>CACSLK010023397.1:53783-65284 GCA_902706635.1 Striga hermonthica
GCGGAGGTCGGTGGTCCTTTGTTGTGAGTAATACTTTCCCATAAACTTCTCATAGAAGACTTCCCAATTGGAAAGCGAGTTCGGAAGCAAAGTCATGAACCAAGTCTTGGCTCGATCTTTCAACGTGTAGGGAAAGCATCTCATCCGAAGTTGGTTCTCGATGAGACCTCGGAGGGGAAATGTGCTGACCGTGGAATAAAATTCTCGGATGAAGTTGAGGACGTCTTCTTGTGGAAGGCCATGGAATGAAGGAAGTTGGTTGAGGTGGATTGTCTTGAGGTCATAGTTTCGGGCCGCCTCCCCGAGCACGAGACATGACGTATTGTCTCCGATGATTGGTCGAGCAAAATAACTCATGTTCGGGGGCGGTGGTGGTAGCATTTGTTCTCCTTGTTCCCCCATTGGTTTAGGACCGGTTTCGGGTTGTGATTGTTCGATGTTAAGTTCGACGTCGGGATTAATCGGTTGGGTATCCTTTCGAGGTAACTCATGGTTTTCATGGCTTCTGCAGGCTGATGAATCAATGGGCCATGCTTATGGCATTGCAAACACTTTCTTACTATAGCCTTAGCGTCCTCCTTCATTGTCGGCCAGAAATACCCCGCCCTCAAAATTTTCGCGACCAAAGCACCCAACTTGCTATGGTCGTTGTTGCATCCCTCGTGCACTTCTCTCAGCATGTATTGACCCTCCTCTTTGGTCACACATCGCAAATGTGATCCGGCATACGACCGCTTGTAAAGAATACCTGCATGCTCAAAAAATCTCCGTACTGCCTTTATCGCCCCCTCCTTTAACTCCTTCAAGATTGGGGCCCTCCAATCCTTGACCTCCTCAATCTCAACCACCTCCGCATCGACCACACTTTTCTCCAGATACAATAGAGTCACACTTCTGCTTTTGCAATCCACCAGACTTTGAGCAATCTTCGATAATAGGTCTGTTCGACCATTCTCCCCTCGAGGGATCTGTATTAGCTCGAATGAATCGAACTCTTTCAACTTCCTCATCTCGTCCACATATTTTTTCCTGTCCTCTTTAACTCCGAATTCCTCCTGAAACTGTCCAACCACCAAATGAGAATCAGAATGCACTTGTACCTTTCGGGCTCCCCCCGCCATAGCTAATTGCAAACCTTTGATCACCGTCTCATACTCAGCTTCATTATTGGACACCGAGAATCCTATCTTGGCTGCAAACTCCAAATAATCTCCCTAAGGGGAAATAAGAACAACTCCCAACCCTGCTCTACTTCTCGCCACAGATCCATCCATGAACAATTGCCATATTCCTCCAGACTCCTCTTCAAGTTTCGTACCCTCCTAGATAAAATTCGCCAACACTTGCCCCTTAATAGCCCTTCTCGGCTCATATATTAGTGAGTATTCACTCAGTTCGACTGGCCATTTCACCAATCGACCAGAAGGCCGCCCGAGCGTCTCTCCCAGCGGTATATTTGTCCTCACCCTCACTTTATGGTTTAAGAAATAAGGTCTCAGCTTTGGAGCAGTTACAACTACCGCCAGAGCACACCTTTCAATCTCCGAGTACCTCATCTCCGCTCCTTGCATCACCCTGCTCACATAATAGATAGGAAATTGTGCCACCCCTTCTTCTCGTAAGAAGACGAACTCACGGTCCTCTCTCCAATAGAAATATAAAGGACCAAATCCTCTCCTTGCACCGGCTTAGCCAACAAGGGAAGGTTAGCTAGCACTCTCTGAAACTCCTCGAATGCACGCTGAGCTTCGTCCGTCCACTGAAACTTCGCGCTCTTCTTCAGTGTTTTAAATAATAGGCCACTCTTCTTTGCCACTTTGGATATGAAACGGCTCAACCCCGCAATTCGACTAGCCAAGATCTGCACCTCCTTAACACTTGCTGGTGATTTCATCTCCATTACCGCCCGCACCGTCTCTGGATTCACCTCAATACCTCTCTTGGTCACCAAGTAACCCAAGAATTTCCATGATCTCACCCCAAACGAGCACTTGGCTGGATTCAACTTCATCCCAAACCTCCTCAAAGTCAAGAATGTTTCCTTCAAGTCCCGCACATGATCCATCTCCTCCTTACTTTTCACCAACATATCATCCACATAGACCTCCATATTCCTCCCCAATTGCCCCTTGAAAATTTTATCCACCAATCTTTGATACGTGGCACCCCTATTTTTTAGGCCGAACGGCATCACCACGTAACAATAAGTTCCTCAGCTCGACACGAAGCTCACCCTTTCCTGTCCTCTCTCGCCAAGGGAATTTGATGGTATCCCTGCGAGGCATCCATCAGGCTCAACAACTCAGACCCAGCAGTTGAATCGACCAGCTGGTCGATCCTAAGCA
Source organism: Striga hermonthica (assembly GCA_902706635.1). NCBI lineage: Eukaryota > Viridiplantae > Streptophyta > Magnoliopsida > Lamiales > Orobanchaceae > Striga > Striga hermonthica. The sequence continues at coordinate 56,129 of CACSLK010023397.1, forward strand.
GCGGGTACAGATCCTTCGGGCATGCTTTGTTCAGGTCCCAGAAATCTATGCACATTCTCCATTTTCCTGCGGCTTTGGACACCATTACAGTATTTGACAGCCATTCTGGGAATTGAATCTCCTTGATATACATATCCCCCAACAGCTTCTCGACCTCCTGCTCGATAATTTTATCCATCTCTGCCCCATGGTGCCTTCTCTTTTGTTTCACCGGCCTCACACTGAGGTCGATTTTTAAGCGGTGCTCGATCACCTCTGCACTTATCCCAGTCAACTCTTCTGCCGTATAGGCAAAGATATCAGCAAACTCCCTCACCAAACTAATCAGCTTCGACCTAGCTGGCTCCTCCAACTCTTTACCGATCCTAAACTTCCTCTCCTCATATCCCTCGACCATCTGGATTTCCTCCACCTCTCCTCCTGGCTGGATATCCATTTTCTCCTTACCCTTCTCAAATCTCTGCCTGTCCCCCTTCGACCTCAACCCACCTGGTCGATTAATCTCCTCCTCATTTGGCTTGGCCTGCCTTCTCGCCAATTGTTTGTTATTGCTCACTGTTGTCTCTGGTAGCAGCTTCTCGAAGTAAGTTGATCCCCGGTAATCTCACCTACGTTTTCGCCAACAGGATACTTGATCGTCATGTGGTACGTGGATATGACCGCCTGGAACGCGTTCAAGCTCGTCCTCCCCATAATGATATTGTAAGTTGATTCAGCTCCCACCACTACAAATCTCACCATACGCACCTTCCTCATCATTTCCGATCCTAGCGCCATCGGTAAACTTATTTCGCCCATCGGCATCACCTCTCCTCCATTGAAGCCATAAAGAGTCGTGGCCACTGGCTTTAGCTCCATGTTCAGCTCCTTGTTAATCTGCACAAAACAGTCCTAAAATATCACGTCTACCGAACTCCCTGTATCAATAAACACCCTCTTCACATCAAAACCAGCAACCTCCGCGGTAATCACCAAAGCGTCATTGTGTGGTAAGACCACTCCTTTAGCATCCTCCGCTTTAAAACTTATCACTGGCATGCGAGCCGTGATTCCGACCTCCTATCTCTTCTTTTTCACAGCTCGAGCGTGCCCTTTCCTGGCATTATTCGAGTCACCATCCGTTGGCCCTCCTGAGATCATATAAATCGTTCCTCTCTTCATGAGAGTTTCACCTCCTTGACCTCCTTTCTCTCCATCTCCCCTGAACCTCTTTTCCCGACCATCTCGACCATCTCTGTCGCCTCCCTCCTCACTCTGTCACTCCTCTCATCTGAATCCTCCCGACATCTTCTCCTTCCTTTCCCCTTCACCCTATCATTTTATACAAACTCCTTCAAATGCCCCGCCCGAATCAACCTTTCAATATCATCCTTCAAATGCCTGCAATTCTCTGTGGTATGGACATAGTCCCGATGAAAACGACAATAAATATCAGACGTAGGTCAAGTTTGGCCTGTAAACCTCATCTTCGGCCACGTCACATCCTCGCTCGGCATCTTCTGCTCCATTGCCTCGAGCACTTCTGTCATATCTTTCATCAAGGGTATGAAATTATGGTACCTCTGTCTCTCGAACAGCAATGGCCTCCCTTTCCACCTAACATCCCTCTTCGCCTGCTTTGAGTCTCGCCCCTCTCTTCTAGGCGACGCTCTTTTCGGCCCACTCCACCTGGGCGAACTTCTCCTCGGCGACCTTCCTCTTGGCGGGCTTTTTTCTTTTTTTGGCTCTGGTCGAGCAGCTCCCTCTAATTTTGCAAACTCAACCTCCATCTCCTTCAAGTTAATATACTTCCTGCACCGCTTCAAAACATCCTCATATGATCGACTAGGGGTCTTTGCCAATGAAGCTCGACAAGGCCCCGCTCGAAGACTCCTTATCAACCTTCCTGCCTTCACCTCATCCGATGCTGAGTGCACCTCCAAGCACATTTGATTATATCGAGCAACATACTTCCTCAGCGACTCCTTCTCTCCCCGCTTCATCGCCATCTAGGTCAAATATGTCTTCTCCTAAGCCACCGCGCTCAAGTATTGATTAGTAAGCTTACTGGAAAAATCTTCAAAATCTGCAATCAACCCCGGAGGCAGCTGACGAAGCCAATCGAGCGCTCCTCCAAGCAAGGTCGATAAAAATGCCCTGCAACATACAGAATCAGAATATCCATGCAACACAGCCATATTTTCGAAAGTCCTCACATGTCTCGACGGGTCAGATGACCCGTCATACACCAAGTTAGTCTCCCTAAAATTATTCGGCAAAGGGGCCGCGAGAATCTCTCTCGAGAAAGGATGTCCTCAAGCTCTCCTATCCGGCCTCCCTTCAACCTTGTCCTGCAACTGGCGCAACTGCTTCGCCATCCTCTCCATCGCATGATCCCTTACGCCTCATCCATCACCATAACTGGACACATCCTCGTCTTGACTTCCTTCCACTGTGGTCGGCGCGGTTGTGGCGTGAGATGTATGGCTTGTGACTTGCTGCACCTCCTGCGCCGCCGCGGCCGCCACCATCCTCTGCATCTCCTCCCTGGTCATCGCCACCACCTGTTAACCGGGGGCTTGCCCACCTGCCTGCGATGGCGCTCCTCCTTGCACCTCCGCTCCTCCTGGTTGCGCCACCACTGGGTTTTGGGGCGATCGCCGTCGCAGCTGCTGACGAGCCTCCTGACCACGACGGGAGCTGGCATCTCCTCCGGGGACCGTCATCGACGCTCCCACACCATGAAGGATGGGTGTAGGAGTGACTGGCGTCTGCGAAGGGCCAAAAAAACCCAGAGGAGGGCCATGCTCAATCAGCGTGTCGTCGTCCAAGCGTCATCGAACGTCAACTGCAAGTTGGTTTTGGGAATTCCGTCCGCCATAGCTGAGCTTCAAACACAACTTTTCGAACAACGTCCCAAAGACGGCGCCAATAAGGCAAGTGTGAGCGTCCTGGCCTGGTTTAGGATAGATCGAACCTCGCCTTCATCGGTAGAACGCCAGAAACCTGCAAATAACTCTCACACCGGGGGTTGTGTCCGGTGAAGAGCCTCCGATGCTTAAGTAAGAATGTGTATGAATATACTGGTGTTAAATAATGGAAAAATCATGTCAAGGAAGAAAGGCTCACCCCCTTTATATAGGATTGAGATACCTGACCTAAGGCCGCTCGGATTTGATGAGCTGGCAGCCCAGGCTGCTCGTCCGTACTCTGACACACAGCGCGCATGTCAGAAGTGGCGCGGGATGTTGGGAGCTGTCAGAGGTGGTTGTCGCTATCAACCAATAAGTTCTCGACACGTGTCCTCCTGCACATGGGATGAATATTCTTCTGAAATTCCGTTAGAGGCTCTTTCACGCGCCTGTGACTAGGCCGATCTATGAAGTGTTAAGTCTGCGAAGTGGTTGACAGGTTGAGGTAGACTGAACTGCTCGATTGTTCACCTGGTCGAATGGTAGATTGGTCGATTGCTCAACTGGTCGATTAGTTGGCTAGTCGATTTTCCTGCCTCTCGGCTTGGTTTCTTCACGGTATGGCCTCTTCGACCGGTTCAGCGGACTGGTTTTGCCTCGTGGGTATAATATCCTATATCAGTTCTGTTCTTCTTCTTGAAGTTTGGACACTCCTTCTGAAAGTGGCCGAATCTTTTGAACTCATGACACTGGTCTTTTTCAACTCCTCGGTTCGCATTCTGGAACTTATTCAGGTGCATCTCGGAACGCTTTTCACCAGACTGTTGAATCGTGTTTTTACCACCTTCAAAGGGCTTATTCCCCTGGAACCTTTTCTTTTGAAATTTCTTCAATTTTGAGAAATTCCTGGTGAGTACAATGAGAGCCTTCATGATCTCATCGGCATCAAAGGATTCTTCATCTGATTCGTCTTCTTCTGCAACTGTGCACGAACCTTGGCTTTTAACGCTAAGTCTTTCCTGTTGCTCACCCTCATCGAGTTGAATCTATGGTTTATTTTAAAGGTACGAAGATCACTGAGAAGATCATCAATTCCAAGCGTTTGAATCCTCTTGAAACTCTCTAATGCTGTGATCTTAATTCCAAATCTATCCGGTAGAGTTCTCATTAATTTTTGTACTTGGCTTGCTTTTGAAACAGGTTCACCAAGCCTTGCGCTTTGGTTTACTAGATCGCAGAAGCGGGAATAGTACATATCAATAGTTTCATCATCCCTCATGCGGATCTCATCTAGTTTAGCAAAAATCCTTTGGAGCTTTGAAGTTTTCACGGCATTACCTTCGAATTGTCTTTCCAGAATCCTTCACGCATCTTGGGTAGTTGAGGTTGAGGATTTTGATTCTGAGGACTCACCTGCTCTGGATTCTAAGGGAACCTTTTGCATGACTGGTAGGGACCATCACGATTCGATGATCTTCCAGGTACCTTTCCCAAGCGAACGAAGAAAGATAACCATCATGGATTTCCAATATCCATAATTCGAACCATCAAGAAATGGAGCGCGAAACGGACATTCATCGTGATTCATTTTAACCAACGCACAGTACCAAAGATCTTTATGCCGTAATTAGAACAGGAACACTGCTCTGGTGCCAATTGAAACGTATAACTTTTATCGCAAGTGCGGAAAATGTAGTAAGAACGTGAAGTAATAATGTAAACTGCGGAAGCAACAACCGAAGATTTTAAAAACTCTTCAGGGAAGCGTCCCAATTCCCCTCAGAGCTCTTTCATTGATAAATCGTATCACAACATAGTTTGGACTTACACGACTCGAACTCCCTTCTAGTCTAGCCACAACTATACACGATTCTATCAACTAATTCTCCGGCCACGTCCCGTGGACCTTTTACCAACACTTAATCCGTAAGTCTACAATACGAAAGTGTTTGAATAGAATAGAAATAATAAAACAAAACAGCTTCAGTTCTCCAACATGTACGAACGCTAAAAAACTGAAGTGTGAACAAAAGTAAAAACTAAGATAAAATCTTCTTGAAGCTCGAATATTGCTCTCGTGAATAATAACCGTAGCAGCCGCAAATCGATCTTCAAGTAGGGTATTTATATGGTCTCCTTAGGGTTGGAGTCTTCTCCAAGAATTAGACTCCTCCGATTTCCTTCCTTACATGTAGCATGAGTTTTGGTAAGTGTAGATCTCCTATTCTCTCTCCAAGATCTCCTACTCATGCATGCCTCTCTTTTCTTGTTTTCACCAAATCCGATATCCTACAAGATAAATACCATAATAAGATCCATGCAATCTTATATATGAGTATATAAAATAATCTAAGGAAATAATATAACACAATGACATCCTTTTTTCTGTGGTTTCAGGTGCTTGTTCGAACATATCTTCAACTATGTGTAAATTTGAACTTATGCCAAACAAAATATCTTTCATATATCTGTATCTATATCTATATCTATATCTATATCTATATAATAGACCAATCTTTATTACTATAATTGACATAGTTTTAGACGGAAAAATATTTTCATGTATATTTAACATATTATTAGCCTTTATCTATTAGCAAATTTTATATATGAACATTAATTATTTTTTGTTTACTCATTGACTAATATTCATTAGTTATAAATTGACGTAAATAGAATATTGATTGGTTGCATATATTTTCAATAAGATCTCAATATTAATTTCGTATTAATTTTTTGACACAATTAAAGAGCTATTCAAATTATGAAATATTGATTTGTTTAATTATATTATCATCTCATGGTTGTAGATATTAATTTTATTAATTATGTTAACTGTTCATAAGTACTTAAAATATCTAATAAATAACCAAAATAATTGTGTTTGAATCATATTAACTTAATAAATAATTTATAGTAATAACAAAATTTGCTAAACTATAGTCAACATAACCATTAAAAAGTATATCTCCATTGAATATATTATTTTATTATATACTATTGAAAATTAAATTTGATATATTAATAAAATTATTATTTGATGGTCGAGTGAAATTAAGAATTATAAGTTTTACATTAGGAATATATATATACATAAAAAAAATTAAGTTATAAAAAAGTATATTTCTTATTATATACTATTTAATAAAGAAAAATGAGTAAATAGGATAATATAGGCAAATATCATAATTAAAATTACAACATTTGATAATAATTGAATCATATAATTTATCTAAACATTTAAATTGTATATTAATACACTCATTATATCTGTTTAACAAATTTATTAAATATATAAATACAGAAAAAAATAAAAATAAAAATAAATAGTTTACTATAAAAAAAAAAAATTGCTGCATAAGCGATTAAACTTACTATAATTTAAATTTAATTATTCAAAAATTAATCTTTCATGCATCTAAAATTGTAATAACGAAAAATAATTTTATAAGTTAAGACATTAGTTCGATATCCAGTAAAATATGAATTGTTGAAAAAGTTATAAGATCAAGATAATCAGTAATTTTACAAGTATATGTAAGAAACTTGTATGCAAACATCATATTTAAAATCAAGATCAAGATAATCAGTAATTCTCTCTCTATATCAGTAGAGAAAAAAATGCTCCCCTCTCTCTCTAACATTCTCTCTCTAGAAACCCTAACCTTCATCACCCCCTATTTCAATTTTCCGGTCTCCACATAGCCTCCTACCGGCGTCCGTCGCCGCCGGCGGCTAGCCGGCCGGGTCAATGGAGCCTGCCCCTATTATTTCTTCCGTTCCAGCAAATTTCTTTTCCTCTCTCCCCGATATGGCCCTTTCCCCGAGCAACTAGATACCATCCCCCTCAACGATTTCATCCAAACAACTCTTATCAAACCTTGGCAATTTCCATGGCAGAATCTCTGTCTGGTCAAACAACTTCAAGAAGGCCGTTAAATCGGTTTTGCAGTCCTCTGATAAGCTTCAACTTTCTCGAACAGGCGGTCCGGCGGCCCACGACAGTCACAGCTTTGGCAATATCCCGTCAACGACTGGGTCGCACCTCCCCATGACAGTTACGCAGTCTTTTGTACCAGCAAGTAAAAATCCCAGGTCCGGCGTGCCCTCCTTTCTAGCTCCCGACTTGGCTCCTCACCCCAGCTCAGTCGCGACAGCTAGTCACGATACTGGGAATCCATGGACGGTGCCCTCCGAACCTCTTCCGGCGAGTAATCTCTCTCCTCTGTCATCTTTATCCCCTTTCTCTGCGGCAGAGACCCTCCCCCAATCCTCAAACCTTATCCTCTCTCACCCCTCATTTCCCCCAGCTCAATTTGATATGAGCCGACCATTTGGGCCACTTCCCAGGCCAAATTCAGACCCCCTATTAACCCCCTGTGGGCCGTCCCCCATGGCCCAAACCTTCTCCCTTCCCAACTCTCCAACCCACTCCCCAACATCCTTGACTAGCCCATTAGGCCCAACCCCCTTCATTAAGCCCAACAATGTGCAGACACCCTTTCCTTTACAGCAACAGCAAGACTACCGAACCTCTATCCAGCTTTCGATGACCACCTCCTCGGGCGTCTTACTGCCGGACGGTGACCTGTCCTCCGGCTCCGGCGCCGGCACCATCGCCGGCGTGAGAAACTCTCAGGCGGGCGGGTCCCATGTACCGATGGCACCTCTTATCACGGGCCCGCTCCCTGACATGCCGACTGTCACTGTCATGCCGGCCGACACCCCAACGGAGCCCGTCCGACCTGGCCAGACCACCGCTGTCACCGCTCCTACAGGTCTCGGTCATCTCATCCCGACCTCTAATGGCTATGGCTCACCCTCTTCGCCGATAGTCGGGATTTTAGGTCGTGGCCCACCTTCGGCCGTCATCTTGCCACCGGAGAATACCACCTTCGTCAACTTTATGGACTTTAGTGAGCGGCTGCCAAGGAACAGTGCGGGTCAAGGACCGAACACGGGCATCCCCCCTCTCCAACCGGTGAACCATAGGTCTCGGCCTTTCGAAGCACGATCTTTTCGGGACGCGGTATCCAGCCCCCCTACCGCCAAACCGGGACAGCAGAATCTAATGCTGGAGTCTTTTCGGGACACGCAGAGCGGTACCATAACCCGCTCCGAGGAGGGCAGGTTCAAGGTAAGTTTCCCTGAGCCCACTGTTATTTCCCTAGCTGGATCGTATGATAATGCACTTATCTTGAAGTTTTCCTTCACTGTCCCTTCCCTCTGGGATTTATCTGTCGGTCTGGACAAATTAGGGTTTAAGGGTAGAGTGATCCCTAAGTTTCTTAACTATAATCATTATTTACTCTTTTTTGAGTTGAGAGAGGACTACAACTCGGTTTGGATTAAGACGCATCTCAATATTTTTGGTTGCTCTGGTCGGGTGTTTAAATACACCCCAGATTTCTCCTTTGTTGAGGAATCCCCCATAGTCCCGGTGTGGTGCTGTTTTCTGGGACTTTTACCACATCTTTTCGACCCTTCTGGCCTCTTTTCGATTGCCAGTTGCATTGGCAACCCCATTGAGACTGATGCCGCTACGGCAAATCGCTCGAGACTATCTATCGCACGGGTGTGCGTAGAGGTTGATCTTAGGGACGATCTCGTCAAGGAGATTGAGCTCGACCAAGCGGGCAAGACCACTATCCAGAAAGTGGTCTACGAGAGAGTTCCACCGTTCTGCTCCCTATGCAGCCATGTAGGACATGGAGCTGCAGAATGCTATACTAAGGGCAACAAGCCCCGACCTGCTCTGCCCCCTCGTCGACGTGTAGCGAGACAGAGTTCTACTACTGCCCAGAGGAGCCCTAAGGAGAAGGGCAAGGCCCCGGCCTACGGCCCCGATCCGAAGGGGCAAAAGGGCAAGGGCAAGGTCACCTTTGAGGGCACTCTGCCCAGGGAGGTTAACCTCGATAGGCCTAAGGCCAAAGCTACTGGCCTTTTCCCCCACCAGTCCCTCCAGTTAGCTCCCATAGCTACCCATTCCCGTTTCTCGGTTCTTGACTCGGAGTCAGAGGAGGAGCTTCACACCTCCTCCGACCACCTGGGAGCATCGACCAGCTCCCCTTTTGACGATGATGATCTATTAGTAGATGAGATAGAGTCTCTCGACATCCCATTGTGTATCGAGGCCCCCCCTCCCCCTTCAGCTCTCATGATCGTAGAGCCCTCCCTCCACCTTACCTCACTCCCTTGCCCACCAGATCGACCCCTTCTGACCCTCCCTTCCACTTCCCCCTTATCCCCCGCCGGCGGGTCTCAC
>CACSLK010023397.1:102223-139243 GCA_902706635.1 Striga hermonthica
GCTTAATTAATATCATGATCATGCTTAAGTCACTGATGTCCAAATCATGTTCAAATTATCCCTAATTGCCGTGAGCAATTATTTAGGAAATCTCATGGATTACTCATCAATTATTTAAGCTTAATTAAGGAAATTGTCATGCCAAATTCCTCTAATTGCCGTGTGCAATTTGGGAAATATTCATGTGGAATAGTCATCATCTATTAAGCATGAGGTGTCTTCTCATTAGGCACCAAACTTGTGACTAAGCTAGAGTAAGTGATGACTAAGCTCAAGTTAAGCCTAAGCTTGTTAAATGGAGAAAATTCATTGGCCAAATCATATCCTCACCTCTTCATGTTCGGTCATTATTATAAGTAAGAGTTGGGATGATTTTCCTTGAGCTTTCATCCATAAATTTACTTCCAAATAAGCTAGTAAATGAGGAGAGTGAGAGCTTTAACCGCAAGCAACACTCAAGAGTACCGCACGGCACACGCAACGACAAGGCAAAGCATGCGCACGGAGCCGGAAGTCACGCCCGTTCTTGGAGTTTAGCCGAACACTTGAGGAGGTAGTCTTGCCCTCAACATCTTTTCATGTTATTAAATTCATGTTAGGTTCACTTTACTCAGCTCATGTTCTAAAGATTCATGAAAATGTCATGATGTGTTCGGTTTAAGCCATTACCGAGTAAACTTCTTTTTATCCGGCAATGTCCCGAGCAATACATGTTTATTTGATCATTATAAGTCAGTTTATATTCAGTTAAATCAAGTTACTCGAGGGAAGTTTGAGTTTTGTCGGTGAAATGGCCGAAAGACGTGAGCGCGCACATAGCGCACGCCACAGGCCATATCATGTCCCACCGAGTTATGTTAATTTACGTCGATAATCTCCCGAATAAATCATGTTATTTTGATCATGTTATGTCATTGTAAGTCCAGGTTGTCGAGTGAAAATTCATGTTCGGTCGAGAAAATAGCTTAACGCCATAGGCGGCGCACGGTGCGCACGCCATCGGCCGTGATGGGTCGTTGAACCACAAAATTTATGTTATCTTGTTCAACTTCAGGAGATATTGTTGTTATGATCATTTCATGTTAAATCATGTTGTTTCATGTTGATTCGGTCGGGAGAAATCGCCGGACGGCCGGCAAGGGCCGGTCGTGGCTGCGCTGTCCGCACACAGCGGCAGCAGCACGCCGACAGTCAGTGATTACGGATCGGGTGTTGCGTTCCCTCGACTTGTCTCGATCACGGCTTCGCCACGGCCTTGCTCTCGACGATAGGTATGATCGACTCGGTTATTAGCCTAACTCTCTCACGATACTTGAGTTCACTCGGGTATTAGCCTCGCTACACTCTCGAAATAGATCGGGTCTTAGCCTCTCTAAATCGTTGAACTGGCTTGGGTCTTAGCCTCACCAATTCGGTTTCATGATCGAACTCTCACGAATCCTAACACACTGTTTGAACAAACGTTCCTTTTCTATTTCATCCAAGACTTCTCAAAACAATGAGGGATGATCCCTATTTATAGATCCTAACTATGACTAATTCTAATCTACCTATGAAACATATTAAAGCAAAAAAATATTTACTTCCTAAACATTCTTGATACCATTGTGCAAGAAGGAAACTAAATATACTAGAGTCCTAAATTGACTAGATCTTGATTTTGCTTGGCTTGCACTCCAAACAATCCAATCCACACGCCCAAGTAATTTCGGCCGCCTCATATGCGTCACGCATGCGCGCCGCCCTTCGGGGTTTCATAATCCTCGTCGTGCGCGGCTTCGCGCGCACGTACCGCCTCCGCCAGTCCTCCTCCTGCACGGACTGGGTCCTCGCTCGCCTGCCCAGCACGCGCCCCGCTGCCTTACGCTGTACGCCCGCCGACTACCCCTTGCGCGTGTGCGCCCGCGTCCCTCTCGCCTAATCCTTCGGTGACTAGGCATCGCGCGAGCTCCTCACACGCGCACGCTGTTGCGCGCGCTTCATCCGTGTCGGCCATCTTGCGCGCGTACTCACCCTCGTCTGGTATTCCTAAGCCCGCGCGGATTGGGACATCCGCGCTTCCGCCCCACTCGCGCGCCCTTGCGCGCAGCTCGCTATCGCTGGTCGTGACCCGCGCGTCCTTGCTACTGCCCGCGCACCAATCGCCTACGGCGCACCCTCGTGCACCTGCGGCATGGCCCGTACCGCTCACTCCCGCGGACCGCTCATTCGCGCGCCTATCGCGCCCCGCGCTTTCCTCGGCGAATGCCAGCGCGTCCCAGTCGACGTCCGCCACTTGCTCGCTTTCCGTGCATCTCCGCACATCGTCCTGTTCCGTCCATCCGCGCGCATCATGGGCCGATGCGCGCCATCCGTCCATTAGCCGATCGCCGCCCTCATCGACGCCGATTGTCTCCGATCGTTCGCCCGATGGCCACGGATCCCACCCATCCAACCTAGCACAATCTCCTGCACGCCATTCCCATCAATCTTCCATCCTTTTCTTACCTCGCCTTCTAGCCTCCGATTGCCAAGCCCGTCTCTTCCTCGTACAAGGCTTGCACCAACAGTAGGCTTCCTTAGCCTTTGCCTTGCGTCTCCTTCGGGCTCGTTTGGTCTTGTGCTTCTTAGGCTTAAGCTTAGCCCGTGGACCACACCCTTTCGGCCAGTCCCTCTTGCATGATGGTCGATAAATCGGGCTTGATGGCTCTTCCAACATGTTTTCCAGCCATATGTCGAGACCATCGTCCTCTTCCTCGTCGGACTCGCCTGGGTCGATGACCACTTCCGTATCAGCATCGCCTCGCGCAGCGTATACGCGTGCGCCATTAGGCGCTAAGCACTCGCTTATGATCCTTTAAGCACCATGATCAAGTTCAAGAATTCCCATTATTAAACTTTCAAGTTTCCGTGATAATTTTCTAAGGGATGAAGTTGGGGTGCAAGTTGTAGGTATGAGTCACCTACCTACTTGCACACATGGCGACGCATGGGGCCGTGAGTGGTGACTAAGCCCGCGCATGACCGCCACCTCGGCTGATGACCAAGCCAAAATCACCCACATTTCAGCCACGTTTATGCCACTTGTTGTCAAGGGAAGCAATGTCATCAATCACCACTTTGACCCCAATTTTACCACACGGTTTTTACCATTCTTTAAATAACCGAACATGTGATTTCTCCCACGCATTTTTCACGCAAAAACCGAACCCAACTTCAGCAAGAGATAGAGAGAAAAATAGTAAGGAAACATTGTGAGAAAATTATACGAAAATAGCCAAGGAAAGCGGAAGCACAAGGGAGATACCACGCACGCATTCAAGATCATATACGCACGCACATCATCGCACACTCTTCGACCGAACTGAGGGGTATACATCCCTTTACTCTCTTTTTATGTAGTTAAGTTCATTTTAAGGAAATCATGTCGAAGTCATGTTGTTCGGTCTAAAATGTTTAGTAAAGTGACCTCGGAGGGGCTATATAAGCTCCCTCCGAGTGATTTCAAAAAGTAACCGGCAAGTCCCGAGTAATCTATGCATATTCAGATTATTCAAGTCATTTTATAGTCAGTCATGTAAGGGTTGCCGGAAAAAGTAGCCGGACGGCCGGCGAGATGCCGACCGTGATGCCTACCGCACGCGGTGTGCGCGCAGGCGCGCCCGGCAGGCCAGCGAGTACGCGGGCACCGTCCGTGTACCCGGTAACGCGCACGCGTGCCCCGTACTCGGTAGCCAAGCGTCACGATGCCGCAGTTATGCGTGTAGACGTGCGCAGTGCACGCCAACACACTAGGCAACGTATGTCCCTGTTCACCCGCGTACGCCACAGCACAGCACGCACCCAGCAGCGTGTCTTGCGATGCCAGTACGCACGCTGGCCAGTCACCACGCACGCCAGCATGCCCAGCAGCGTGCCAGCGGTGCCCTGCGAGGCTCGGCGATGCCCGGCAGCACGCCCGAGTGCTCAGTTGTTCCAGTACGCGTAGCCTATGCACCAGCCGCCTGTCCGTGATGCGTACTTGCGTCCGGCAGTGCTCATGCGGGTCAAGGCCGTCGCCAGCGGGCACGGCAGTACCCAGTCATGCTCAGTACGCGTTCAGTCGTCACTGGCCGTGCACAGCAGCACGCGAGCGACCGTTCCCAGCGCGTGCACGGTGCCAGCGGCACCATCCAGCGCATGGGACCCAAGCCAGCCAGCGCCAGCAGCGCCCAGTCCGCGCCCAGCATGCGCGAGTGACTGAGCCGGTGGTCAGCCTGCAGCCGACCGCCCGGCCACAGCGAGCCGGCGGTCCGGCCAGAAAATGAACCGGCCGGTTTAGAGCGGTTTTTGAGCTGTTCAGTATTTACTGATCCGGTTCGAGTCCAGTACAGTATTTCAGTTAATTTTTCAGTCCAGTCAGTCCAGTACACCAGTATCGGTTTAGTCCGGTTTTTCTTGTCAGTCAAGTCAAACCCCGAGAATATTCCAGTTAAATATTTAGATCGAGTCGAGCATCTTAACAGTTATTTTCAGTCAGTCTGAGCATAGTACTTAGTATTTTTTATTTATATATTTTTCCAGAGTGATCAGCAGCAGCACTTACATTAGCAGTTCAGGTGGGGACTCAGACTGGGTATTACATTGGTTATAATTGCTCTATCATGTTTTAAGGTATGTATATGAGTTATTCCACTCTGGGTGGAGGCGCAGTAGCCTTAATAGGCCATCCCGAGTTCCGGTGGAGGCGCAATAGCCTTAATAGGCCATCGGAATGTGCACATGGACGGACATAGTGTCCGAGGAGGTTCAGTTCAGTTACAGACCTTGTGTCTGGAGATTACAGTTTACTTATATATACCTGCAGTCATGATATTGATATTATTATTAATGTTTACTTTAGTATGAGTTTCTGCGGAGTACAGTGATTTTAGTACTCACGCTCCCACTATTATGATCCCTTTTCAGGTGACAGGGTCGATCCAGAGGAGTGAGCGGAGCTGGTGGTCGCCGGTGCACTATATATGTAATTATGCTTTTGCAGACTTACTATATGTATATTATTTGCCACGTTTTTACTTTCGCTGACGTTTTCAGACTTTGAAACTAGCGTGTAAATTTTCAGACTACGATCCGAGTCTTCGGGTCAAACTTTATACAGTATCACACGCTTGTTTTATAAAAGACAATCCGTTTTCATAAATAAGTTTAAAATTAATAAAGTTAACGGATTTTTAGAAAGGAAATATTCTATGTAGCATCCCGAGATATGTTTCGCAAACTAAAACGAAAATTTTAGAAAAGAATTTGCGAAAATCGCACTCTGATTTTAGTAAGCTAGTGGGGTGTTACACAGACTTAGTGTCTGGAGATTACAGTTTACTTATATATACCTGCAGTCATGGTATTGATATTATTATTAATGTTTACTTTAGTATGAGTTTCTCGGAGCACAGTGGCTTTTAGTGCTCACGCTCCCACTATTATCATGTTTTTCATGTCATGAAGTCGGGACGAAGGAGTGAGATGACGGAGCTATTCGGGACTATGCTTATAAAGCTTAAATTATGTTTTGTACAGTTTAAATTTGGCATAGCAGTGCCATTATTATTTTTAGATAACTTGTTTTCACGATCACGGTACTGCTATCCAATTTCACCACTAAAATTTCCGCTGATGTTTTACTGTTCGTCATTCTTAGTCAAATGGATCAGCCGACGAACTGTTAGTTGGTTTTTCAAAACCAAAAGTCCAGAATTTTCAGTCAGTTATGTATTTTAGTAGCACTCCGAATCAGTATTTCGCAATGTAAAATGTTTTATTTTGAATGTAATTGCGAAAAGCGCGCTCTGATTTTCATGTCAAGGCGGGGTGTTACATACTCGAGGGATCATTTGATTTGTTAATTGAGGATAGTTGATGATTTTTCTTAATAAATGTGGTTATAATTTCGAATTGAGGATATTTTGTGATTGTGCTTATCGTGTGTTTGGTGCATTTATCGGTGAGCCCGAGAAGACTGATCAAAATTATGCGATTCGATTTCTTGATATATCTGGAGCCTCTTATTTGAATTTTCATGTGAAAATGTGGATTTTGTTGAAATGGATTATTCGTAATTTTTAAGCATGTCATCGCTCGCGCAGCAATGGTTCGTTTCGTATGGAAAAGTAGAAGGCCAAAAATGGCATAGGACTTTTTCCCTGTTTATCGCATCGTATTGCCCCTTTTAGGCCATAGGCATAGGCATAGGCAAGGTCCTCCCTTTTAAATTGGAAATTGTTTGTTAATTTGAGCTTGTCATAAATTAAGGAGATGGTGATATTTGTATTTGGTCTCTTGCTTTTCTTACGTGGAGCATTGCAAAACGGATATCTTGAATATAATGTGGATAATGATATCTCTCTAAATTCTTGTTGAGGAAATAACGAGATAACCCGAGTCTTGACGAGCTATGGCGGACGAGCTATTAAGTGTCGAGGACAAAATGAACGAGCATGGATCCATCAAAGGAGGGTGACAAGAAATGACGAGCTTGGATGATGTCGATCACCGGTGGCAATCTCAAAGGCAAAAAATCATTCTCTTTTGGAGAGGTAAGACAATTTGGAGTGGTATTCTCGACCTTTAGGTACAAAACTATTCTCAACTCTTGTTCGGTGGTCGTGTGTGATCGACACGTGATTTATGGACACATTGAGTCTTTTAGCACTACTTTTTAGAGATGTTCATTGTCTGAATACTTTGGGCGAATTGTTGAGGAAATTGTGATGCATATGGACATGGTTGGGATTAGTATTTGGATGACTAACAAAATGATCGGGTATTATTATATCCTGTTGTGTTCGATGTTTTCCCATTCAACCTCAGTGGCAGGTCGACGACCCCAAGCGCAGGTCGTCATGTTCGAACAGGAAAGGAAGGTCAAAAAATATGCTTGATTCTTTATCTTGTTCGATATCATTATGCACATTATGGGACTAACGAAAATGATCAATTACTATCATATCTTTTTGCTCGATGTGTTCCTATTTGACCTCAGTGGCAGGTCGAAGAAAAAAATCCACCATGACTAAGGCCTCCGGGCTGGGTGGTCGCTTGTTTAGTACACTTCTTGGGTTGGACAGGTTGACCCCCTGTTTCGAACATCCCTCAGATTGGGTGGGCAAGTGCGAAGACATGGATAGCTCGAGCAGACCTCAGTGGTAGGTCAATGATTTCTACTTGGTTCTATTTGATCTGTATTATCATATATTTGTTCCTAACCTCAATGGCAGGTCGACGGAGCTCATTATGGATAGCTCTAGCAGGTTAATGGTTTTATTCGATTTGGTTTTGTGGTATTTGTTCTTTGACCTCAGTGGCAGGTCAAGGGAGCTCATTACGGATAGCTTGAGCAGACCTCAGTGGTAGGTCGATGATTTCTACATGGTTCTATTTGGTCTGGTATTATTGTATATATGTTCCTAACCTCAATGGCAGGTCAAGGGAGCTCATTACGGATAGCTCGAGCAGACCTCAGTGGCAGGTCGATGATTTCTACTTGGTTCTATTTGGTCTGGTATTATTGTATATTTGTTCCTAACCTTAGTGGTAGGTCGATGGAGCTCATTACGGATAGCTCAAGCAGGTTAATGGTTTTATTCGATTTGGTTTTATGGTATTTGTCCTTTTACCTCATTGGCAGGTCAATCAGGCTCATTATAGGATAACCCAAGCAGTAGCAGGTCGATGAAGCTCATTACAGGATAACTCGAGCAGGTTACGGGTTTCCTTGATTCAGGATTTGTTAGATTGGATGATATTCATTTTTACTCGAGCAGGTTGTTTGTTGGTTCTGGTTTGTCTAATTTATTTTTCGACCTCAGTGGCGGGTCGAGCATATTCATTTTTGCTCGAGCAGGTTGTTTGCTGATTCTAGTTTATCGAAATTGTTTTTCCACCTCAGTGGTTGGTTGAGTATATTCATTACGGCACGAGCAGGTTGCTGATTGTTTTATCGAAATTGTTTTTCGACCTCAGTGGCGGGTCGAGCATATTCATTATTGGTCGAGCAGGAATATACAGCAGCCTTGAATTTTAAATGTTGAACTGGGGGCGATAGGATGAGATAACCGGAAAGGGCCATCATTGAACGGAAAGTGCTCGAACAAAGTGATTGAAAAAGTGGAAGATTTAAGTTCAAAATTTCAAATTCAAGACTTTGGGAGATCGGGCATATGGTTTTCAACTTTAATCTCGATTTTCGACTCCAGTTTTGGTGGTCTTCCAATTCTCGGCTTTCGACCTTAGCGGTCTCTCGACTCTCGGCTTTCGGCCTCATCGACGGTTACTCGATTTTTGGTTTTTCGACTTCAGCGGCATATTGATTCTCGATTCTCTATTTTCGGCCTCAACGGTCTCTCGGTTCTCGACTTTCGACCTCAGCGGTCTCTCAATTCTTAGCTTTCGACCTCAGCGGTCTTCTGATTCTCGGCTTTCGACTTCAGCGGTCTCCCGATTCTCGGCTTTCGACTTCAGCGGCCTATTGATTCTCGATTCTCTATTTTCAGCCTCAACGGCCTCTCGGTTCTCGGCTTTTGACCTCAGCAGTCTCACGATTCTAGACTTTCGACCTCAGCGGTCTCCCGATTCTTGGCTTTCGACCTCATCGGTCTCCCGATTCTCGGCTTTCGACCTCAGCGGTCTCTCGATTCTCGGCTTTTGACCTCAGCGGTCTGTCGATTCTCGGCTTTCGACCTCAGCGGTCTCTCGATACTCGGTTCTCTGTTTTCGATCTCAACGGTCTCTCGGTTATCGGCTTTTGACCTCAGCGGTCTATCGATTCTCGATTTTCAACCTCAATGGTCATTCGGTTCTTGGCTTCAGTTTTCGACCTCAGTTATCATTCGGCTCTTGCCTTTCAGTTTCTCGACCTCTGTCGAAGGTCCTTCAATTATTTATCTCAATGGATGGCCATTCAATTTTCGACCCATTACGGTCTCACGATGCTCATAGGGAAGTTTTATAATTATTCGGCGATCGAGAAATTAATCAAATGATAACCTCAGTGGCAGGTTAACGAAAGCGGCTCGAAGAGACATTTCACTCTTGGATCGAGTTATGATTACTCGACCAGAGTGGGGGGGACTAGATGATATATGATATTATACTGGACCCGTTAATGGATAAAGCAGATAAATATTGGAGGATAAACCCACTAAGACATCTAAGCATAACGATGGGGTCAAGCCCAACTTGGGCCCAAAAGATACACTCCCCCTATAAAAGGGGGCCAAGGTACCTCATTCTCTCATTCACTCTACTCATTCTATACTACACTTTCTCTCTCTTGATCTGAAAACTGAATTAAGCACCGGAGGCCCGACGCCGGGGCCACCCCCGGCGTTGGGTTATTGCAGGTACGGAGGCCGGTTGAGTTGAAGGAGCCGGGTGAAATCGATTCACTTCAAAGTAGTACCTCATATACTGGAGGGCTTAAAGGTTCAAAGCATACCGGACAATCCAGAACTTCTGGCTCGGTTATGGTCACTGAAACTTGTTACTGAACGTAGCACGTGGTAAAGTAGTAGTTGAGTCGATGTAAAATTGCGACATGCATATGTCGCATAGCATTCACCTAATTGGTGCATAATTTATATTATAAAAAAATTTCGATGTAAAGTAGTTGAGTCGATGTAAAATTGCGACATATTTACGTCGCATATTATTCGCAGAACTGATACATAATTAATTATAATATTTATTTTTTGGAAAGTTTTGTCTGTGAATTAAATATAAATTTAAGACTACGTCGCATATCATTCGCAGAATTGTTGCATAATTAATTATAATATTTATTTATTTTTTGGAAAGTTCTTTGTTTGTAAATTAAATATAAATTTAAGACTACGTCGCATATCATTCGCAGAATTGGTGCATAATTAATTATAATATTTATTTTTGGAAAGTTCTTTGTCTATGAATTAAATATATATTTAAGATTACGTCGCATATCATTCGCAGAATTGGTGCATAATTAATTATAATATTTATTTTTTGGAATGTTCTTTGTCTGTGAATTAAATATAAATTTAAGACTACGTCGCATATCATTCGCAAAATTGGCGCATAATTAATTATAAAATTTATTTTTTGCAAATTTCTTTGTCTGTAAATTAAATATAAATTGAACAATACTATTAGATGAATGAACCTGCGATTATTACTTCGAAACAATTCCGCATAAAAACCTCATAAAAACTCGTACTATACGAAATTGTGACATACGAACATCGCATATTAGTCCCCGAGTTGGTAAATAATTAAAAGTTTTTGAAATGTTTTTGGTCTGTGACTAAATTACTAATAAATTGAAGACTATTACTATTAAGTCAATGAACCTGTGATTATTACTCGAAACAATTTTGCATAAAAACCACATAACACTATTACAATAACGACTAACATATATTTTTTTATGTTTGTTTTTGTAAATTTTCTATTCTGCGACGTACAAAATTGCGACATACAAACGTCGTATATTTTTGGAGAGTTGGTAAATAATAATTTTTGAAAAATTCTTGTTCTTTGACTAAATTAATAATATAAAAAAAAACTATTAGGTGAAAAAAAGCGGTGCGTAACACTATTCGAAATGTGTTCGCATATCGAGACATTTATGCGAGTTTTATATGGATATGTGATTTGTAACTATGCGAAAACATTACGCATAAGCGATAGTTATCTAAAGCCTTATAGATTTGGATATGCGAATCATAAACTATGCGAACATATGCCGCATAGTCACATACTCATAAATGAAGCAGTTTGGATATGCGATAATCTAATTACGCGACAGTTTCTCACATATCCTAAATGATGATGTGGTTGATTTGGCCTGGATATGTGATTAAAAAATATAAATTACTTTTATTTATTTTTTTCATTACGTTATGGGAAAACAATGCGACTATCGCACTTTGTTCACAGTTCTGCGAATTTCCTTTCAATAATATTTTCCCTTCGAATATTGTCGCTGATTTTGCTGGGAAAACTCTGTTCACGGACATTAATAGTTTAATTGTCCATGCAACATATTGTTTTGTTTTGACATATGAATCATTATTAAACAAACACGTACTTGACAGAAGAAAAAAATATTTATTATTACTGCAATCAGTCCAACAAACAAGCCAAACAACTTTTGATTACATGTCCAGTGGATTCTAAGGGTCGAGATCGATGACTTCCAAGTCTATCACCGCTGCGTTGCGCTCGGTAAAAACCTCGTAACACTCACCATACCAAGGGAATCCTTCCGAAGGCAAAATGCCCGAGTGTCGGTCTCCTTAACAAATTTAAATCTTTTTAGGTTATTATGGCCGCGTCACAAAAATGCATGCTTGAACAAACTAAAATAAAAAATCAAATGCAATTTACCTCCTCCCCCACATACACCCAGTACATGTGGTTAACCCTAGCAAAGCTTGTATCACGACACAAGAGGACGCCTGGAATCATCAAGAAAGCAGTAAATTCATCGAAATAATTTCTGAGTCGCTGAATCTTTCGCCGGACTTGAGAATTAGTAAACTCCCTCTTAAATGCATAGCTCAGGCATTGGTTCAGGACTATTGAAATTTCTGCCCACAAGGAATTGAACACATGGCCTTTGTGTATGTCTGCCTTCTGACGACACCATTTGAAAAACACTTGGTAGCAAATACGTTCCTCCTCCTCTGTCCAGTCCATGCCACGGAAGCAGATCGCGATCTTTTCATAGGGTGAAATCCTTTCCATTTTTTTTTTGCCTCCTTGGTTTTTTTTTTGGCTGCGATGGAATGATAGGGTTTTGAGAAGTGAAAGCTCACCTCTTCAACAAAGAGAATGAAAGGTTAATGAATACATATAGCATTTAAGGCTAGGTAGATGTACATCAACTCAACAACTAAATGAGGAAGCATGCAAAATCGTCATTGTTTTTTAGGTGTAAAAGCAGACAATCAATCAACGCGGTGCGTAACTTATGCGAACAATATGCGAAGCATTTTCGATTTTGATATGCGGTGCAGACAATCAATCAATGCAGTGCGTAACGTATGCAAATAATATGCGAAGTACTTTCGATTTTGATATGCGGTGCGGACATTCAATCAATGTGGGTCCATATGGATATGCGAAAAAAAAATGGCGGATAGTCATAAATTATGCGGCTTTTGATTTGGATATACGGTTCGTTAATTATGCGATTGACGACTAGGCGAATCATCCCAGTTGTGCGATTATTATGGGATATGATATGGGAATCGCACAATCAACCCAATTGTGCGATTATTATGGGACATGTTATGGGAATCGCACAATCAACCTAATTGTGTGATTATTATGTTACATGTTATGCGAATCGCACAATCAACCTAATTGTGCGATTATTATGCGAAACGCGCAATCAACTCAATTGTGCGATTATTATGGGACGTGTGATGTGTGAAGGTCAACCCACTTCCGATTTCGACAATTGTACCTGGATTACGAACATTTGCTTCTCATTGACCTCTTTTTCTTCGTCGCCTGAGTCACCATTGTGCGTGTTGGTTCGGTCATCATTATTGTCATCGTCATGAGAATGACCTGGTTGGTTCGAACAACCCGAGGTTTGATCATCAGCGCCCCGAGGATATCCAGTATGTGAAAATGAATTAGGGCCTGCTTGATGTGAATATGAGGCCTCGTGGGAAAATGCAGAACTACCAACACCAAAAGAACTCGGAAATACACCTTGGGACGCCATCATTTGCGTGAATCTTTGTTGCGCCGTCCCCGGAATCCCTACATTTACTCGCTTCTCTAACTCCACGTAAATGTTGGGATTTCTTTGTTCTTAAATCAGCTCTAAGATATCCTCACCAGATTCGATTTTCATCTTCACAACTCGTTCCCTTCCATCAAATAATGCCCACAATATGTACTCAAAATTACAAGAATCAGCCTCAATAATGCTTGAGCACGAGAAACTACTTCAAAATATATTTGTCGGCCGTAACTTATTCTCATCAGCTCTGCCACTCCACCAAGATATGAACCCTCGCAAAACAAACCACCAAAGTGCACCATACCCTAACACGGTTGCTAGCCATTCAAATAAGTGAACAACAAAAAGAACTAAAAAACAACAGAAAAATGCAGTAGATGAATGGTGCAGGCATTAAATTGTTAGAGATCATTGTTTTTTTTTCCTGCATGATAAATGCAGAGACCAAATCCTCACCTGTGAAAAAGCAGTCAATTAATCAGGTGGGCAACTTATGCGAAAGATCTGCGAACGAATTCCGAATAGTCGTAAAATTTCCAGGTCGATATGGCCCTGCCAAAAAATGGTGCATAATCATAAAAAAAAATATGGTTTATTCGATTTGGTTATGCGATTCGGAAATATGCGAGCGAAAAAATGTCACATAATTGTCAATTATCCGGAGGATATATGCGAAATTGTTTCGCATATTAGTAAATTATGCGATTGACTTGGATATGCAATTACCAGAAAATGCGTATTCAACAAACTATGCGAATTAGATGCGAAATATTTTCGCAGTCATAAATTTGCAAGGTTGATATAGCCCTGCGAAAAGAAGGCGCATAATCATCGTAAATTATGTTGCAATCAATTTGTATATGCGATTATTAAAAATGCGAAAGATGTTCGCACATTTGTAAATTATGCGTTTGATGTGGATATGCGATTAAAAAATTGCGAAATGTTTACGCATAGTCATAAATTATGCGGCCGATTGGATATGCGCTGGTTCATTTGGACATGCGAGTGTAATATCGCATAGCATTTCGTGAGTTTTCGGGTGTAAAAGAAGTTATTTGGGGTGAAAAAGATTTTGACCTTTTAAAAATTTTGTTCACAGCCTCGATCTGCCCGTTAGCTTGTGGATGATATGGCGATGAGAAGAAGTGTTTAATGTCGTGATCTTCACAAAAAGCTTCAAATCTTTTTTCTTCAAATTGTCGGCCGTTATCGGTTATGATGGAATTCGGTATTCCAAACCAACAAATGATGGATTTCCAACGAAAGTCGATCATTTTTTGTTCAGTGATGGTCGCCAGGGGTTCGGCTTCCATCCATTTAGTGAAATAGTCGACAGCTAGTATTGCGAATCTAACACGCCCTTTTGCCGTCGGGAGAGGGCCGATAAGATCAATCCCCCATTTCGCAAATGTCCACGGACTGTAAGCCGACTTCAAAAGTTCTGGGTGTTGATTAACATTGGGAGCAAATATTTGAAACTTGTGACATTTCCGCACCTATTCAACAACATCTCTCTTAAGAGTAGGCCAATAATTACCCTGACGAAGTATTTTATAGGACAAGGCTTAGGCTCTATGATGAGTGCCACACGTCCCTTCATGGACCTCTTCCAAGACACATTGTTCTTTGGTTTCCGATAAGCATTTGAGCAAAGGAGTAAAATACCCCCGTTTATACAAGGTTCCATTATCCATCATAAAATGGGCCGCGCGAACGCAAAGCGTGCGTGCTTCTCTTGGATCATCAGGTAGGGCCCCAGTTTGCAGGTAAGCTATGATTGGGTCCATCCATGTTGGATTTTCATTCGAGTGGACAACGTCGGTCAATAGGACGTCGACGACGGTCGTTGACGGTGTTGTTTGCTGAGTAACTTGTACAAATTCAACATTGTTCAAGTCGGTAGAAGAGGCCAGTCGGGATAAGGCATCCGTCTGAACGTTCAATGTCCGAGGTATGTGCTCTAGCATTATTTTAACTTCAACAGCTTCTTTTTGACCAAATCTAAATAAGGGACCAATCAAGGCTCCTTAACTTTATAGGCTCCATTGATTTGATTTACGAGCAGTTGAGAGTCGGAAAATATCCGAAGTGAGGAGACGTTCATAGATTCAGCAAACTGTAATCCCGAGATCAAAGTCTCATACTCTACTTCGTTGTTAGTAACAAGAAATGTGAATGCTACCGAATGGTAGAACAGTTGTTTGTCGGGGCTGACTAAGACAATTCCTCCTCCTGCTCGTATGGCGGTTGATGATCCATCAATATATAAAGTCCATGTCGGATCTTCATTCGCAACTTCAATTGATGGGGTGAACTCAGCTATGAAATCGGAGAGCACCTGGGCTTTGATTGCGGTTCTCGGTCGATATTGAACATCAAATTTTCCGAGTCCTGTGGCCCATTTGCTCATTCTACCCGACGTATCAGGTCGATGGAAAATCTGTCGTAAAGGGTACGACGTCAATACGATGATTGAATGTTACAAGAAATATGGTCGGAGTTTACGGGTTGCCGTAACCAAAGCAAAAGCTAATTTTTCCATGTGCGGGTATCGCAGCACGACGTCGTGCAAGGCTTAACTGACGTAATATACAGAAATTTTTTGGAGTGCGTCATGTCGTATTAATACAACACTGACCGTGACGTCACTCACTCCTAAGTACAAGTATAGAGGCTCATCAGGAGTGGGTTTCTACAGAGTCGGGGGTCGTGAGAGGACTTCCTTGATGTTTTCAAAAGCATTCGGCATTCGCAGTCCACTTGAATTGTTTTTTCTTCTTGATCGCATCAAATAAAGGTTTACAATGATCAGTTGACTTTGAAATAAATCGATTTAAAGTGGCTAATCGGTCGGTCAGTGCTTGGACGCCCTTAACCGAAGTGGGTGGAGTCAAATCATGTATGGCTTGGATTTTCACAGGGTTGGCTTCTATCCCCCTTTGGCTCACCATGTATCTTAGAAATTTTCCTGACCCAACTCCAAAGGTACATTTTTTGGATTAAGTACCATAGAGTATTCGCGATGGATATTGAAGACATCGGTGAGATGAGCAATGTGGTCGGTCGCCCACTCCGACTTCACCAACATGTCGTCTATATATACCTCTATTGTGTGTCCAATCAAGTTGGCAAACATCTTATTGACTAACCTTTGATACGTGGCCCTGAAATTTTTCAATCCAAAAGTCATCATAACGTAACAATAAAGGCCACGAGCCGAATAAAATGAGGTGTGCTTGGCGTCCTCCAGGTGTATGGGAATTTGGTTGTAACCGGAATATGCGACTAGAAAACTCATTAATTGATGGCTTAAAGTTGCGTCCACCATGTAATCAATTTGAGGAACGGGATAGTTATCCTTCGGACATGCCTTATTTAAATCTGAGAAGTCGATGCACAAACACCATAAGTCGTTACTTTTCTTGCCCAATACCTGGTTTGATATCCAGGTTGGGTATTTGGTTTCCTTGACGAATTTGTTATCAATGAGCTTGTTCACTTCTTCTTCCAAGGCTTTTTGGCGATCGAGTCTGAATTTCTAACGTTTTTGTATGACAAGTTTGAACGGTTTTATCGAAGTTGAGTTGATGACAAGCTTTCTGTGAATCAATCCCTTTCATATCTTCATGTTTCAATGCGAACACATCGAGGTTCGATTGAAGGAATTGGATTAACTGAGTACGTACCGGTTCTTGAAGGTTAGCCCCAATACGAAGATGTTTTTCACGAACTGATCCATCTAGAAAGATAACCTCGACATCTTCAACAGGTTCTGCCTGAATATATTGACTTTTTTCTTTAAATTGTAGCCTTGGGTCCATATCATCTTGGGCTTGGACGATGTCTTTGTCGGGACGTTGCCCTCAATCTTTAGTTTGTTCGTCATTAAGTACTTCCGAAGTTATTGGAACGTTGGTGATTAAGACTGAGAGGACTTCGGTGTCCGGTAAAGGGGGAATCATCACGTCGGTATCTGACGGCATGGAATTTGGAACGTTCAAGCGATTACAACTGACGTGCTCATTGGGTTCTATCATGTGAACATTGCGCGAAGCCAAGGTGAAAGCTAAGTTACGCGCTTCCCGCTGATCTCCGTAATGAGTTCCTTCCCCTTCAACCGTAGGGAACTTCAATGCGTAATGAAAAATTGAAATGGTGGCCCAAAGTTTATAGAAAGCAGTGCGACCCACAATAGCATTGTACTCATTCTGAATATCCGTAACTTTAAATGTCTCTATGATGATCTTCAATTTTGGTCCAAAACCTCCAAACCGAATGGGAAGTTGAATTTCACCGATGGGACAAGAAATACTTCCATTGAAGCCTTGAATTTGATCATGCAAGGTCGGATGTCAGCTGGATCCAACCCCATTTTCTTAAAGGTCTGCAACATGAGAATTCTTGAATAGGCCCCAGTGTCGACCATAATTCGGTGAATAAGAATTCCTTCGATTGGGGCAGTGATGATAAGAGCGTCTGAATGCGGATGAGCGAACAAGGTTAGTGTCTTCTATGTTGAAAGTGATGGGACAATTCCGATTGTTGATAGTATCCATGAGATCAACATTTAGTATGTGTTTCCCGACATTTTTGCGCTTCTCGGGCGTACGCTTTGGCTTGGCGTCGGGAAATATCAAGTTTTTTCGTATTGGTATTCACCCGGGTATAGGGTCATGGTGAGGAGACCTCGGTGAAGTACCTAATCTAGCTTTCTTTCTTTCACCAGTTGAAACTCCAGTAATCTTAGAGAAAGTAAAGACCTCCTTGTCGGTTGTCCGGATCCTTTTCATATTAGCACCTCGGTCATCATTATCTTCCTCATCCGAGGTATTTATGGGTCGTCCTTTTCGTCGAACATCAGGATTTCTGAACTTCTGGAGCTGAGGTTTTCCAACTAGTCGAAGAAGGGCCGATAAGAGACCGAGACACTCGTCGGTGTTGTGTCCCGGAGACTTATGATATGTACAATAACGTGTTTTTGTCTAGCTTTTCTTCAGGAGTTCTAACAGGCCTAGGGTCAGGAATGATTCCTTTCACTTTTAATTCTTCAAAAATAGTTGCTGCCCCTGCTGAATAAACAGTTTGATATACTGTCTGTACGTTCTCGGCGTACTGAGTCTTGCCGAAGTTCTTTTTATTCTTCTTTTTTCTTTCAGATTCTGTCTTATCATCCCTGATATAAAAATCAAAGTTAAGGACCGACATTGACTCCTCGGCTATTATGAACTATTGGGATCGCACAAGGAATTCCTGAAATGTACTCAGTTTATTCTGGCAAAGAGTCCACCGAAATACTGAATTCGGTCTTACTCCAGCTATCGTGGTGACCAATAAAGTCTCGGGGTGAGAGGGCTCCATATTTTGGATGCGCTCGTTAAACCGAGAGACGTAATCTTTGACACTCTCATTATCTTTCTGCACAATATTGGTGAACGACTCCTTCTAGATGAGACAAACTTGAGCACCAATGAAATGCGACTGAAAAGCTATTTTTAACTGTTGCCACTTCCATATTTAATGAGTTGGCAAAGTGTAGTACCATTTTTTAGCTCGCGGCTCCAATGTAAGTGAAAACATGCGACATCGTAAAGCTTCGGACACACCATGTAAGTCCTTCCAAGAAGTATAATGTCCCATATGAGCATCGGGATCCGAGATCCTATCGTACATACCGATCTGTGGGATTTTTATTTTGGCAGGAAGTACCTCCGCAGTAAGTTCGGGTGCCAAAGGAGAATCGGCTTCAAAAGTTACGTTACCCGAGGTCGAGATATGTCGTGGAGATTTTTCCTATGATTTCTGTCTGGTTTCCAGTTCAGTAATCTTTTTCGTAGAGCTTCCAATTCTTCTGAATTTTTCGCGACATACGATTTCTTTCAATTTGACGACGTAAATCTTCACGATCTCTTGGCAAAGGAGACGGAGGCCTTGGAGGTATAAGAGTTCTATGATGATGGGCGGAGTGACTCTCAGCCGTCATTTCTTGATTTTGTGCCACACCAGTATCAGGATTATCAGGTGGTGGATTTGCTGTTGGTCGAGGTAATTCTTCACGATGCTGGGATATGTGACGTGGCTGTGAAGTACTGTGTGACGTCGCTACATGAGTTGTCTGGTTTTGGGCGAGGGAATTCGGCTGTGCCACTGCAGTTACCGACAAAGGAATTTCTAAATGAGTAGTAGCCGCTGTACTAGGTAGCACTCGCGCCATAAGTGACGATAGACCTTGTAAGAAGTCCAGATTTTGAAAAAAGTTTGTGAAATCTGCTGTGGTAGGTGCTTGCTCATATGCCCAGCAGAATAATTTGTGCTATGACTGTGCCCAGCATGTGAAGTGCGATCTCGTCCGGATTGAGACATGATGACAAGTAACAAAGCTTCCAATAATCGAGTTTGCGCAAGTGTTGGCTGTGAAATCGAAGATTAACCCCAAATACTTATGAGACCCTCCTTCTAGCGCTGAACTGTTGTTAAACGCGAGTTAACAACGATTTATACACAGAATTATAGTGTAAAGATTTGTAATATGATATGTAGACAATAGAGAAGACGTCGGTTTCAAGTAATGGTGACGTCGGTGTTTTTGTGTTTTTATTGATGATCGTTTGATGTTCAATACAAGATTTCTGAAAGTCAAAAGTCCCTTTTCTAAGGGTCAAGCCCGCTATTTATAGAGCAATGGTCCACCATACGAGGTAGGTGTGATCGCATTTAATGCTGGAGTGAAGGTCAAAGGCGGTTGTCTGCCACCTAGTCGACAGTCATGATTAAAAGCTGAGTCATCACCGTCTTTGGACGTCGGTATTCGTTTCTTTGTAGACGTCGGTTGGTAGAGTCTCGACTGATAGGAGACTTCGGTTATATGAACAGAGGTGATGCACTTTTTGTCTGTTTGCCAATGAGTGTTTGTCGGTTTTTATCAGGCTGTATCTGACGTGGCGATACTTTGTCGCAGCAGCAAGATCGCAAGACCTTAAGTTCGTATGATTCTTGTTAACAACCCTTGCTAATTTGGTTTGCCGAAGACCATGTCAACAAAATTATTCATCAATTCACATAATTTTAGTTATCTATCACTTACAATCATTTATCTCATACTTCTACGTGAAATCATTTTTAATTATTTTATTTTAAATCTTATTTTTTGACAAAAAAAGAAAGCTATTTTTTTTTTCAAATTCTATACACTAATTAATGTTTTCATTATTTTTATATACGGTAAATTCCTCCAAAATCCCTAATACATAAATCAAATTCCTTGTCAGTCCCCAACTTATTTTTCCTCCTCTGCACTCCCTGTCAGTACATTATCTTTCCTTTTCACTCCCCATATAAATATCAATATTATTATTATTCCTTTATTTTGGTTGAAAATTATAACAAATTAAAAAAATTGCAACTCTCTCGTTCCTCTCTCTCTCTCTCTCTCTCTCTCTCTCTCTCTCTGATTTTCATCGCCGCCGTCTCTCTCTTTTTCCATTAAAAAGCTCCTCATTGAAAACAGATATCGCCTCCCCATCCATATCGACCGGCAAATCCGTATCCACCGCCTCCTTCATCCAGATCCACCTTCCAGGAGCAGATCCAAGGGAAAATAATGATGTCCTAAACAGGTTAAAAATGGAGTCGGCCGACGGCGCCGCGTCGGGGCGGAGGAAGTCGTCATTGCGTTGGAGAGAGAAAAATCGGAGAGGAGAGAGGCGGCAGAGGGCGATTGTGGTGAATATTTACGCGGGGCTTAGGGCGTAGGGGAATTACAATCTCCCAAAACACGGCGACTCTAATTAGGTGCTCAAAGCCCTCTGTGTGTAGGCCGGGTGACCAGTGGAGCATGATGACACAACTTACCGAAAGGTGATTTTTTTTTGTTCAAGCAATTTACTTTTTTTTTTTTTAATTTGGGATTGGCTTTGTTAGCAGTGGAGGATCTTTGAAGCACTTGTGGGTTTATTTGTTTGTTATTTTTTTCAATATGTTGATGTTGTTTGGATCTGTGTGTTTAGTAAATGAATTTCTCTAAAAAAATTTAAAAGAAAAAAAAGAGAAAAGGAGAAATACAACTTTCAGACAAAGAAGTCACAAAGGAGGAAGATTAGCATGAGTTTCTTGAGTATTTACTTTTGCTGTAAAAAATGATCCAAATGAAGTGAACTTAAATGGTCTCCTTTTATTTTCCCCCACAATTTGCAATTAATTTCATGGACTCGTGTAGATAATGACAAAAGCTTGACTAATTTGGAATTTGTGATATTCTTCTTCTTCTTCTTGAAGAGATTTTTTTGTTTTTTTTTTTCCTCCCACACTCTGCTATTTTTGTACCTATATTTCTCTTATTTAGTTTAGTTTTCAACAGAGGAGTGTTTTGCATACAAAAAAGCTATTATCAGCTTCAATCTGCTTTTAACAGTTCATCTTGTTCAGTTGTGTGTAGTGTTAACCGTTTTCCTTCTCCTCTTGTACAACATCATAGCTATGCGCCTCCAATTTTCGGACCAAACGGTTTCCCAAACAAGGCGGAGCTCGAGAAGAGGTGTTGTTTGGTGTTTTGTATCAATTTGAATAGCAATTAGGGTTGTGGTGTTGTTTGGTGTTTTGTATAATTTTGAATGAGATTGTTGTTAAAATGGGTTGAGGTGTTTGTTATTGTTGAATTGTATTGTTGTTTGTATTTGTTTCTTATGTTTGAAAATTGTCTTTATTTTATTTGTTTTTTATAGGGCACCGAACTAAGATGTAGTTATGCCTCCTCATACTTTAAATTATTTGTTGGCAAGCTAGTTCGCCATTCCCAATTGAGCGAAGATCATACATCGATGGATGTGCTATTAGTTTGATTGTTTGATGGATGATTGTAATTTTATGGATGATGGTTTGTGGACTAAGTAGTTTGAATTGATGTTTTGGATTTTTTGATTTGATTCCTAATTATACATGTTTTCTTAATATTACTACCGCATTTTTGGTGTAAAAGTACTCATTTTCCAGTAGTTAGTACCCATTTAAGGATGTGTTTTTAAATTGTATACCAGTTTCTATTCATAGAAGTACCTATTTTATTCATAGTACCAGTTTTGTATTGTTATAGTACTGGATATTAGCTCATCAATACCACTTGTAACGAACACATAAAACACCGAATTTCGGTCTCAAATGATGTTTACATGACAAATAATCACCCTCACACTAGTTTTTATGAGATTTATAATGTTTTTAATTATGTTTAATTGCAAAATGACCGTGGAAAATAGTGCTGCATCTTCTTTTACGTGGTACATGCTTTTGATCGATTAGTACCTGCTTTTGTTAAGAAAAATTGATTATTTCATTGTGGTCAACATTTACAAAAAGTAGTACCAGTCATAGTGTAAGTCAGTACCACATTATGGAGAGTTAGTACCAGATATCCTGTCCCTAGTACCACTTGTAATGAGCACATAAGAAGACCGAATATCGGTCGCAAATGATGTTTATACGACTCATGATCACTTCCGACATTAGTTTATATAAGATATTAAATGAATTTGATTGAATTTAATCGCAAATTGGTCATAAACTCGATACACTAATGAAAAAACACTACTACAGACTTCATTTAATTGAATGACACACTTCATCTCATAGAAATCATCACACATGACTACTTCAAATTCTATCTATATGTTTTCAATTTCACTTTTTTCATCTAAATCACGTGTGAACGATCCACGTGTCATGGTAGACATGAAGGATTAAAGAAATCTTGTTTTTTATAATAGTACTGGTTTTGGGAAATATGGTACCGCATCTTATTCTGCATGGTATCTGATTTCGATCGAATAGTACCTACTTTTCTGAAGAAAAATTGATTATTTCAATTCTGCTCAACATTTACAAAAAGTAGTACCAGTCATAGTATAAGTCAGTACCACATTATAGAGAGTTAGTACCAGATATCCTGTCCCTAGTACCACTTGTAATGAACACATAAGAAGACCGAATTTCGGTCACAAATAATGTTTATACGACCCATGATCACTCTGACATTAGTTTATATAAGATTTTAAATATTTTTGATTGAGTTTAATCGCAAAATATTGGTCGTAAACTCGATACACCAATGAGAAAACACTACTACTAGACTTCATTTCATTGAATGACACACTTCATCTCATAGAAATCATCATACATGACTACTTCAAATTCTATCTATATGTTTTTAATTCCACTTTTTCATCCAAATCACGTGTGAACAATCCACATGTCATGGTAGACATGAAGGATTAAAGAAATCGCGTTTTTTATAATAGTACCGATTTTGGGAAATATGGTACCGCATCTTATTCTGCGTGGTACCTGATTTTGATCGAGTAGTACCTATTTTTTTTTAAGAAAAATTGATTATTTCAATTATGCTCAACATTTACCAAAAGTAGTACCAGTCGTAGAGTAAGTCAGTACCACATTATGGAGAGTTTGTACCAGATATCATGTCCCTATTACCATATGTAATGAACACATAAGAAGACCGAATTTCGATCGCAAATGATGCTTATACGACCCATGATCACTCTGACATTAGTTTATATAAGATTTTAAATGTTTTTGATTGAGTTTAATTACAAATTGGTTGTAAACTCGACACACTAATGAGAAAACACTACTACTAGACTTCATTTAATTGAATGACACACTTCATCTCATAGAAATCATACATGACTACTTCAAATTCTATCTATATGTTTTCAATTCCACTTTTTTTCATCCAAATCACGTGTGAACAATCCACATGTTATGGTAGACATGAAGGATTAAAGAAATCACGTTTTTTATAATAGTACCGATTTTGGGAAATATGGTACCACATCTTATTATGTGTGGTACCTGATTTCGATCGAATAGTACCTACTTTTTTGAAGAAAAATTGATTATACATTCTGCTCAACATTTACCAAAAGTAGTACCAATCATATTGTAGGTCAGTACCACATTATGGAGAGTTAGTACAAAATATCCTGTCCCTAGTACCACTTGTAATGAACACATAAGAAGACCGAATTTCAGTTGCAAATAATGTTTATACAACCCATGATCACTCTGACATTAGTTTACATAAGATTTTAAATGTTTTTGATTGAGTTTAATCGCAAATTTGTCGTAAACTCGACACACTAATGGGAAAACACTACTACTAGACTTCATTTCATTGAATGACACACTTCATCTCATAGAAATCATCATACATGACTACTTCAAATTCTATCTATATTTTTTTAATTCCACTTTTTCATCCAAATCACGTGTGAACAATCCACATGTCATGGTAGACATGAAGGATTAAAGAAATCACGTTTTTTATAATAGTACCGATTTTGGGAAATATGGTACCACATCTTATTATGTGTGGTACCTGATTTCGATCGAATAGTACCTACTTTTTTGAAGAAAATTGATTATACAATTCTTCTCAACATTTACGAAAAGTAGTACCAGTCATATTGTAGGTCAGTACCACATTATGGAGAGTTAGTACAAAATATCCACTTGTAATGAACACATAAGAAGACCGAATTTCAGTCGCAAATAATGTTTATACAACCCATGATCACTCTGACATTAGTTTATATAAGATTTTAAATGTTTTTGATTGAGTTTAATCGCAAATTGGTCGTAAACTCGATACACTAATGAGAAAACACTACTACTAGACTTCATTTCATTGAATGACACACTTCATCTCATAGAAATCATCATACATGACTACTTCAAATTCTATCTATATGTTCTCAGTTCCACTTTTTTCATCCAAATCACGTGTGAACAATCCTCATGTCATGGTAGACATGAAGGATTAAAGAAACGCATTTTTGATAATAGTACCGGTTCTAGGAAATATGGTACCGCATCTTATTCTGCGTGGTACCTGATTTCGATCGAATAGTACCTACTTTTTTTGAAGAAAAATTGATAATTTCAATTATGCTCAACATTTACCAAAAGTAGTACCAGTCATAGAGTAAGTCAGTACCACATTATGGAGAGTTAGTACCAGATATCTTGCTCTAGTACCACTTGTAATGAACACATAAGAAGACCGAATTTCGGTCGCAAATGATGCTTATACGACCCATGATCACTCTGACATTAGTTTATGTAAGATTTGATATTTGGTTAATTAAGTTCAATCCCAAATTGGTCACGAACTCAATACACTAATGGAAAAACACCTTAATATACTTCAACTCATTGAATGGTACCAATTTATACGAAAATACTACCTCCTTTTCTTCTACATAGTACCTGTTATTTATCGAGTAGTACCAACTTTTGTGACGAAAAATTGATTGTTTCATTTCTGCTCAACATTTACAAAAAGTAGTACCAGTCATAGTGTAATGCAGTACTACTTTATGGCACGATAGTACCAGATATCATGTCCCTAGTACCACTTGTAATTAACAAAAAAGAAGACCGAATTTCGGTTGCAAATGATGTTTATACGACCCATCACTCTGACATTAGTTTCTTTGATATTTGATATTTGGTTAATTAAGTTTAATGGCAAATTGGTCACGAACTCAACACACTAATGGAAAAACACTACTTAATACACTTCAACTCATTGACTGGTACCAGTTTTTACGGATATAATACCGCTTTTTCTTCTACGAAGTACCTGTTATTGATCAATTAGTACCAATTTTCTGGAATAAAAATGTAATACACTGATTAAAACTTCACAAAACTATTACCTATATTGCAGTATGAAATGTCAGTATATTGTACAAAAAATATTACTCATAAAGTGCCATTTACTACCCACTCTTTGGAATGAAGATGAGTACACAAGTATGGACGAGATTGCATTTTTGGATGGCAAACTGGTGATCTCATTGTTATAACGATGCATATATTCTCCATTCACAATCCGCATCGCTACAACAAACGATGACCTTTTGCTTGCCATTTTTCCGATACTTAAAAGACCGCTTGTTTGCAATCGCGTAGTTTTTGACACTCTTTCAAAATTCGTCGGCCCCACTGAATATCTGCCACTCTCCTTTGATGCGAGATCTCCAAGAATAGATCGATTTATCTTGCATCAACTCATCTTCTCCCTCCGAGAAATCATCAGACTGTACGTTTTTCTTCCGATCACAACCCTCATTGCTACAACAAACAATCAACTTCTGCTGATCATTTTTCCAATATTTAAAAGAGCACTTATTTACAATTGCGAACCGACCAGAGTATTTTGGACACTTCATGTATATCGACCGAGGCATTTTTGGTACTTCAAGTAGGTATTTCATTCTATACAAAGGAGATGAGTTAACCTAAAACCCTCACTTTCACTCTCTCTATCATTTTTCACGGCTGCTGCTCCCACTGAGCAAAGCTCTCTTCATCTCTCTCGTACTGACTTGAGCGTCGGAGGCGCTACACCGAAAATACTTCCGGCATTGAGTTCTTGGAAAAATCATGTTTATATAGGATTACTGTGTATTTTTTTGGTGATTTTTTGTTAGAGAGATTAATGAAGAAGGCGAGGAAAATTAGGGAGACATAAAGACCCCCCGCTAAGGCACCGCCTCCTTTAGATAAGAAAAAGAAACATCAAGCCCCTCAGACTTATCTCGATAATGTCCATCATCGGGGTATATGTATGTATATTTAATGGGCCCGATATTATTACAAGCGGTGTTATTTTTTAGCCTTAACAATAAGATAAAACATAACAATTGATTTGATACATATCCACGTGTAATATCTTAATAGGCGAGGCCAAAATTAGGTATCAACAGTTATATCTCAAAATAATTATATTTTAAGGATATTCGATTTTACATCCATATTGCATATATAAAATAAAAAATATTTACATCTGTCATTATAAATAAATAAAACTATATTTATTAAAAAAGTAATTTTCAAAAATATGAAGACAACATAAATTATTTTATGATAAATATAATAAATATCTAATTCAGTAATACACTATAAAATAATCATTTTAATACATTTTAGCATAGATTTAGAATTATATAAGAAAATTAGATGCAAAAGTACGGACTCCATTTTGAATTAATTATTAATTTGTTAGTTATTCATTCTTTTTTTTATATATATTCATTATACTTAATTTTACAACATAAAAATAAATTATTTTAGTTTTTCTATTGTACAAATATTAATATATTTACGTACACTTGTAGTACACGGGTATCGTCCTAGTTGATATATATTCCTCTTGAAAATTAGATCGATCTTTGAATAAATATTTTTTAATAGTGTTTGAAATTTATAATTTAGTATAATATAGATTTATAGATATAGTATAGATTTATAGATTTAGTATAAATTTGAACGACAAAAAATATAGATTTATAGATTTAGTATAATATAGATTTATATGAAATAAAGATTAGTAAACAATATATATTTTTTTATTTAGATAGTTTATACAAAAATATATTTATATTTAATTAATAAAAAATTAAGAAAAAATATTATTATGAGAGATAATAGTAGAAGATCATAAAAAGAAAATAATAAACAAATATATTAGAAAGAGAGAAAAAAATAATAAATAATTAAAAAAGATTGTAGGAAGGAGAGAGAAACTAATAAAATAATGTATAATGTTAAGTGTTAGTGGGGTGATGTCATAACTTTATTTGTTTTTTATTTATTTTAAAGATGGGGAGTTAAGTGGATGAATGATTAGAGGGGTAAAAAATTTGAAGAGGGACTGAGGAGGAAGTCAGAAATTGATTTAGGGATTTTTAAAGAACTTTCCCTTTTATATATCATTAATGTCATTATATTTGAAAATGTTATGACTAACTAATTTGGTTAAATAGTTGTTTTATATGGATGATTGATTAATAAATATGACAAAATACCAAAAATTAAGATACATTTTTATATTGAAGCAAATAATTTTATATTTTAATATACAGTTCCCATAGATCTATTCTCTTGCAACATTCTTAGTATCTCTGATGTTTCAAGTTTATATTTTATATTTTATTTACTTAATTTGTTCAATCAACATTAAAAGTCCATAGTATATAATATATCAAACTAAATGAAAAAATATCAAATGAAACCATAAAATTATCTTATAAAGAATAGAAATTTATGAGTATTATCATGCCCGAAAACAAATATTTTATTTGAGAAAAAATAAGCAAACTTTTTCATATAAATATATAAATTATTCATCAACTCACATAATTTTAACTATCTATCACTTACAATCATTTATCTCATACTTTTACATCAAATCAATTTTAATTGTTTTATTTTAGATATCTCACTAACAATTAATCAAATCAACTTTTTGAAAATTAATGGTTAATAATAATAAAATTAGTTTACTTATATCCACGCACACTTACTCACCAACAATTTACACCTGTATAAAAAGAATATCCAACTTCCAATGCTCTTTTTGTAAGGATGTTTCCCGCCCAAACTTTTTTGGAAGAAATAAGAAAGTTGTTTTTTGTGCTTGCTCTGTGGTAGGATTGTGTTTTAGGTTTTGGCTCTTTGTCTGAGTGTTTGTGTTCTGTTTTTTTTGTTTGGGCCGTTGGTCTCAGTGTGAGAGGGAGCAACTTTATTTTCCTGTGAGGAGCAGTTCTTTTCTCTATTCTACTGTGGGGAGCTTTTCATTTTAGTTTTGTGTTTTGTGGTTTTATTGTTCTGTGAGTCTTTTTCGGGTTCTAGCGTTGCTAGCGTTGGGTTTCTAGGCGGTCGCAGACCTGTCCTCTCTTTATACTCAGCTTGGGGTCGGTTTATTCAACCACAAGTTGTATCTTTGTACGTTTGTGCCTTTTGTTTTATAAAATCTCTATCGTTTTGGCAAAAAAAAAAAATTTATATACCATTAATGTCATTATATTTGAAAATTTTATGACTAACTAATT
This sequence comes from Striga hermonthica, assembly GCA_902706635.1. Classification (NCBI taxonomy): domain Eukaryota; kingdom Viridiplantae; phylum Streptophyta; class Magnoliopsida; order Lamiales; family Orobanchaceae; genus Striga; species Striga hermonthica. The sequence continues at coordinate 130,886 of CACSLK010023397.1, forward strand.
TGGTTAAATATTTGTCTTATATGGATGATTGAATAGAATACATATATATTTTGTTGTTTAGAAATAACCACTAGTGTTGAAGCCATAGTTGTTTATGTCAGCATACTCCAAATTTTATTTAGAGGTATACTCTTACCAATATCTCTTCTATGGTATTGAATAAAATATTGTAATAGTTATGTATCATTATGACGTGATTCGTTTAGTTGCTTTATCTACCAAGTTTCCTTCCGTTTCTTGGATGCCTAACAATATTTACTACTTGTGCCCAAAATATATGATATATTGGCAGTTTTGGTTATTTGTGGAACATACTTCTAATTTTTGACATAAACAATTATGGCTTCAAACACCAACTAGTATTTGACCAATACATTTGCACAGATGTAAATGTGTGAGTTATTTTTATGCATACAATAATTAATTATTTTTCTTTTACCTTTTTGCTGACCAAATTTATAATTAAAGAAGTTGAAATATTTATTTTTTTAAATTGCGTTTATCTGATTGAATGTAAAGTTTATTTTGGTACGTCTTTTTTTGTAAATTATTTACTAGTGTATAGCCCGTGCAATGCACGGGTAAATAATATTAAATAATATTAAAGATAATAGTAAATAAAATTAACTAATAATTATAAATTAAGTATGAGGGTAAACAATATTAACTAATAATTATAATTAAGATGTTGAGTTAATATGTGACATAATTTATCGTATATCACTTTTAAACACAATAAAATTATCTTGTTTAGATAACATAAAAAATGTATGTTTAAAATAGTAAAAACACCTAAAATATTATATAACGTATGTTAAGTATCTAAAATTCTATATATCATTATTGAATTGTGAAGTCACCTAAAATTTTTCTAAATTATTTTATAAATAAAGCATGTATCAAACTACTTAAAAAAAATTGCCTACAATATATTATTCAATTTCCAAAAGATGATGATGAGTATTATTTTTAAGATTCGTGTATTATTCAAATTATAAATTATGTTAATTCCTTGTAAACTTCATATTGATTTATTAATTTTATTTTATTTCTATACAAAGTTGATAGTCTTATTTTGTTTTACCATATTTTTGTGGATATTTAATGTTTGTCCTATTTTTGTTATATTTTTCTTTGGTTATTTGTTGGTTTTTACCCCCGTTTTAGTATCTTTTTAGTTCTTTTGGTCCACCAGTCGTTCGTTTCGCTTGTGTGCCGTCTATTTCTCGTTTTTCATTATTTCCTTTTATTTTGCTTGTTTTTCGTATGTTTTTCTCGCCTTTGGTGGTGTGTAGGTCTCAAGTTTTCATCGCATGTTTGGAGGAAGAATAACAGAACCGCGTATATCCGGCCTTCGACAAGAATCATTCCGAGCTCAACCCTTCCGGACTCCGCACTGAGAGACACCCACGAACCCGACATAAGAGTTTTGGCATGCACCGCACCGCGGCGAGCTCCGCGCCGCGACACGAAGTTCAGAGGATGCCTTTTCTGGCCCCACGCCGCGACGAGCTTCGCGCCGCGGCAAGTCTCAATGCCCCGCGCCGTGCCAGCACCTCCCACCCCCAGGCGTCACGCCGCGGCAAGTCCCGCGCCGCGGTGACTCCTCCTGCCACGCCGCGATAAGAGTGTCGCGTCGTGAGGACACCATCAGAGAGCTCCCAGGTGTCCGCCATGCCACGCCGCGAAACCGCCGCGCCGCGATGCCCAGCACTTCCACGCCGCGAGAACTCAGCACGCCGTGGAGAAGAAAAGTTGCCGCGCCGCGGCAGGCCTCGCGCCGCGGCGCCGGGAAACTTAATATGCGGAACCGTTATTTTACGAGTTTTTGGATGGGGATCAAAAGGGGACATCGAGTGGAGGAAAAACCTATTCCGTACTTTGGTTATTTTTGAACGCTCTCTGGAGAAAACACATCTTTTCTCTTTGAATCTTCTTCTCTTTGATTTTAGATTTAATCTTGAAGGTGAATAATCTCAAGATTTTGTTTTCGGATTTGGATTGCTCTTGATTTCGACATTGGTTTTCTTATCAATCGTAAGCATCTTTTCTCGTTAAATTATGATGTTTTGTGCTTGGATTGTTGTGAGTTCTTATGTTCAAATTACTATGAGTAGCTAAATCTTTTGTTGGGGATAAGAGATATTCGCATTGGTTCGTTCGTGATTCATGTATGTTTGCTTACCATTCATCTATTCGAGTTGTTCTTAATCCAGGGTTAGATGCTTGATCACCATTCTAATCTAATTAATCAATTTGTAGAACCGAAAGGGGAGAAATTGGTTGAACGTGGCTCGTTTAGAATAGGCTTGTTCGTCAATGTATTGCCTATGTGTTGATTGTTCAGATAATGAATTGCTTGTGTTTGTTTTCTTGTTACGGACAGTTATTGACAACAAATTTCTAAGCAAGTAAGTTATTAAATCTCTTAACCGAGTGGATACGCAATTAATAGTTGTTGAGAACCATATGCGAGTATCTCCGATTCCTCAACTTCCCCAACCTTATTTGAATTTCGTTGATAGTTTGTTTGTTTTTATTTATTTATTTGAGAATTCATAGTTGATAATTAAAAACAAACAATAATTTGAATTAGAGTGTTTAGGACTTTTTCATTATTTCGTGTGATTGAATATTTGCATAGAATAATCCGGCTAACCTTCCTCGTGATACGACCCGGTGTCGAATCGTTGCATTCTACTCCGGTTAAAAATATTTACAACAAATTGGCGCTGTTGCCGGGGAAGGTTTAGGTTTATTTTGTGCGCTTATTCATCTTGATTTTAGTGTTTCTCTTGTTTTCTTTTTATTTGGTAGATATTAGTCCTTGTTTTATTTTGTTTTTATTTTATTTTTACCATTGGTGCTCGTAACTCTTGTTGGTTTAGTGTATGCGTACCAAAAGTGGACGCAAATTGTTATCCCCGATCAACAAGTCAGTCAGTGAGAGCCTGAGAGAGCTGTTAGACGAGCTTACACTGGAATCCGAAGAAAAAGACCAGCACTCTCCAGAATCGTCAGAAGGCAGCAACGTCAACATGGGTGACCAACAGGAACAAGCTCCTCATAACACTCTCCGAACCTTAGCCCAGCCGGTTATCGGGCCTGTCACTTCGTGCATCCGTCTGCCGGATCAAGCACGAAATTATGAGCTGAAGATGATTCACTACAACCAGCTGCCGGCATTCCATGGGCTCCCGAGTGAAGATCCACTTAACTTCATCCGGGAGTTCTACAATGTGCTCAACACCTTTCCTCTCAACGGGCTGAACGAGGATCAATTGAAGATGAGGTGCTTCCCCGAGACGTTAAAAGACCGGGCCAAGGCCTGGTTCATGACACTTGCACCAGCATCTCTGACCACCTGGACTGAAGTCTACACGAAGTTCATTGGGAGATACTACTCCCACCAAAAGACTCAGGAGCTCCGGTCTCAGATTGTCTCGTTTGCCCAATCACCGAGTGAGCCTCTTCACGAGGCCTGGGAGCGATTCAAGGATCTCCAGCAGCAGTGCCCTCACCACAATCTTTCACCAGGACTCCTGATGAATTGCTTTTACGACTCCCTCAACCAGAATTTGCAATATATGGTTGACAACGCTGCGGGGGGAGACATCGGTGCAAAGACGGCCGAAGAGATGTATGAGATCTTTGAGTCAATGAGTGCTAACTCGTCTCAAAAGAGCAATCGAGGGAAGAGAGTCGTGGTCAACGAAGCATCTCCAAGGCAAGACATGATGGCCCACCAGATAGCTGAGCTTACAGAACAAATGCGGCTAATGAATGCTCGGACAATGCAACCGGTCCAAACTATGGCAGTAGATACATGCGGGGCGTGTGGAGCCCAAGGGCACCGGTCAGAGGTGTGCCCATCAGCTTTCGACCAAGAGGTTGGAGACCAATTTGCAGATGTCAATGCCCTACAAGGTTATTAGAATCGGCAACCCAACGACCCCTTCTCCAATACTTACAATCCGGGGTGGAGAAATCACCCACACTTCTCGTGGTCAAACAACAGCAATACCCTCCAGCCACCGCGTCCAAACTTCAATCAACAGCATCCTCGTCCGAACTTCATGAATCAACAACCCCGTCCCAACTTCGTTCCTCGTCCCAACTACCAACAACAGCAGCAACCGCAACAGCAAGCCCAAGAGTCCGGCTCGAACTCGTCGAACCAAGATGACAAGCTAGACAAGATTCTTCAGTTCATCACCAACCAGGACTCATCTATTAAGCGTCTCGAGACGCAAGTGGACCAGCTTGTCACAAGAGTCGGGAACATGGAGGCTGAGTCAGACAAAGGGAAACTTCCGAGCCAGCCCGAGCAAGCAAAGGCGATCACTGTGTTGAGAAGCGGGAAGGAAGTGGACAACAAGGTGAGAATGCCCGAGCCCGATGACCCCAAACCAACCGACCAGACCAAGGAAACTGTGGAGGGCAAGAAGAGCATAGAAACCGATTCTGTAAAACCGTCAGAGAGCCCCTTACTTCACAAGTCTCCAAACCCTTACAAGCCACGCATCCCTTTTCCAAGCCGACTTCGAGATGAGAAACAAGAGCAACAATTCCGGGATTTATACAACATGCTCTCAAAAGTCAACGTCAACTTACCTCTCCTGGATGTAATAAAAAACATGCCATCCTACGTGAAGTTCTTCAAGGACTTAGTCACGAAGAAGAGGAAGTTTGGCGATGGGGAGAAAGTGGTGGTCTATGAGGCGGCAAGTGCAATGCAACATGATTTACCTAAGAAGGAACGAGATCCTGGGGGCTTCGTGATCAAAATAGCCCTCGGGAACGGTAAGGAAGCTTCGGGGATGCTTGACCTCGGAGCGGGAATCAATCTTATGCCATTTTCTATCTTCCAGCGGCTCGGTCTGGGAGATTTGAGACCAACCCGTATGTGCCTTCAACTTGCTGACCGTTCCATTCGATACCCCAAAGGAGTGGTGGAAGATGTCCTAGTTCGTGTCGGGAAGCTCATAGTCCCGGTGGACTTTGTGGTTCTAGATGTGGGGGAGGTTCATGAGAACGGGAAAGACCATACTATCCTTCTGGGCTGACCATTCATGGCCACTACCAACACTCTCATTGACGTGAGGAATGGGACGTTGAACATGACAGTCCTAGGTGAATCCGTGTCCATTTCCGTCCGAGAAGCCACTTCAGCACCCTCGGTGAACTTTGTTGAAGAGTGTGCTTTTATAGATGTGAGTGACCCATTCGTAGAAGAAGTTGCCGTTCGAGATTTGGAAGAGAGATTGATGCCAGAACTTGAGGAGGAGGAAGGCCCGGTTATTGAGTTAATGGAAGTCGAAGAGCCGAAATCGATAACACCACCAGCTCTAGAGTTAAAAGAGTTGCCTCGTCACCTCAAGTATGTCTTCCTGGACGATGAGAAGAAAAAGCCAGTGATAATCTTTGCCGAGCTCAACCGGGAAGAGGAGAAGGAACTGATTGAGGTACTAAAGAAGAACCAGAAGGCCATCGGTTGGAGCCTTGGCGACATAAAGGGAATCAGCCCCTCTACTTGCATGCATCGAATTGTTTTGGAAGAAGGTGCCAAGCCATTTCGGGATAGCCAGCGGCGGCTCAACCCGAACATGATGGAGGTAGTAAAGAAGGAGGTGTTAAAACTTTACTCCGAGGGCCTCATTTATCCGGTGGGAGATAGTGAGTGGGTCAGCCCCATTCATGTGGTGCCAAAGAAAGGGGGCATCACGGTGATCGAGAATGAGAAGAAAGAGATGGTCCCCACCCGTATCACTACCGGGTGGCGAATGTGCATTGACTACCGGCGACTCAATGCCGTGACTAAGAAAGACCATTTTTCGTTACCGTTCATTGATCAGATTCTCGACCGACTCTCCGGCCACCAGTTCTATTGCTTCTTGGACGGACTCTCGGGCTACTACCAAGTGGCCATAGCTCCGGAAGATCAACCCAAGACGACCTTCACGTGCCCATTCGACACATTTGCCTTCAGACGTATGCCTTTCGGCCTATGCAACGCACCCGGGACCTTCCAACGGTGCATGTTTTCCATATTCTCAGACATGCTCGAGGATTGCCTTCAGGTATTTATGGATGACTTCTCTATCTTTGGCACTTCATTTTCTGATTGTCTCCATAATTTATCTCGTGTGCTTGAGAGGTGTATTGAGTCTAACTTGACATTGAGTTGGGAGAAAAGTCATTTCATGGTGACTAGTGGAGTCGTGCTTGGTCATGTAGTGTCAAGTCGGGGGATTGAGGTTGACAAAGCAAAAGTTGATGTTATTGAAAAACTTCCCCCGCCTGTGAATGTGAAAGGTGTTAGGAGTTTCTTAGGGCATGCTGGCTTTTATAGACGATTTATTAAAGATTTTTCAAAAATCAGCCAACCTTTGTGTCACTTGCTTGCCAATGATGTGCCATTCGTGTTTGATAATGCATGTTTAGATGCTTTTGATATATTGAAAAATAAGCTTGTGACTGCTCATGTTGTGATTGCACCTGATTGGTCTTTGCCATTTGAGATTATGTGTGATGCTTCAAATCTTGCTGTAGGGGCCGTTTTGGGCCAACGAGTTGATAAATTGCTTCGTGTGATTTATTATGCTAGTTTGACTCTCAATGGTGCCCAACTGAATTATACTACCACTGAGAAAGAACTTTTGGCTGTTGTGTTTTCTCTTGAAAATTTTAGGTCTTATATTTTGGGATCTAAAGTAATTGTGCATTCAGACCATGCAGCTCTTAGGTATCTTTTGAGTAAAACTCAATCGAAACCTAGGCTTATTCGGTGGATTCTACTTTTGCAAGAATTTGATGTAGAGATACGAGATAGGAAAGGGTGTGAAAATGTTGTTGCTGATCATTTGTCTCGTATTGTTCTTTCTGAACCTTCACTTGCATTGCATGAGCATGTTGGTATAAACGATGACTTTCCATATGAGCATGTAAGTGAAGTGACAAACGTCCCTTGGTATGCTGATATTGTCAATTACTTGTCAGATGGTGTCTTGTTGGCTAACCTCTCTTCCCAAGAGAGAAAACGTTTTGTGTTGATGTGTAGGAGTTACTTTTGGGATGACCCACTCCTTTTCAAGGTGGGAAAGGATGAGATCCTTCGGAGGTGTGTTCCCGAGGACGAACAAGCAGATGTTCTCGCTTTTTGCCATGAGTTCAATTGTGGAGGACATTTTGGAGGTCGAAAGACCGCCTTTAAAGTCCTCCAATCAGGTTTGTTTTGGCCAACACTCTTTAGAGACGCTCATAGCTTTTGTAAATCCTGTGATCGATGCCAAAGACTTGGGAACATTGGTCCTAGGAATGAAATGCCCCTTGTGAATAATTTACAAGTTGAAATTTTTGATGTTTGGGGCATTGATTTCATGGGGCCGTTTCCCAAGTCTTTTGGTTTCGAATATATCCTCCTTGCTGTAGATTACGTGTCCAAGTGGGTCGAGGCTATCCCCACACGGACATGTGATGCTAATGTGGTTATTAAGTTCTTGCGAGGAAATATCTTGAGCAGGTTTGGATTTCCACGTACCATTGTGAGTGATGGAGGCAAACACTTCTGCAACCGGATTTTTGAGAAGTTGATGAAGAAATACGGAATTTCGCATAAGGTGGCCACCCCATACCATCCACAGACGTCGGGGCAAGCAGAAACGAGCAACAAACAGATTAAGACTATTCTTGAAAAGACGGTGAACTCGTCTAGGAAGGATTGGTCGAACAAGCTCGATGATGCACTCTGGGCCCAAAGGACGGCATACAAGGGAGTATTGGGGATGAGCCCGTTCCGGCTAGTCTATGGGAAATCATGTCATTTACTAGTGGAGATCGAGCACAAGGCCTTTTTGGCTATAAAAAAAATGAATTTTGATCTGGATGCTGCCGGAAAGGAGAGAATGTTGCAACTATCGGAGCTTGAGGATTTGAGGAACGAGGCATACGACAATACCAAAATTTACAAAGACAAAGTAAAAAGGCTTCACGACTCGACCATTGTTCGGAAAAGCCTTGTGCCCGGTATGAAGGTGCTTTTGTTCAATTCCCGCCTTCGACTTTTTCCGGGAAAACTTAAGTCTCGTTGGAGTGGGCCCTACATCGTTGATGAGGTGTTATCGCTTGGAGCTGTCCGACTTCGCAATCCCGCGAATGGAGAGCTGTTCGTTGTGAATGGACAGAGAGTAAAACCGTACTTCGAAGGAGAATTTGGTAGGCACCACATCGAGACCATCAGTCTCGGTGATCCACCGTATCCTTGAGCGAAAAATGTGCCGAGCTCGTGGCGATAAACCGAGCGATTAATTGTACTATTTGTATATTTATATCTATTTATCTCAAAAAAAAAAAAAAAAA
>CACSLK010023397.1:139700-152869 GCA_902706635.1 Striga hermonthica
TCCCGTTCAAGCTCCGACCTCCGGCCAACGCAGTCCTCTCCGAGCACGCAACTTCCGGCGACCCTCCATTTCCGGCCAGCTCGTTTCTCCTCCCACCAGGACCCAAATTTTCTGGCACAAATTCCCTACAAATCGGTGATCTTCTAGGGATTCGAAGTACGGATAATCATCTATTCCGATTGCTGTGTTGGAATTCGGTCACTACATATTTGAAATTCCTCACAAGCTTCTCAAGCCAAACTTTGCCCACAACGTGTTCGATAAATTGCTTAAACGGGCAAGATAAGCAAGTGGCAGCTTAATTCCGTCTTTTTATCGTTCGTGTCAATCAACAGTATGGTGCGGACCAAGAACACATCGAAACCTCCTCCCAAGAACAGGGGCAAGGGCAGGGCCGTTACTCCACCCGAATCTTCGGACAACTCGGATTCTAATTCGCATTCTACCTCGAAATCTAGCTCACACCACTCAGGATCTAACGCGGGGAATGATACTCGTACTCTGGCCCAAATTCATGGTATCCCGTTTCCGGTTTTCAACGACTCGGAAGTAGCGGCGTACAAGCGACTTGCCGCAGGACCTATACCGCCTCCCCGAGTTCTCGATTGGAACTTTCTGAAGAAACTTAACATCGAAGAAGAGGTCCAGAATCACTTGAAGGTCTTGCACTTGGAGAAATATGCGGAACTTCAGAATCTCACTTCCTTCCGGACTCTCACCCTCGAGTGTTTCAGCACGATTGAGATGCATGATAACGGCAGTTACCTCACTTGTCGTTTGAATGGGCAGGAGGTCAAGATCACGGATAAGGTACTTAGCCAAATTTATGGTTTGAAAGTCACAGGGGTCCGCCAGAAACCCGGGACGTCCCAAGCCGACAAGCTTTGGGCCGATTTATCACCGTGCAAAACTTTCAACAAGAAAGGACTGTCGGGCGGTCTGATCAAAGAATTGCCCGTCGCGGTTGTGCATAAGTTCCTTTCTTACAACATCTTTGGGAAGAAGGAAGCGAATAAAGTGAGCGAACAGGAGGTGTTCGTGATGTGGAACATGTGCAACAAGAAACCGGTGTGTCTTCTCCCATTCCTCAAACAAGCTCTCATGAACACACGCCGAAATACTTTGAGCTTCCCTACATTGGGGCATGTTGTGGTGGATATCGCTGATTACTTCAAAGTTCCAGCCTCTACTGAGGAGGGTCTCGGTCCTCAGGCCATCAGCTTCGGCGAACTCAAGGCTGGGGGTTTTGTGGACAAAATGGGTCAGATCACTCAATATACCAAACGCAAGTGCTATGAAACTTACACGAAGGAGATGTCGCGATTGGCTCAGGCAACTACTTTGTCGCAGCAGGTTGAAGGAGGCCCTTCTAATCCAATGGCAGACGTGCATGAGGAGCCGGTCGACCATGCCTCGGGTGACGAAGAAGAGGCCACCCAGATGGATTATCAACAAGCCCCTGTGTGGTTCGTTCAGTACCAGAAAGAACAAGCCGAGTATCAGGCCCGACAAGAGGCCCACAATGCTAGAGTGGAGGCCTACATTACTCGAACTGACGAACGCTGGGAGCAATGGGAAGCGAAGCAGTATGCTAAGTAGACCGAATGGGACGACCAATTTCATCAGTGGGACACTCGCGGGAGTTCGGTTGCGGGACCCAGTCAGCCCTATCCACCACCGCCACCACCGAACGCACAGTGACTTGTCACTGTGCTTAGTATGTTTTCTTTTCCCTTTTATCTTTTATTTTGTACAGTTTGCTCTTTTCGTGTCAGTTAACTATATCGTCTACTCTCTTTCACTGCGAATCGACAATGGGGACATTGTCTGATTTTAAGTGTGGGGGAGTTTTACGTGTTTGCGTGACTATGTGGTAAACTTGTCTAGTTTTTCTTTTTAGGGTTGATTTTATTTCTTTCTCTTGTTGGTGGACCAGTCTAGTTTAGGTTTATGTGTTTTTTGAGTTGGACATTGGTGAATATCGAGACTGGTTTATGATTGTTTAATGACGTTGAGAAGTTGTGATGATGATCTTGAGTGGCATATTTTGATTTGTGGCTCGATTGCTTTGATTAACACGCATATATATATACCCGGTGAGATTTGAGCCATTTTCATTTCTTGTGCGATATTGGTCTAAATGTTGAATAAATCAGAACTTGCCTTGAGTCTGCTGTGAAATAAGTTGATTGGATTTGTGATAGGTGAACATGATAAAGGCATTCCTTGCTATTTGTATATCCTTTTTTTTCGTTCGAAAATAATTTTCGCTAGTCACCCCCATTGAGCCTTACTTCTTATTTTCGTTGTTAACCCGTGTTGATAATGTTTGGGAAGTGGATCGTGTTGAATTTCGAAGTTGTGAAGTTGATTATCGAGGTTATCAAATTAAAAAAAAAAAACCTAACAGATTATACTCTAATTGCTCCAACCGTTCAATTACCGGTCACGAGCAATGAGTACGGGAAACTGGTCCAGGAGACTCGGCAGAAAACCCGATGGCTAAACCTAGATAAGATGTCCATAAGGTTTCAAAAAAAATAATAATAATAATAATAAAAATAATGTGGAAGTGTGTTGGTTTTGGGTGAAGGATGGGGACCGGTTAATACCGGCGGAGCCGTTGATTATGGTTGAAGTGATGAGATGTGTTATATGCTATATTTGAGCCACTTGACCTATATTTATCTTACCCGACCCATTAAGCCTACATTACGTCCATAAAAGCCCTTTTGATTCACTGTCTCATTGATTTGATTGATTTAGAGTAGTGGTTAGATGATAGGCAAGCATATGATCGATTTGGCTGACGACCAATTTGAGTGCTCCATCTTTTATTTTTGCAAGAAAATGAGTGAGGCATTATATCATATCTCCGTACTAGAGAGTTTGTGTTATCATGTGATTGATTTCATTGTCGAGGTGTGTTCTCGAGATCATTGGAATTCTTTTTTTAACTTAGTTGATCAATTTGAGACTTTTCTCGTTTGAAACCGGTGTCCACTCTCTTTTGCTTGTTTTATTGCTTTTTCTTTCTTTTTCATTGTTCGGGACGAACAAAGGTCTTAGTGTGGGGGAGTTGTTTGTCCCATTTTTGTTATATTTTTCTTTGGTTATTTGTTGGTTTTTACCCCCGTTTTAGTATCTTTTTAGTTCTTTTGGTCCACCAGTCGTTTGTTTCGCTTGTGTGCCGTCTATTTCTCGTTTTTCATTATTTCCTTTTATTTTGCTTGTTTTTCGTATGTTTTTCTCGCCTTTGGTGGTGTGTAGGTCTCGATTTTTCATCGCATGTTTGGAGGAAGAATAACAGAACCGCGTATATCCGACCTTCGACAAGAATCATTCCGAGCTCAACCCTTCCGGACTCCGCACTGAGAGACACCCACGAACCCGACATAGGAGTTTTGGCATGCACCGCACCGCGGCGAGAGACACGAAGTTCAGAGGATGCCTTTTCTGGCCCCACGCCGCGACGAGCTTCGCGCCGCGGCAAGTCTCAATGCCCCGCGCCGTGCCAGCACCTCCCACCCCCAGGCGTCACGCCGCGGCAAGTCCCGCGCCGCGGTGACTCCTCCTGCCACGCCGCGATAAGAGTGTCGCGCCGTGAGGACACCATCAGAGAGCTCCCAGGTGTCCGCCATGCCACGCCGCGAAACCGCCGCGCCGCGATGCCCAGCACTTCCACGCCACGAGAACTCAGCACGCCGTGGAGAAGAAAAGTTGCCGCGCCGCGGCAGGCCTCGCGCCGCGGCGCCGGGAAACTTAATATGCGGAACCGTTATTTTATGAGTTTTTGGATGGGGATCAAAAGGGGACATCGAGTGGAGGAAAAACCTATTCCGTACTTTGGTTATTTTTGAACGCTCTCTGGAGAAAACACATCTTTTCTCTTTGAATCTTCTTCTCTTTGATTTTAGATTTAATCTTGAAGGTGAATAATCTCAAGATTTTGTTTTCGGATTTGGATTGCTCTTGATTTCGACATTGGTTTTCTTATCAATCGTAAGCATCTTTTCTCGTTTAATTATGATGTTTTGTGCTTGGATTGTTGTGAGTTCTTATGTTCAAATTACTATGAGTAGCTAAATCTTTTGTTGGGGATAGGAGATATTCGCATTGGTTCGTTCGTGATTCATGTATGTTTGCTTACCATTCAATCTATTCGAGTTGTTCTTAATCTAGGGTTAGATGCTTGATCACCATTCTAATCTAATTAATCAATTTGTAGAACCGAAAGGGGAGAAATTGGTTGAACGTGGCTCGTTTAGAATAGGCTTGTTCGTCAATGTATTGCCTATGTGTTGATTGTTCAGATAATGAATTGCTTGTGTTTGTTTTCTTGTTACGGACAGTTATTGAGAACAAATTTCTAAGCAAGTAAGTTATTAAATCTCTTAACCGAGTGGATAAGCAATTAATAGTTGTTGAGAACCATATGCGAGTATCTCCGATTCCTCAACTTCCCCAACCTTATTTGAATTTCGTTGATAGTTTGTTTGTTTTTATTTATTTATTTGAGAATTCGTAGTTGATAATTAACAAAAAAAACAATAATTTGAATTAGAGTGTTTAGGACTTTTTCATTATTTCGTGTGATTGAATATTTGCATAGAATAATCCGGCTAACCTTCCTCGTGATACGACCCGGTGTCGAATCGTTGGATTCTACTCCGGTTAAAAATATTTACAACATTTAACAAAGTCGATTGCATTTATAAAATGATTTGGATATCAACATACAATTGATAATGGACTTTTCAAAATTGTGTACTATTAAATAACATAAAAAAAATGTATGCTTAAAATATTAAAAACACCTAAAATATTATATAACGTGTATAAAGTATCTAAAATTTTAAATATCATATTGAAATATGTGAAGTCACCTAAAATTTTTCTAAACTATTTTATAAATAAAATATGTCTACAATTCTTAAAAAGAAGATGATGATAAGTATAAATTTGAATTTTAGAATCCACGTGAGTATTATTTTTAAGATATGTGTACTATTTAATTATTAATTATGTTAATTTCCAGTGAATTTCATATTGATTTTATTGATTTTATTTTATTTCCATACAAAGTTGATCGTCTCCTTTTGTTTTACCATATTTTCGTGGAGATTTAACAAAGTCGATTGCATTTATAAAATGATTTGGATATCAACATACAATTTATAATGAACTTTTTAAAATAGTGTACTGTTAACAAATAATATATTGTCATTAAATATTTTTTTTTAAATGCACAATATTGAGACTGAGAATTTGAAAATTATTTTACCTTTTGAAACCGAGTATAGAGAAAACAATAGATTGGTAAACAAAAATTGATAAACATTACCAAGTTATTATCACACGTTCCAAATAAAAAAGTTGTGATGATTAGTGGAAAAAGATATTCAAAAAATAACTTTCAATATTTTTTTTTTTTGAAAGGCACAAATATAAAAACCGATATTCTAAAATTTTTATTACCTTTTGAATTCATATTTTATAAATGTAAAGACTTTTAATGTTATTCGTTGTTTTTATGAAAAAAAAAAATATAAAAATGCACATTTAGTAGATCTTAGCTAGAATGTTTAAATAAAATAATAATACAATTATTTGCACTTTGCATAGAATAACATATACATAAATGAAAAGTTAAAAATATTATCATAATATTCAAAATTATTTACCTTCAACATCTATTAAGGTGTCAGATGTATGGAGGGGTGAGTTTAACACTATAACAATATAATCCTACGTACTAATTAACTAAACTAATTGTTGGCATATGAGCGGCGGCTGTAGATTGCAAAATATCGACTTGGTTGTATGATTTATAAGATAAAAAATAAAAAAAATAATAATAAAATTACTATTTATAGGTTGCATTAAATTTTCTCCTATTTTTTTGCTACTATTTTTGTTAAATGGTAATTCTTATTATATATACATATATAGATTATATATTTAGAAATTTCAAATACGTTTTTATTTTTTTAACAAAATAATTAAATGTAACCACAATAATAACTTCTAATCATATTATACGGTCAACACATTATATGTCAAATGTCAGTAATTAAAAGTTTAAAATAATTTTTGTAATTTTGAAGTGATTAGAGTTGATTATTTAATAATTAAATGAAAGATTAAATACATAAAAAATAACGATTTTTGGAGGGAAAATGGCTAAATTGCCACACAGGTAAAATTAAATAGGTCTTATTAAATGCTATTAGCTAGTAATTATATATATATGGTGAATATAATAATTTTATATTTTAATAGACACTAGTGAGAATCCCATGCGATGCACAGGGGTTTCGTAACTTAAAAAATTTTTGCACAACTTTATCTTGACAATACATTAGCCCTTGATCCGTTTATATTTATAGAAATAGTATTTTAACATATATATTTATTTTTTAATACAAAATACTATTAATTTTACCTATTTTAGTTCATCATAGTACTAAAATATTATTTTATTAAAAAATTTATTGTCGTATAATGTCAATATTATTTATAACATTTATAGAATTAATATTCCTCTTTTATATATTGATAAATATTTAATGTAAATTAATATTATTTATTGATGTGATTAATTTAAAAATATTCGAGTAAATCTAATGTTTCGGGAAAAAAAATCTAATGTTTGTTAGGAATGTGATAGATCTCGATATTTTAGGTACAAATATATGATATATATGTACAACTATATGATATGCATATCTTGAGATACAAAAGAAGTTTTTATGTGATTTATTACCATAACAAATCGCCGCAATTACTTAAATTGTATTTTTAGAACATATCATAAAATATTTAAATAGTTTCCAGAATTAGTAAACAACATTTTTTTGGCAGCAAATAGTTACTATTAAAAAAATAATCAAACCTTTTTATATATATATATGGATGTGCCATATATCTATGTTGTTGCAATTTTCTTAGTATCTCTGACGTTTCATGTTTATGTTTTATATTTTATTTACTTAATTTGGTCAATCTATAACAATCAATAGTTATATAAAATTATTTTTTCCTACAACGGCATTGAAATTTAAAAATAATTTTAACTAAATTTATATAATAATTTATTTATATTATCTAAATATTTTTATATAGACACTAAGAAAATAAAATGAGCAAAATTACTATTTACTCCAAATAAATCTTAACTATGTAACATGGTGACTTTTGATTCGAATCTCATGGGTAAATACAATGAAAAGATAATGTCGATTGTGATAAAATAATTATAATTTGTTTAATAATTATAATAAAAAAATGAAAATGTGTATCAATTTTATTAATTGATTTTTATTAAATAAAAATTATCCAACACAAGATACAACATGTTATTCAACATTCGTTTGAAAACCATTATGTAGGAAATAAATATTAATTTGAAAAAGAGAAAAAAAAAACTATTTAAAGCACCGATTACTGACAAAAAAATAAAAAATTAATAGGTTGATGCTACAGCCTTGTATTTGTGTAATATTTATTTTAATAATTTTCTTTATAAACAGAGATCAGAAGGTTGATGGAGAAGTAAGAGATTGAAAGGGGAGATGAGGGAGGAATGAGAGAGAGAGAGAGAGAAAGAGAGAGAGAGAGAGAGAGAGAGAAAAAGAGAGAGAGAGAATTTGTTAAACATCTCAAACATGCATTTCATTTCACGCATTCCTCATTAATACCCAAAACGTGGGACTCATAAGGTTTCAAATTCAAGGCTAACAATTGCCCAACAACTAATAACAATTTGTAACTTTAAACATGATAAATGAACTGAAATAGATAAATAAAAGGAGGCCCAACTAAGCCCAATAGCTGGAGCCATGAGTCCACCAAACCGGTTCATTTCCCCAAAAATCCTTTATCCTCTTGTTGACTTTGTCCTTTAATCTCCTTCTTCCCCATTTCGCCATTTTTCTCGCCGTGCTCTGCGACATTTCCTTTGTTCCGGCCAAACTCCGATATACCTTTCTCCAGATATCGCCCTTTATCTTCTTCCCCATCCATCGATCCCAAACCTGGCTTTGGGTACATGACATTACCCTCGCCATTTTTTTATCCTTGACCCAAAGGATCAAGTTTCGGAAAACGCTGGCGAATATACGATTCATCTCCCAGGTTGGCTCATAAGAAGAGTGATCTTTCCAAACCACAGCCACTTGAGGTAACTCTTTTCCATTTTGCAACAACATGCGTGTGCCTGCAATCGATAAAGGTTCCAACTTTATAACCCCATCTTCATCAGTTTCAGGTAAGCGAGGAGAGTGGACTGCATCTGGATGGAGCCGCCGCTTGAGAAGGGAAACATGGAAGACCGGATGGACCTTTGAGCCCTCTGGTAAAGCTAAAACCCTCCCAACCTTTTCGAGTATAGTGTAAGGGCCATAAAATCGAGCTGAAACTTTGTGGTTTTTCCTTAAAACAACCGTGTTTTGCCGAAAAGGTTGCAACTTTAAGAAAACCTGCTCACCCACATCATACTGTTTGTCTTCTCTCTTTTTATCAGCAAAAAATTTCATCCTTGCCTGTGCTTGTGAAAGATTTTCTTTAAGTTTTTGGGTGATTAGATGCCTTTGTTGCATGAATTCTGTGATGTCTGGTTTGTCATGGTCCAAGTAGGGTTCCATAGAGAAATTCTTAGGGCAGTAGCCATAGAGAGCTTGAAATGGAGTCATTTTGAGGCTGGTATGATAATTGGTATTGTACCAGTATTCGGCCATAGGAACCCACTTATCCCACTGTCTAGGGTTTGAATGAACCATAGCCCTTAAGTAATTTTTGAAGCATTGATTCAGTCTCTCTGATTGCCCATCTGTCTGTGAGTGATAGGAAGAGGACATATCCAACTGTACCCCCAAGGATTTGAATACTTCTTTCCAGAAATTGCTTGTAAATATTTTGTCCCTGTCTGAAACAATACTCACTGATAACCCATGCAACTTGTAAACAGTATCCACAAACAGCTTAGCAATAGTTTGGGCTGAAAAGGGGTGGGACAAAGTTAAAAATTGTGAGTACTTTGTGAATCTGTCAATGATCACCCAAATCACATCTTTCCCCCCAGATCTTGGGAGGCCCTCAATGAAATCCATAGAAATATGGGTCCAGGATTCATTGGAAATAGGGAGAGGTTGCAGCAACCCATGGTAGCTCCTTGAACTATGCTTGCTCCTTTTACAAGTGTCACAACTTGGCACTAACTTGATAACATTAGCTTTCATACTAGGCGAATAAAAAACTTCCTTGGTCCTCATATAAGTTCCCAAAATCCCAGAATGTCCCCCATAAGGGGAATCATGCATGGTGGATAGGATTGAAGCCCTCAAATTTCCTCCTTGCCCAACAGCCAGTCTGCCCTTGTATCTAATAACCCCCTCCCCTACTACAAAGTTTGGGTATGTAGTAGGGTTGATGATGTTCGCTGACATGACTTTAGTAAAGAAAGGGTCTGAACTGTAGCTATCTTTGACCTCTTGCACCCATGTAGGTATGAGAGTGGTGATTGAGTTGCAACTTTCATCCTCAACCCCTCTCCTAGATAAAACATCTGCAGCCTTGTTTTCAGAGCCCTTTTTGTACTTGATCTCATAATCCAACCCAAGAAGCTTAGTGATCCACCTTTGTTGAATAGGAGAAACAACTTTCAGGTCCAGTAAGTGCTTTAAAGCTTGTTGGTCAGTTTTTATGACAAATTTATGGCCTTGAAGGTAATATCTCAATCTTTGTACTGCCATTAGCACTACTAGGAATTCCCTCTCATAAACAGAGAGTGCCTGATTCTTTGGACACAAAATTTTGCTCATGTAAGCTATAGGTTGTCCTTGTTGCATCAACACAGCCCCAACTCGTTTCCCACTGGCATCTGTCTCAAGAACAAATGTCTTGGTATAGTCTGGTAGGGCTAGTACAGGGGCACTAACCATGGCCTGCTTCAAGGCTTTGAAAGCCTGTTCAGCTTCACTGCTCTATTTAAATTTATCCTTCTTCAACAAGTCAGTGATGGGTCTAATTATCATACCATAGCCTTTGATGAATTTTCTGTAGTAGCCAGTAAGACCAAGAAATCCCCTCAGTTGTTTGACAGTGGTAGGAGTAGGCCATTTGACCATGCTGTCAATCTTCAGGGGGTCTGTTGATACCCCTTGGTGAGTGATGATCTGGCCTAAGTACTCAATCTTCTCCTGAGAAAATTGGCACTTGCTCTTTTTTGCATACAACTTGTTATCCCTTAAAATTAGCAGAACTTGTTTCAAATGCCTTAAGTGATCACCCCATGTTCTGCTATAAATGAGTATGTCATCAAAGAACACTAGTACACTTTTCCTCAATAAGTCTCTGAAAATTTTATTCATCAGAGACCGAAATGTTGTTGGTGCATTACACAGGCCAAAAGGCATAACCAAGATCTCATAATGCCCATTGTGAGTTCTAAATGCAGTCAGGTACCTATGGTCTTTGTCCATTAAAATTTGAAAATAACCAGACCTTAGATCCACCTTAGAAAAATGTTTTGCCCCTTGTAACTCATCAAGTAGCTCATCAATCACAGGTATAGGGTAATCATGCTTCACTGTCAGCCCATTAAGATACTTGTAATCCACACAATCTCCAAGTGGAGTCTTTCTTTTTTACCAAAATCACTGGTGAAGCAAAAGGGCTCTTGTTGTCCTAAATTATGCCAGAATCCCACATTTTCTTCACTATCTTCTCGTTTTCCCCCTTGTGATTGTGTGAAGATCTGTAGGGAAACTGATGCTTGGGTATACTGTTAGGTTTTAATGTGATCTGATTTCAATGCCCCTGCTAGGGGGTAACCCCTTTGGCTCCTGAAATATGTCATCAAATTCCAGTAGTAAGGATTCCACTTCTTGTGACTGAACTTGGTGGTCAGGTTTGCACATAGCTACCCAATAAACCTCCTCAATTTCACAGCAGGCTTCTTCATGCATTAATTTGTAAAGGGTAGGTCCTGCAATGACTTTGCAAATGGCTTCTGATTTTAGGGCCTAGATTTTGGTCCTCTTTCCTTTGAGTGTCACTGTGAAGCTTATCTTCTCATAGTCAAGCTCAATGGGGGTGCAACTCTTGAGCCAGTCACCACCTAGTATCATATCACAGCCCACATTATCCAATACTCTCAATGAATAGGTGAAGGTGTGTCCCTGTATCTTCCATTGAAACCCTTCCAACAATTTGATTACTGAGCAATTTTTGTCCATTGGCCACTCTTACTCTTATGGGTTTAGCTGATTTGAGTGTTAACCCCAAAGAATCTGCCATGCTAGCTTGTATGAAACTTAGAGTGCTGCCTGAGTCAATAAATATGTGTAGATTCTGGTTCCTAGAATCCCCATAGACCCTCATGGTAGTTAAGCCATCCTAACCAGCAATAGAGTTTAACGACATCTGAATTTCTTCCAACTTCTCCTCAGGTTCCATTTGCACCCAGTGCACTGTTGGGCGTGTAAGTAGTTGAGTTCTTCTTCCTCTGACATCATCATGTAGTGTAACCTGTGTTTACATCTGTGACCATAAGTGAATTGTTCATCACAGTTATAGCATAGCCCTTTCTCTCTTCTAGCTGCCATTTCAGCAGATGTTAGAAGATTGATTGGGCTTTTCTGAGGGTAGTTAGTTGATCTGGTATTGCTACTGTATGTTCCTTCCACTTTCTTGGGTGTTTGAAAGGTGTTTAAGAACCCCTTTTTTGAGCCTTTGATTTTCTTGGTGATTGCTTCCAAGGTGACCAACTGCTTTTTACCAAGGTCAGTGGTTTGTTGGAGAGTTACAGGTTCAAACATGTGAATAAATGCCTGCAATTCTTCAGAGCGACCACTGATGAAACTGGCAATAAAGTATTCTTGAGTGTATTCTTGATTCATACACATCATACAAGCCCTCAACTCCTCAAACTTTTCCACATAATCCTAGTAGGAGCCTGTGTGCCTGAGTTTGTTGAACTCGCCAATGATTTCAGATTCTTTTATGTCTTCAAACCTTGCTGTGATAACCTCCAAAAATTGTGCCCAAGAGATTTCTCCATGTTTAATGCTAAAATTTTGAAACCACTGTGCTGCTTTACCCTCTAAATGCATAGAGACCACAGTGACCTTTTGAGCTTCAGGGATATTCGGGATAGTTTTGAAATACCCATTACATTTCAATATCCATGATCTGGGGTTGGTTCCATCAAAGTGTGGGAATTCGATTTTGGGAAGTGGGTTAATGATATGTGAGTTTTGGTATTGTTCATACTGCAACTTGGGTTTTGAATGTGCTTGTTGCCTGTAAGATCCCTCAGTTTTGGACTCTTGGTAAGGGCCAAAAAGGGATTCCTCCATGTGTGCTTTACTTTTATCCAAATTCAGAAGTTAAAGTTGCATTGCAGCCAAGGTTTTTGTTAAATGGTCATACTTACCATTTATGTTTTGCAGTTGCTCCTGGACCTATGTGTGTGTTGCTTTCATTTCAGTACTTGCTGCTCTCATTTCAGTGCCCATTGGTGCATTTTGTTTTTGTAGTTTCATTTCAGCTGCTTCCCTTTTTAGAACATCAGTTTGAATGAACTGCTCCATTTTTCTTTGTGTATCTTGCAGATCCTTGAAGCGAGTTCCTTCTGCCATGGCCAGGATGTGGCTCTGGATACCAGATGTTATAGCCTTGTATTTGTGTAATATTTATTTTAATAATTTTCTTTATAATCAGAGATCAGAAGCACTACAAGAAATCTGCCAAAAAGTGACGAAATTCATGTGACGAAAAATAAATCGTCACTATATGTTGACTTATGGTGACGAATTTAAAAAATCGTCATTACATCATTGCATATGGCGACAATTACTACATCCGTCATCTTAGAATTTATTTTTCGTCACATAATGGTATTTTTCACGACAATGCACCTCAATTCGTCACCTATACATCTAAATTCGTCACGTGTATATAAAATGTGACGAAATTAAATGGGACAAACAAAATGTCGTCAATGTTGTTGTTATCTAAAATGACGCTTACAACTAATTTGTCATTATATAATTATTTATTGTGACGATAAATTATAATACATCTAAATTTGTCACATTAATACATATTATGACGAAAGCTACTGTGACGAATCAAATCGTTGTGTTTTTATTGTATTTAAAATGACA
>CACSLK010023397.1:170905-184461 GCA_902706635.1 Striga hermonthica
CGTTTGACGTGTTGATTAGAATCAACCAAAGGCCAAACCTATCCGCCCATTAGGTTTTGGTGTTCAGACGAACTTCAACAACGGTACTCTACATCGTCTCAGAGTCGGCAAAAATTTTAAAAGGTAAACGTCCATATCCTAACTATAGATTCCGCTGCGTTAGGATTTATTTCGATAAAGTTCAATACTGTGCATGTTGTTTGACGTTCCTAACAGAACCCAACACTAGGGGCCGTGTCGGGTGTTAGTTGTTGCTGCGGATCTTCACTCGTTCGATCATCTGGTGGAGGGCCTTAATATAGTTTTATTATTAGTTTTTTCTTGTGTTTTATTTCCTTATTGTTTTAGGTTTTGGTTTGGGGCTGATTTACAAGCTAGTCAGTGTTCAGTGGCATTGTATTTCATTCTCCTTTTATTTGTTGTTTGCTGAGTTGTTCTAGGCCACCATAGGCGTGTCCTCTCACTTTCTTATTCCTGTTGTTCTAGGCGTATTTTTGGTTTGGGTCGTTGACCCCTGTCACATTACCCTGTTGGGGTCTTTTCTTATTACATTGTTGGGGTCTTCTAGTTTGTAATTTTGTAGTTTTGTGCCCTTTTATAGTACATCTATCGTTTTGAGAAAAAAAAAATATATTAAAAATATATAATTTATTATAAGTATTTAGAAAAAATATATGTAATTATCATATTATATTAATCAATATATGTAATTATCGTATTATAAAATTTATTAAAAAAAATAATTACTAATTAGTACTTTAAATTGTTGATTTAGGGTATTAGTAAACCTGGACAATCTACCAGGGACGATGACGAGGTCGATGAGTATATTCAAGGTTCTGGACCCCGACACACAATGAGTCGGAATATAAATGCGTCCGTTCGTTGGGATCGGCAGGCTATGATCGAAGAGGCACGGAGGATACAAGTTGGTTAGGTTGGCCAGCTAGGCAGCTCTAGAATTCCCGTCCGTGGACAGTACTGTACGATCACGATCAACAGAGATATTATTTTGTTGGCCAGGACGCCAGTTCGATACCCCTTGCACCAGCACCAGCACCGTACGGTGAACAGGGATATTATATTGATGAGTCGGTAGCCAGAGGGAGCAGACTTCTGACGAGTCGACATCTTCATATGATCAGGACGATATTCCTGCACAGGCTACGGTTCCTGCACAACGAGCGTCTCCTTCACGACCTGTTCGGCCTGCTCCTCCACGACAGGATGGGGGACATTTTGCTAGCACTGGATCCTCAGGTAAATAATTTACGTATTTATTGTTGTTTGACATTAAATATTTTGACTTAATTTTAACAATTTATCGGTACTATTAGTGACATTATGTCATATATATATATATATTTATATGTTGTATTCTAATACAGGTACTAGCGAATGATCTAGGACTGATAATGAGGCAGCCTGGATCGTTAGAGGTCCAGTGGCCGGTGGGCCCATGGATGGGAGTGTGATCCCTAGCTTTCAAGGGCATGTAGCCTCTCGATTTTGGAATGGAGAGAACCGAAGCATACTGAGATGCCAGAACAGACAGCGAGCGGTGGATAATCTGAAAGATTGGCGAGGTGATATGTCTTCCAAGGCACTTGATCTTATCAAGCAGACCGGACTATCACATCTAGCAGACTCCATGCACGCCCATTTAGACACTCCACTGCTTACTGCATTTGTGGAGTGATGGCTGCCGGATACTAACTCGTTTCACCTACCTTTTGGTGAAATGATCATCATGATGCACGATGTCCTGGCCATTTTGGGGGTTCCTGTGGAGGGAGCCGTGGTCGTTGAGGACCCGGATACAGAGGCCGGCCAGGATTACTGCATGGACATACTTTTGGTCAGGAAGCCTGATCTCGTTGAGTCGTTCTGGCAGCGCAGTTCGGTGGTCGAAGGCTCAATTGTGGAGAAATTCAGGGGTATAGGCCAGTTGGCGTTGGATGAGGTTGGTGCCTGGATTTGGATGTTGCTGTCTACCACATTGTTCGTCGACAAGAGTGGTAGTAGAGTGAGTCCCAAGATCCTAGCTGAGGTGCTCAACGGATTAGATACCATTGGGGTTTACTCATGGGGATCGGCTACGCTGGCATATTTGTACCGACAGTTAGGTATTGCCAGCAGAAGGGACTCGCATGGATTGTCCGGCTGCTTGACTCTTATGCAGTCTTGGATTTATGAGTATTTCCCTGATTTCCGACCCCTAGGCGTCAACCCCTTGGCCCTGACGACATCGCACGATCTCAGACGTGGAGCGCAGCGACGGCTCAAAGTTCAGACGAGCGTCTCACAGCTATCCATCGAAAACTTGACAGACTCACTGCCTCTGATGTACGTTAAGGTATTTTATTTAAATTTCGTTACTCGTTATTTAAAATAATAAAAATATTTTTATAAATGCTTTTATTCAATTGTGAACATGTGCAATGGTTGCCATACGACTCCAGCCCACATGAGATAGAGCTGAGGACCCTTTATTGCGGGTTGATTCGGTACCGCGATATCGTTGAGCCGTACTTTCCTGTGCGGTTTCTGCGCCAGTTGGGGTATGTCCAGACAGTCCCTCCCCCTATGTTCACGCCAATCAATGTCAACCGTCCTTGGGAGTCGAGGCTCTACAAGGTTGAGCATTCTGATATCGTTGCAGTATCTATGTGGAACCAGTTCCCGACATCGCATACCGTCAACGTCAGTATGTATACGGTCAGCACAAATGATCAAGGGGAGGCGACTGCGGAGTACTTGCAGTGGTACCGTGGGGCTTCCCATCCTACTGTTTTGGGCGAGAATCTGCCGGACCAAAAAGAGGTCCCTACGCGTGCCAATAGCGACTATGTAAATTGTATGCTAAATGTAGTTGTTATTTGATTACAATAATTTTATTTTATTTTTATAAATATTTATCATATCTTTTTTTCCTTATATTTTTTGTAGTGAGTGGACCGTCTTACCAGTCTTTATTCGAACTATGAGCGGGATTTCACAGGTTTTGATCATGTGCTGGCGGCGCAGTACGCAAACGAATTGGCTAAATTTTAGTTGGATTATGCCAATTCAAAATAATGATGTAATGAATGTTTTTTTTCTTTAATTGTAAAACATTAATGAGATTGTTGTGCATTATTTATTTTTGTTAGACTACATGATTTGAACTCAAATATTCCATAACAATGATGTTTGACATAATCAATGTGAAATGGCAATAAAAAATAAATGGTTCGGCTACTCCACACGAGTCATGTGGATGACCCGCACGACTCGTGTGAAGACACACGAGTCGTGTGAGGACACACGAGTCGTGTGCTCCACTCACACAACTCGTGTGAGTACACCCGACTCGTGTGGGTCATCCACACAACTCGTGTGGGTCTGCCAATATCCATTTATTTGCTTGGTGTTATCCACACAAGTCGTGTGGATGACTCACACAACTCGTGTGAAGACACAAGAGTCGTGTGGGTAGAGAACACGACTCGTGTGTGTCTGCCAAACCCCTTTCTTTTCTTCGGGTTTTCCACACGACTCGTGTGCCTCTGCCAATATTCATTAATTTGCTTCAGGTTTTCCACACGCGTCGTGTGGATGACTCACACGACTTGTGTGTACCCACACAGCTCGTGTGAAAGACTGACATGACTCGTGTGAGAAAGCTGAACCAAACTAAGGGGTTCGTTATTACCACACGAGTCGTGTGGGTGAGTCACACGAGTCGTGTGCCAATTCCACACGGGTCGTGTGGTAATAACGAACGCATTTTTTTATTGTCAAAAATTACTGTTGCTGATTCTATCATTCCTGAACCGAAGCAATTCGGTTCTTGAACCACATAGGATGAAAAGGCGATAATGGACAACCGGAGTCAAATCTAGACGAATGTAGTGTGCTTAGCAACCAAGATGACACAGTGCAATCTCCGTCGTGGTCGTGTAGCCGTTGATGGTGCAGGGAGCGACAATACTGTGCAACTGAACTGGTTGTACTAACGACCATCGCTACCAGAGATTGAGAAAATGACAATCGTATTAAATAGGGTTACAGCATGGTAGAGGTGGAATAGAGTTTCCATCCAGTGATGTTGGCCACAAGAGCCCCTGTTCCACCTTATTCGACTGAGTTCGGCGTCGATATCCCTGAAATATATATACTCATACAAGTCACGGTGGCTGTAAATCTCATTGGCAACGTTCTTTCGTACGAGTTGCCACATGTTAGGTCCCCGTAAATGTAACTCGCGATAACCCAAAATCCGCAATTTCCATCCGCGGTCACATTCAAGTAGCTCACTACGTGGTCCAAATACATATGCTAGGGATTACTTTGCTAGTACTCAAAACGAAATATGTTTGTCTCAGTACCAGCTAGAACATCATAATAATTTCACGTCACAATTTATTTAATATAATTTATATTAACACTTTAATTAACGTTCAACTGTATAAAACAAATATGTCCCCTTGTGGTGCCTCTTGTGACGGTTGAGAAGAATCGCTTGTCGATCCACGCGAAGAAGTGCTTGTACGGCCCACCGGACGATCTCGCGAATTATCTCTGTACTCCTAGCGCGATGGTTTATGCTTAGTTGAATCGGTTTTCTTGGGACGACCTCACGTATTTTCCTTAACCTCAGGTTCTGCATAAGCTTGTTTGTTTGGGTAAAGCTGACCGTATATGAGGTGATTCATGTAGCGAATCGTCGCTGGATCGCCCGTTTCGACCTCTTTGACAAGCGTCCAAAATACATCAACGTCTGTTCATGCACTCTTGTTATCCTGCCTCTGGTTATCCTGGCTCTGGTGATCTGTCTCTACAAGTTTACGATAAAAAATTCAAAGAATTAAAAAACATAATGTACTTTAATTTGTAATTAAAAATGAATCAAAAAGTAGAAAATTGTAAATGAAATATTAACCTTAAATTACCTGGCTTTAAAATCTCTAGTGTCCTCCAGAACTCGTGGATAGTTTCCAATTCAATCGAAAGGCCAGAATCATATGTCGTACGAAGCAGACAGACACAAAGAATTCCATGAGTGGTACGCAATACACAACCGCAGTGCTTGTAAACTTCATAGCTCAAGTTTCACATCCTCGTCAGCTCAGAGTTCAATAAACTCATACAGTAATGCGAGACCCTCAGTAATGCGAGACCCGCAGTGCTCGAAGACTCGAGCGTTGTCCTGGTAATACATTACAAAACATTATATTGTAATTAATGCAGTAATAACATTATTGTGCATTTATCAATTTATTTATATATATAAAAAAAATATATTTAGTCTTTATTTTTGTTTAATTTATCATAATAGTGTTTGTTTAAAGAAATAATATATAAATATTAAATATAATATATTTTTATATATTACATGTCGGTCAACTTTTTTATTTATTTATATTTATTTTTATAATAAAAAATAAAAACTGAAACGAAATAACCAGAATTTTAATATATGTAAAACGAAATAACACAGTTAAAAATGAGGAATGCACCTGATTTCAGTCATCTGAGACTTGATCTCCGCATCAATCTTTTGCCACACTGTATCGAGCGTGTCGATCGACGTGTGAAGCCACTGCTTCAACACAGAGTGTGCATTCTCTATCCTATAGGAAGTTGTGTTGCCAATATGTGTTACCCGGTTAGTCCAAGCTTTCACAAACTTCTCCTTGTGGACTGACCATGTATGCTCGACATATTGTCCAACTTTGTGGGGCATTCCCTTATCTTGCATGCAATTGAGCTACGGCAGCGTTGTACTCATCCAACGTACTGGCATCGACAATCGTCTTCCACCTACCGCGCAAGAAACTCTGAGCTAATTTTTTATTTTTCCAAGCAGCTTGTAGACTTTGTCTTCCACATCCTTGTTCATGTGACACGTGCAGAGTAAGTGGGCAGATTGTGGAAAGTTCCTCCTAATAGGAGTCATTAAGCTCAACTCTCTGTCAGTGACAACCGCATTAGGATTTACCTGAGAGCCTATCAGAAGTCTCAACTTATGGAGAACCCTGTCATAACTGGCCTGAGACTCGTCCTTTCATGAGTGCATACGCAATTAGGAAGTTATCATTGCATGGCGTCATGCCAATCATCTCGATCAATGACATCTTGTACCTGTGCAATTGAGACCAAAAGAAAAAATAAAAAAAAAACATAAAACTTAATCGAACATGCTAATTTAAAATCATACTAATAACATATCTATAAATTAATATACTTGTTGGTTTTGTACGTGGAATCTATGTCGACATACCAGTAATATGTCCGGAATAGATTGACTGAATCAGGATGGGCCATGAATATGTGTGTCAACGCATTTATGTCCGGATCGACATCTGTATAAACAATATAGCTGCTGCTGCTAGCCAAATGTATAAGCTGGCTAGTAATATGTTGCCGATTAGCGTGGTCTACCAGATTTTTTTCCTGGCAGCGGCCAAAATATTTGCTGGTCTCGCATGCGCAACAACCATATCACAAATAATATTTTTTGATGACTGGTCGATGCCGCTAAACTGTCGATGGCCCTCAGGACACACAACAAATGAATGATTATGGAAGCCATTCTTTTCG
Source organism: Striga hermonthica (assembly GCA_902706635.1). Lineage (NCBI taxonomy): Eukaryota > Viridiplantae > Streptophyta > Magnoliopsida > Lamiales > Orobanchaceae > Striga > Striga hermonthica. The sequence goes on from CACSLK010023397.1 coordinate 177,491, forward strand.
TCTTGACTCGTGTTAATCATCCAGTACGTCGTTCCTACCACCTGTTTTACTTTTATCTCAAAAGGGCACTGGCACGCTTTCGTCTTTGTACGTCTAGAGCAGCTTTATTTATATCTACGTTTTTGCCTCTATAACGTTCGCCTCATTTGCACTTCAAGATTTTCACCATTCCTCTTTTTGTGTATTTCGAAATAATTATTTCGAAACCATTCAGATTTGTCGTATTTTTTGCATCCTTAATAGCCTCCTCATCACTAAAACAATTTTTTTTTTTTTTTTGTATCGAAAGCGGAACTGTAATCAATATCATCTCCTTCAAAATCTTCCAATGACACATGCAATATATTACAATATTTATATTTAAAACATGTTAAATTATAATCTATAACATATTTCTAAATTGTAACGCGATAATATCTAACGTCCAATTTATAACATAATTATTTCGAATCTATAACATAATAATTTCTAACTTCTAACACGATAATTATCTAACGTCCAACTTATAACATAATAATTTTCCAACTCCTAACACGATAATATCTAATGTCCAGTTTATAACATAATTATTTCGATTTTACAACATAATAATTTCTAATTCCTAACGCGATAATATCTAAGGTCCAATTTATAACATAATTATTTCGAATCTATAACATAATAATTTTGAATTCCTAACACGATAATATCTAACGTCAAATTTATAGATAATCAAGTCTAGTTAATTTCTAACTTCTAACACGATAATATCTAATGTCTAATTATAACATAATTATTTTGAGCCTGTAACATAATAATTTCTAACAGTAATGTTGCCCTACCCAGGGTGGGCACATGTTAATATGTCCACCGATTATGTGGCATGCACACATGGGTGATGTATTTTTGTAAACATATTAACACCACCAATGTGTGCATGCCACATAAGCGGTGAGCATATTAACATGTGCCCACCGTGGGTAGGGGAACATTACTGTAACGCCCCACTTTTATTTGCTGAATATCAGAATAAATTTTTCAGATTTATTTTCTAAAACACTTGGCGGCGCTACTCATTTTAAAAACCATTCATCATCAATCATCACATATTCAAACATAATCTCAACTCCCCAAACGGGTTCCTCAAATTTCCAATATCCAAGGAGTATACTTCTTAACAATAATCCAATATTCCTTAATCAGAATACATTAATAACTGTAATAAGTTCATCAAGCGAAAGCAATAATAATTACTATGACCACCACTCGCATCTCTTCGTCGTGCCCGCGCAAACTAAATTGCATCCATGAAGAACAAGTGGGGATGAGCACAAGAAGAAACAGTAGTGCTCACCACTATGCGGTAAACGTTATTCACAATATTGAAACAGTAATCATAAATCAATAAGGTATGGTCTCAGCATGTATACGAAACAATTATCTATCCCAATCTCCATCAATAATATCAATAATCAATACTCATGTGTACACACCTATCATTAGCTACAGCTAGTATCTTTGAAGACATTGCCATGTGTCTTACATCGTCAACTAGACTGTAGGAGTACATGTCGAAGGCATCGCCATGTGTCTTACATCGACATTTATTTCGAAAGCATCGTCATGTGACTTACATCGAACAAACATATCGAAGGCATCGTCATGTGACTTACATCGATATGGCCCACCGTGGGTCTTAGGGGGAAATCTTAACAAGGGGATAACCGTTCGGTGGCCGGTACAACTCACACCGAAGGCTACATGATCCACATGCATACTTTGATCATACCATAAATAAATCATTTATTAATATTTACAGCATAGAAAATTTATAATTAAACCCACCTCGTATCCAAAGGACCAAATCACAGTAATTTGAGGGAAAAAAGGTAGGCCGAGACACAGCTCGTCACACACCTACATTACACAAAATAGTACTATGAAAAACTATCCAACACACGAGCACTTAACTACACTCATGTTATATAAATTAGTCACATAATTCAACAACGACACAAAACATAACTGTAGTTCAGAAATGAAAATGAACAACTCGCATGTCTCAGCATTTCCAAGATAACATGAGCTATATATATGTTATACAGGTGATTCCAAAATTAATGAGCAGCTAACACATATATACACAACTTTCATGTTGATCAATTAAACCAACAATGACTTTAAAATTGAGTTTAAGCATAAAACACATAGGTCAAGAAATCTGCCAATGCAACTATTTATCAATTTACAGCAGGTCACTATAATAGTAATATCTTATGATATAAAACTCCAAATCATGCAAATTTGAAACCTAGAGAATCTACACTTGGAATGCTATAAGTTTCAAGAAGAGTATTTTTAAAAATAATCACGTTAAAGGCCTCATTTCAGAGCATACATTTCAATCATATACACAACCACTGTTTTAAAAGTTCTGGGCATAACCCCAACTTTGAGAAATGATATAAAATCAACCAGAACCCTAAATAGCATGATTTTAACTCCCACTGAAAGCTTATAACATGTATTACAAGTTTCATGTTGATCATATTTTCACATTCCCACATTAATATCGTCAAAAATAACCAAACATCATTATCGAAAATTCTGCCCGGAATTACAAAAACTGCTTACAGGTACAACTTAAAAAATTCATAATAAATTCAAATCAACTCCAAATTTTGAAACTCCAAATCTCAATGAACCCTAACTCATTATACTACAATTCTTAGGAAGAATAATTTTTAGTTTTAGCAGATTAAGACATAGCAACCGGGTTAAACATCTAACCTAACATGCTGCCGGGTTTTTGAAATAAAACTGTACGCGCGACATTTTTGTGAAAATCATAACTTATTCGTTTCAAGTTGGAATCACATGATTATAAGGCCCAGAGAAAGCTAACATATCGAACTTCAATTCAACAGAAGGGCACAACTTCGAAATATGTTATTATGATGGCCTAAACAGAGGCGCAACAGAATAGTACAATACGATATAAATCATGAATTTGCTTTCAACGAGAAGGATTCGGGACTCAGGGTACCGTTCACAGGATGGGGTTACGGAAAACGAGCAAAGTGAGACCGCACGGGGCTGCACGTTCAAGCACGAGAGCTCGACGGCTACGCTTCGGCTCCTGGGTAAGGCTTTTACTGCGTTAATCCCGGCCACGGGCTGCCTGCTCGTCATCAACGGAAGTGGTGCTGCTGCTGTTCGGAGGCCTCGGTCGTTGTCGAAGGACGGGGCTGAGCAAAGTTCGGTCGCCGAGAGCTCGAACTTGCCGGAAAGGTGCTGCTGGCTTGTGGACGGGACCCGCGAACTTGTTGCCTTGTGATGGACAGCAGCAGGGACGCAAACATCGAGAGGGGAAAAGCGCAGCAAGGGTCTGCTTGTGGTGGCAGCTACACGCTGGGGCTCACGAGCGTGGAAGAGAAATCGCCGGAGGGACCTTGCGATGGCAGCGATGATGATGGTGATCCTGGGGAAAACGATGGCGATGGAAACTCATGGCTACTCGCTAGAAAATTCACAGCAGGCTAATCGGTGATGCGAGATGACTTCAGCTTGGCCAGACAGCTGCTTTCACGTGAACAACGGTCGGAAGGTTGCTGTTTAAAGTCGCCAACGGTCGACTATCTTGGGTGATGACGATGAACGGATCTTGCGATAAGAGAACGAGAGGTATCTCTCTTCTGTGGTGTGCGACAGTGAGAGAAAGATAAAAAGGAAAGATTGTGCTTATGTTATGAGAGAGGGAGTAATTTTTTTCTGCAACCGAAATCACGAGAGAAAGGGTGGCTACGGGATANNNATATATATATATATATATATAGGGTTGGGTTCAAGTGAGAATGAATCATAGTGAAAGAAATAAGAATGAAACGTAGCCATTAGATTGGATGATCAAGTGGTTTAAAAAAAAATGTCAAAATTATATCTTCATTAAGAGTAGGGTGGTAATTTTTCGTACCACACCCAAAAAGGTTGGCCCATATAATGCACGTGCAACTAACCCAAACCCACCAACCAGCTACCCTACCCCCACCCACCCCACACTCTCTTTCTCTATCAGACGCACACACACACAAAATCACACACACACACATAGTCACGACCCACCACTGCCATCCGCCACCGCCCGTCAGCTGCCGCCACCGCCTGTCTGCCGCCATCACCGTCCATCCGCCCGCTCTCTCAAGCCACTCGCTATCTCTCTCCCTCTCTATCAGAAAATCACCGTCCGTCCGCCGCCGGCCCCCGCTCCTGAAAATTGAGGTGAACGTCCGTCGGATGATGTCCGGTTCCGATCACCTTGAACGCGACCCCTAAGCTGGTGTTGGTATATGTGTCCTAGAGACAATCATTTTAAGAACATATAAACATGATCACATTAATAATTATATTGGATTATAATTATGGTATTGTAATTAATTAAATAATTGTTTGATTGTTTGCAATTTATTAATTAATTGCTCCCTTGAGTTGATACTGTCATTAGCAGAGTGAGATGTTAATTGATAAAGTATAACTCTAAAATTGCTTCAATCGACGATCACTAAGAAAGGGATATTAATGATACACGATAGATTGACATGTGGTCTGCATCATATTTTTAGAGAATATAGTATGTCTCACTGCTATGAATAATTGTTATTCGTGATGGACACATGGATACTTTGGAGAGTATTGGCATACCCTACCGATAAACTATTTGTTTATGTGTCTATGGAAGTATCGGTGTGTGGAATGGTGTAATAGTCATTTGACTTGAGGTCAATACGCAATTCATGTATAGAGTGATTTACTTAGACCTAGTCCAACGCTTACGCCCTTATGGGTAGACACGGGTTTGTGTTGGGTAAATCATGATATACATGGAATTGGTAGTTGAGCCAAGAAAGGATTCATTCCTCGAATATAGTTTCGAGAGAACACTCGTTTTCTCCGTACTGGGTTGATGAAGTCATTGGCCAATGCACGTGATTATATTTGAAATGGTGTTCAAATATAATTGATAAAATCAACCAGTGAGATGAGATAAAATGATTAAGCTATTTGGATAGACACACTTTCAAATCCTAAGCTTAATCGAGTGGTTCGTGAATGAAGGGACCGTATCACTATTGAGTTCCACACTAAAGGTTTGTTTGCTTGTCCATGTAAACGTACTTCATATTTTGAGTTCGTCCTTCGACGCAGTCTAGGAGTTTCGTAAGGATCATAAATTAGATTTATGTAAATATATGAAGGCCTATAGGGTCACACAATATGCAATCAGTTTTTCGACTAAGAGTGAATTTAGAGTTTTAAATATTCAGTTAGATTGGAACATTTATTTATGAGTAATGAGATTATTTTCTATTTGATAGAAAATATTTAATTAAGTTAAATTAGATTTATACTTAATTAGTAATGAGATAATTTTCTATTTGATGAAAAATATTTAATTAAGTTAAATTAGATTTATATTTTATTAAATTATTAATTGGATTAGGTCCAATTACCTATTGGGCTATAGGGTTTCCTAAGGCCCATATGATTAGGTTTGACCTTGATGTGGTCGTTAGTAGCGGCTCATAAAGGACCGGTTGTGATCCTGGTTATGGTCACACTCAGCCGGGTGGTCCAATCTAGTAGGCGCAGTTCATGGTACATTTAGGGTACATGGTCGGTGGGCGAAGGTTTCTGGTAGGCACAGCCCATTGTACCTTTGGAGTACATGGGTGGTCGGCGGAGGCTAGTTCAACATGAACTAGGCAGCACCTGGGCACCTAGGTAGCTGGACGCCCCATTGAGGTGACCAGAGTCCAAAGGGGGTATCATACTCAAGTCTTAAAGAGATTCGTAACCTCAAGGACTCTTTGAATTTTGACCTAATCTGAGGAGAAGACTCATGATATGATAAGAACTCTACAACCTCTACATGTCTTCATCTATAAAAGGGGCGCAAGTTATTTCATTTACACAACACACACATACAAATTCTCTCGTTACTCTGCCGCTTTTTCTTCGGATCACCACTGACTTGAGCGTCGGAGTGTTCGCGCCGGGACCACCCCCGGCGTGTTTTGCAGGTACCGGCGATCAAGGAGACGTAACCCGGTTCGAAGAGGAGCGGTCCAGCGGTCCAGGTTTGTGTGGTATAACAAATTGGGGCCGTCTGTGGGGAGAATCAGTCTTTTACCGGAGCATTAAAGGCTGTTTTTTCTCACCAAGGAAGAATAGAACAAGTATCATGGCAGGAGATAATTCGAAGAAAAGCTTGACTAAGGAGATGGATGATGAGTGGGCTCGGAGGGCTTTCGGAACAGGTCCCCCGCCAGGATGGTCACCCTCGCCTATCACCCCTAAAGAGACGCTGTTGGGCCCAAGTGTGACCCTGGTACCACCATCAGGAGTTGAGGGGCGCGTGCTAAACCAGGGAAAATTAGGTGGTTTGACAGACAAAGCGAAGGAGGCGGGCGCCACGGCTGATGGGAAGGCGAATCAAGGCGCTTTGGGATCTGGAGGTGCTGGTGACCAGAATGGTGTCCCTGGTAGTAGGCAGTTTGTCATGGTAAGAGCACAAAACCCTCCGGGGGACAATGTTTCTTCGACACTGCGGGAGGACCCAGTTATTCAGATGACTAGGTCGGAGTTGGACAAGATTATCGCTGAGGCGATAGGCCGGGCGAAGGAGGTGGATAAGAGAGCACCTAACGAGTCGTTTCGACAACCTCCGCCATGACAGCCATTAGCACCACAACAACAGGTCCTTTCGCATCAGCAGCAACACCAACGCTTGGAGAGGGGCGATGAGGAGGAGGCCAGGTTGGAAACCTCTCGCCCAGTGGCAACGACACAACCAGAAGGGTTAACTTTGGAAAGGTTGGCGGCTCAAATGCGAGAACTCCAAGCCCGGGTGCAGGGTAAGAGACCTGTAGTATCACGAGGACATTGTTAGAGGTATGCTGTAAAAGCTGTGTTTTGCAGTTTCTATCAATTCCATT
>CACSLK010023397.1:185661-199185 GCA_902706635.1 Striga hermonthica
TCCCAGCGACCGTCCACGATGCGCCTGCCATTCCGCGCACGCCCAGGATCCGCGTATCGCAAGCACGCGTGTTCCCAGACGCGTACGCCCAGTCCTCGTCCGCGTAGGAGTGCTGCCCCGCGTACACGTACACGCCCAGAGCTCGCGACCCTCTGCCTGCTGCCAGTGCCCGTGTCCGCGTACACCATCCGCGATACGCAACCGTGTGCTCAGCGCCCGACGCGCACGACGCCCGCTGCCACCCGACGACCGAGACCCGCGTGCCGTGTGTTCGTGATCCGTTTGACGTGTTGATTAGAATCAACTAAAAGGCCAAACCTATCCGCCCATTAGGTTGTGGTGTTCAGACGAACTTCACCAACGGTACTCTACATCGTCTCAGAGTCGGCAAAAATTTTAAAAGGTGAACGTCCATATCCTAACTATAGATTCTGCTGCGTTAGGATTTATTTCGATAAAGTTCAATACTGTGCATGTTGTTTGACGTTCCTAACAGAACCCAACAGACATCCTTTTGCCGAGGATGTCTTAGGAGGAGATTTGCCTAGCAACTTCAGGGAGTTGAGCTTGTCCTATGATGGATCGGCGGACCCAGATAGGCATTTGAGATCGTTTGACAATATAGCTGTGTTGCACAGGTATAATGACGCTGTAAATTGCCGAGCCTTCTTGACAACGCTGAAGGGGTCGGCGCAGGATTGGTTCCACAAGCTGCCGGCGGGGTCTATCGATAGCTTCGAAAAGTTTAGCTCTTTGTTCCAGAATCAGTTCGCGAGCACCAGGAAGCACGAAAAGACGTATCTCTCACTAATCAATATGCATCAAAAGGAGGGGGAGACCTTGCGGCAATATGTAGCACGGTATACCAAAGAGTGCGTAGAGGTTCCCTCTGCCTCGGAAGAGATCAAAGCTGGAGGCCTTACGCGGTGGTTGAGGGCGGGGAAGTGCAGAGATTCGTTGGCGAAGAGGCCGGCGAGGTCCTTTGACGAGTTACTTGAGAGGTGTAGCAAATATGTGAACATGGAGGAATCGGAGGCGGACTTCATCCGAAATGACAAAACAAAGACCAAGCAGGTAGACGAGAGGCCTCGACAGGGTGATCGGCGAGCTCCCCCTAAGGAGGTTAAGGTCGAGGATCGATTTAGGGGTCCAAGGTATGAGCATTACAAACCGCTTAACGCACCACAACAGAAGATCTTGGAGACAATGGAAAAACGGGGGGAGGACAAGTTGCTGGCGCAGCCAAAGCCTCTACCCCCACTGAGGTAGTTCTCGGCGTCAAAGGATAGGTATTTTCGGTACCACCGTGATTATGGCCATGCTACAAATTTTTGTCGGGAGTTGAAGGATGAAATCGAGCGGCTCATCAGAGCTGGTCACTTAAAAGAGTTCGTGATTAAGGACAAAGAGCGCCAGGACGATCGTCGGGAGGGGCGAGAGTCGGGTGACAAACGGAGGAGGACTGATGAGCAATCTGACAGACCAGTTAAGAGGGGCATAATACACATGATCGCGGGAGGTCCTACGGATGGAGACTCGCACAGGGAGAGGAAGAGGACCTACCGGGGAAAGAGTGTGGCAGGAGAGGTGGCCGAGGTGCAGGTGCAGAGAAGCTCGGCCACTTTGAAGTTTAGAGTTGACGATGTACAGGGGCTTATTGTTCCACATAATGACGCTTTGGTCATCACTGCAGAGGTGGCCAGTTACGACGTGCAAAGGGTGCTCATAGACACGGGGAGCTCAGCAGACATCATCTTCTTTAAGTGTTTGCAGTAGATAGAGTTAGATGTGAAAGTCGAGCCAGTACACACTGCTCTTTATGGCTTTAGCGGTAGTGAGGTTAGCCCCGTAGGCGAAGTTAGCATAACGGTGGCGTTAGGAAGGTCACCTTTGAGAAAGGTAAAGATGGTGCGCTTTTTGGTCATGGATGCTAGCTCGGCCTACAACATCATACTGGGTCGACCTAGCTTGAATTCATTCCAGGCAGCCATTTCCACGAATTGCATGAAGATTAAATTCCCTGTAGGAGATGAGGTTGGAGAGGTGACTGGGGACCTGCTGCAATCTCAACGGTGTTATGAGGTCACCTTGAAGACGGCTGAGGCGCAACACAGGAAAAGGAAGGACGACCTACCTGAGAGCTCCCACCGGGAGAAGAGGCAAGAGTTGGGGATGAGCTCTCAGGACGAACTTATGGAAGTTGAATTGATAGAAGGAAGTCCTGACAAGACAACCAAAGTGGGTCGGCATTTGCCGACCGACGTACAAGGTGCGCTGATTGCACTGTTGAAGGAGTTTGTGGATGTTTTTGCCTTCTCGGCCGGTGACCTTACAGGAATCGATCCTGAGGTAGCGGAGCACAGGTTAAACATCGATCCAACTATGAAGCCGATGAAGCAAAAGAGGAGGCACTTTGGTGTCGAGCTGGATGTGGTTATTGAGGCAGAGGTGGAGAAGTTGCTGAAGGCGGGGCATGTGCTACCCATTCAGTTCCCGGAGTGGTTGTCCAACTCAGTCATGGTAAGGAAAGGAGAAGGAAAGTGGAGGATGTGCATAGACTTCAGGGATCTCAACAAAGCGTGCCCTAAAGATCACTACCCTTTACCTCGTATTGACCAGCTCGTCGACTCTACAGCTGGGTGCGAGCTGTTGAGCATGATGGACGCATCCCAGGGGTACCACCAAATACCTCTTGCCAAAGAGGACCGGAAGAGGGTTAGCTTTGTGACATCCAAGGGCACCTATTGTTACGTTGTCATGCCTTTCGGACTAAAGAATGCGGGAGCTACCTACCAGCAGTAGGTGGATAAGATGTTCAAAGGGCAGATTGGTAGGAACATGGAGGTCTACGTTGATGACATGCTAGTAAAGAGCAGGAAGGCGGGTGATCATGTGGTAGACTTACGCGAGACCTTGAGTACCCTGCGGCGGTACAGCATGAAGCTCAACCCGGCCAAGTGCAAGTTCGGGGTGAGGTCAGGAAAATTTCTAGGCTACTTGGTCACGGAGAAGGGCATAGAGGTCAACCCAGAGAAGGTACGAGCTGTTTTGGAGATGCAAGCGCCGAGGAACTTGAGAGAGGTGCAGATCCTCACCGGTCGCCTAGCCGGGTTGAGCAGGTTCATAGCTCAATCCGCAGAGAAGAGTTTTCCGTTTTTTAAGGCTTTGAAGAAGGGGTCGCGTTTCGAATGGACGCCACAAGCACAACAGGCCTTTGAAAGGTTGAAGGAGTTTCTAGCTGAACTACACTTACTCACAAAACCGGAGTCGGACGACACATTAGTGATATACCTGTCGGTGGGGCATGAAGCAATCAGTTCGGTGCTGATAAAGGAGGATCATGGACAGCAGAAGCCGATATACTATGCCAGCCGAATATTGCAGGGCGCCGAGCGTCGATATTCAGACGTGGAGAAGGCAGCATTGGCACTTACTTCTACAGCCAGGAAATTGCGCCCTTACTTTCTAGCACATAAGGTCATGGTGCGTACCAACTACCCGCTCAAAGATACTTTGGGTCGCCCTTCGACCTCGGGGAGGATGGTGAAGTGGGCGGTTGAGTTGGGAGAATATAACGTGGATTTTGAAGTGCGAAAAGCCATTAAGGCCCAGACGTTGGCTGACTTCATACAGGAGTGCACAATAGGATCCGAGAGGGGACCATGGATGGTGTATGTTGATGGCTCGTCGGCGGTCGGAGGAGCAGGTCTGGGCATCTTGGTGGTCACACCAGAAAAGGACCACTTAGAGTATGCGGTCAAGTTGTCCTTCAGGGTGTCGAATAATGAGACGGAGTACGAAGCTCTCATTAAGGGAATTCAGCTTGTCCTAAAGGAAGGAGCTCGTCAGGTGATCATTCACTCGGATTCTAAACTTGTGGTCGAACAGATCAAGGGTGAGTATGAAGCTAAGGAAGAGCGCATGGAGAGGTACCTGGCCGAGGTCCAAACGATGTTAAAAGGATTTGCGGCGTGGGAGTTGATACAAATACCGCAGGGAGAAAATGGTAGGGCCGACCTACTCTCAAAGGTGGCCGCGTCTCTGGTTGACTGTCGATCCCGGTCGATGACATTAATGGATATGACTAGGAGCACTTTAGACTTGGTGTTGGAAGTTGAAGAGCAAAGGGACTGGAGGTCGCCCTTAATACAATGGCTGCAGGAGCCGGTAGTCGGAAAGGATATCAGGGACGACCCGGTCGGGAGGAGAGCATTGAGGTTCTACCTGCAGAATGGGATTCTATATAAACGATCGTACGTAGGGCCCCATCTAAGGTGTGTCTCGGAGGAGGACGGAGAGTACGTGCTCAGAGAGGTGCATGAAGGGTGTTGCGGCGATCACCTAAAGGCTAGGGCGTTGGTTGGCAAGGTGCTTCGGGCTGGATACTTTTGGCCTAAGATGAGGACGATGGCGCAGAACCTTGTACGAAAATGCAAAAAGTGTCAACAACATGGTCCATTGATCCACCGAGCAGCTGAGAACATGGTTCCGATAAGCTCGCCTCTGCCTTTTACTCAGTGGGGGGTCGACATAGTTGGACCGCTACCCCAGGCGACAGGCCAGCGAAAGTTCCTCATTGTGGCAGTGGATTACTTCTCTAAGTGGATTGAGGCCGAACCCTTGGCAACGATCACAGAAGAGAGGGTGATGAAGTTTCTTTTCAACAACATATGTTGTCGGTACGGCATCCCACGGGTGCTTATATCTGATAATGGTACTCAACTCAGGGGTCGGCGTACGATGAGTTGGTGCGAGGAGATGGGCATAAAACAGCAGTTCGCTTCGGTCGTCCACCCCCAAGCGAATAGGCAGGCTGAGGTCGCGAATAGATCAATTCTAAACGGGTTGAAGGCGAGGTTAAAGAAAGTTTCGGGAGCTTGGGTGGACGAGCTTGACTCGGTGTTGTGGTCATATCGGACGACACCAAGGACCTCAACGGGGGAGACGCCGTTTAGTCTAGTTTATGGTATGGAGGCCGTCATTCCAGTGGAGGTCGGCCTCAACTCAGAGCGGATTAGCACCTACACAGAGGAAGGGAACGTCGAGCTTCGAAGGGAGGCACTTGACCTGGTGGACGAGCTGCGTGACCAGGCGGGATTGAGAACAACAGTTTACAAGCAACAGATGCGGGCAGCCCATGACAAGTCAGTTCGAGCTCGACGATTCCAAGTGGGAGACCTGGTTTGGCGCCAGGCCGACGCACTGAAGCATGTCGGAAAGCTAAAACCGAACTAGGAGGGCCCTTATACTGTCGAGAGGGTGTTCGCGGGGGGTGCCTACGAACTCCGTGATGTCGAGGGGCGACTACTACCGCGACCATGGAACATATCACACTTGAAGAAGTATTATGCGTAGCTGGGCACCTATTGTTTTTAATTGCTTTCAGTTGTTTTTCAATTATGTTTCAGCAAGACAAGTAATAGAGTTGCATTTGAAGTTTTTTCAGCTTAACTATGTTCTTGTGTGATGTATCTAAGGTTGGTGATCTGGTAGTCTCGCCTAAGCTCGCGGAGTTAGACGACGACCCTTGTAGGGTGAAAGCCTGGTAGTCTCGCCTAAGCTCGCGGAGCTAGGCGACGACCCTTGTAGGGCGAAAGCCTGGTAGTCTTGCCTAAGCTCGCGGAGCTAGGCGACGACCCTTGTAGGGCGAAAGCCTGGTAGTCTCGCCTAAGCTCGTGGAGCTAGACGACGACCCTTGTAGGGCGAAAGCCTGGTAGTCTCGCCTAAGCTCGCGGAGCTAGGCGACGACCCTTGTAGGGCGAAAGCCTGGTAGTCTTGCCTAAGCTCGCGGAGCTAGGCAACGACCCTTGTAGGGCGAAAGCCTGGTAGCCTTGCCTAAGCTCGCGGAGTTAGGTTGGGGCGCAGGCTGTGCCCGGTGACAACCTTTATAATTAACAAGGTCGTCGCGTCAAGTCGAGAATGCGAGTCTTGGAAAACTTAGCAATAATTGTGCTAGGTGCAAAAGCCCATTGTCACGATGCTAAGTATTGACAAGGCTTGGTGAATGACGCTCTTCTTGAGCGGGAAATTGTGGCTATTTGTGTAAGTAATACACTATGTAAGAACGAGCAACTGAAATGGGTAAGTAACAAAATGATGGCATTGCATTCATCCATGGTGCTAGCTAATGGTAGGTAGCATCGAAAGACTAAATAAGTTCACGATTACATGCCCAAATAGAAAGGTTCACAAACGAGACTAAATAAGTTCATGACCAAATAGAAAAGTTCACAAAAGACTGGATGAGTTCATGACTACATGACAAAAGAAAATCGCACGCCAGTCGATGGAGGTAACCCCGAGCCCTGCTACTAGGGAACCATCTCTATCTCAGCACCAGCAGCAACGACGGCAGCTCCCAGGGCCGGCTCCCACCATGGATGGGTCAACGGGAGAGATGGGTCGCCATTCCACCCTTCGGGGTTAGGAAAGCCTTTCCTTAGCTTGCCTTCATCTGCGGAGAAGGCTTTGAAGCCCTGAGCATGTGCCTCGGCTTGGGTCCGGTCGACCCCTGCTCTGAACTACTGAAGGCAGTCCTTGACAACCCGCTGGAGAAACACCTTGGAGTCGTTGTAGCTCGTCTCGGTAGCACTTGAGGAAGCGTGTCCTGAACTTTGAGTCGAGGTATGTAGCTCGGGCCTCCTGCTGGGCCTGGACAATGCGCTCGTCAAAGGATCGCCGAAGAGCCTCTAGCTCGCCCTGGAGCTCTTCCTTCTTGGCCTTCTCCTTGGCAAGATCCTGCTTGAGGGTAGCAACCTGTGCATCCCTCCTAGCCACCTTGCCTTTCAGTTTCTCCATTTCCTCGGAGTCACCTTCCATAGCCTCATTGAGGATGGGGGCTAGACCGGCCATGGCCTGTTGAAAGAGATAGAAGTGGTTGGGTATTAACTTCATGAGATTTAAGTGAGAAAAGTATAAAGTTGAGATGTGGGGGTATACCTGACTGAGATGGAACATGGTGTCACTGGCTCGGTGCTCCTTAGTTGGCCACTTGACTGTCTCGCGATCGGGGAAGATGGAGAGGAAGTAGGAGACTGACGCCTCTGTGTCTTTGTTGCCCGCTAATTTCTCTGGTACGGTAATGGTGCGCGGCTCGTCACTCTGGTGTTGACATCATTTTCAGTAAACCGAATTAAGCGACGCTGACCACTTGATTATGTTTAGTAGAGGGATAATCGAAGTCGTATGAAGTAGATGATGCCTTTACGGATCTCGAGGCTCTGACACTAATTTAGAGGCAATCACCTGTCGGGTAAAATTCGTTAAGAACCGACATCGTCGTCGATTGACCGATATCTCACGTCGGTTATGACATGTCGGTTACTACATGTCGGATACGACATATCGGTTATAACTGCTCGAACTGATATCTATGACTCGCTAGACCGACACCACAAGGTGGTGCCAACTCAGCACAACTCATCATTACACCTAGCCAAGTGGCACGTTATTAAGATGAATGGCAATTAGTAGCCGTTGACTATTCTTGTGTAATGATTACATATTAGATAAATGTTGTAAATAAATATAAAAGGAGAAAACAGTTCTCCAAGCCAGCTAAGAGAGACACACATACAATAATATTCAAGAAAAATTCTATCTCCTTTCATTGTTCATACAAGACTTTATTGATTTATCTTAAGTTTATTATAAATCCCTGTCGATTATATAGTTGTTAATTCTCATTTGACAACAGTTTGGCGCTAGAAGGAGGGCTCACCACGTTTTGAAGTTACCCTTCGCTGTTAAAGTCATTTTCATGCTCGAAGCCATTATGTCGCAGTCTGGTCGAGACCACGTAACTCATCCTGGCCAGAGCCAATCGACTAACCATTCTCCGCGGCGTACAACACCACCTCCTTTGGTCACGAACATCATGAAATTTTTTCAAAACCCGGAATTTATTCAAGGTTTAACCTCGTTGATAGCTCGAGCCATGCCCAGGAACTCGAATACGGTACTGTTATCGATGCCGTTAACCAGTAATCCAACAGAACATCCAACCCACACTCGTCATGACCCTGAAACACATGAGGCAGCATCCCATGCTATGTCGCAACCTCACCATACTTCTCCACGTCGAGAAGAGCTGACTCGTGTAACTGCTAACCCAATAACGAACAATCAAGCCCCGGAGGAGCCCCCTGTGCAGGAAATGACTGCTGAAAGTCACTCTGCTCATCACCAAAGAATTTCGCCATGCCCTAGACCCGTTTCATCAGCGCCTCGCGCTCGTGAAGATTTGGGGCGCCAAATTGAACGAAATCGTCTTTCAAGACATAGTGCGGAGGAAATTGAAACTCTTCGTAAACGCTTGGCTGAACTTGAGACACGACAGAAGTTGTAGGAAGACTCTCCCCGACATGTCACGACGTCGGGAAATGTCATTATTGAGGCAGATTCCCCTTTAGCTCCGGAACTTACCGCAGAGGCACTTCCAGCTAAGGTAAAAATTCCACAAATTGGCATGTATGATGGGGCATCGGATCCGAATGCACACTTGGGCCATTATACATCCTGGATGGATTTGCATGGTGCTTCAAATGCTTTGAGATGTCGGATGTTTTCGCTTACACTGGGGCCACGAGCACAAAAATGGTATTATACTCTCCCACCTCATTCAATTTGGAAATGGCAACAGTTACGCGCGGCCTTCCGATCACACTTTATCGGTGCTCAAATTTGTCTCATTCCGAAAGAATCAATTACCAACATTGTGCAAAAGGACGACGAGACTGTTAAAGACTACGTGTCTCGGTTCAACGACCGAATTCAGAACATGGAGCCTTGTCACCCTGAAACCTTGTTAGTAACTGTCATTGCTGGACTGAAGCCCAACTCGATGTTTCGCTGGACCTTGTGCCAAAATAAACCTGCTACATTTCAAGAATTTCTTGTGCGAGCTCAACAATTTATTATTGCCGAAGAATCGATGTCGGTTCCCAGTTTCGACTTCTCGGTGAAAGAAAGCAAGACTGAACCGGACACCAAAATGAAGAATAAGAAGAACTTTGGGAAAGCACAGTTTCGGAACTCCTTCAAAGGATATGAAAATACTCCAGAGTCGCGGGCTGCTCGTGATCAGTATTCAGACAACGTTAGGACAGGCTATCAGGCCGTTTATTCCGCCGGAGTAGCCACCATATATGAAGAACTAAAAGGAAAAGGGATTATTCCAGACCCGAGGCCTGTGAGAACCCCTGAAGGCAAGCTAGACAAAACTCGGTACTGTGCATACCACAAGTCTCCGGGACATAATACCGATGAGTGTCTTGGTCTTTTGTCAGCACTCTTACGGTTAATTGGACAACCTCAGCTTCAAAAGTTTCGAAATTTTGATAACCGCCGGAAAGGAAGGCCCTTGGATCTTTCAGATGATGAAGATGATGATAACCGACCTGTTAACCAGAAAAGAGCTCGCGCAAACGATAAGGAGGTTTTCACGTTTTCTACTCATGTCGGAACCTCGACTGATAACTGCAGGAAGTCCAGGATACATGATGCCTTAGACTCTTCACACTGCATACCTCGAGTCAATTCCAATAACAAACAGTTAGATACTTCTCGACGGAAAGTCAATGCCTATGCCCGGGAGGCACAGAATGCAGAGAAACGAGTCATGAATGTTGATCTTCGAGATACCATTAAAAACGGAATTGTCCTATCATATTTAGTATCGAAGATGCCAATTTATTTGCTCATCCTCATTCCGACGCTCTTATTATCACGGCCCCGATTGGAGGGATTCCTGTTCATCGGATTTTGGTCGACACAGGAGCATACTCAAGTATTTTGATGCTTCGTACGTTCAAAAAATTGGGTTTGGACCCGACGGACATTAGGCCTTGCAACGACCAAATTCAAGGTTTCAATGGAAGCATTTCTTGCCCTGTCGGCGAAATACTGCTCCCTATTCGATTTGGTGGCTTTGGACCAAAATCCAAGATCATTATGGAGACTTTCAAGGTCTTGGATGTTCAGAACGAATATAATGCAGTAATAGGATGAACTGCACTCTACAAACTTCGTGCTGCTGTGTCAATTTTTCATTATGCCTTGAAGTTCCCCACCATTGAAGGGGAAGGCACTCATTATGGAGATCAACGAGAAGCCCGAAGTCTGATGTTGCTCTCAACCTCGCGTAACTTTCATATGATTGAAGAGCAGGATGCTGATAACTCCGTTGAGCTGAACAATTCAACTTTTGATGCTGAAAGAACTGATCAGTTCATTCCAGATACCGACACGCCTCGAGCAGATACCGACATGCCTCTTACGAATACCGATATCCCTGTGATGTCGGTTTTTCCTGAAACATTAACTGAAGTCCTTGATCAAGAACAACCTTTTCATGAGAGAGACATAGAAATGCACGAAGATATGGATCCACGGATGCAGTTCAAGGATGGAAATCATCATGCCCGAGCGGAACCAGTTGAAGATGTCGAAACCATTTACGTGGACGGATCGACTCAGCAAAAATCACTGCGCATTGGAGCTAACCTTCAAGAACCCATTCGATCAAGCTTAATTCAATTCCTTCAGTCAAACTCCGATGTGTTCGCTTGGAAGCATGAAGATATGAAAGGAATTTACCCGCAGAAAGCATGTCATCGCTTGAATTTGGATAAAACTGTCAAGCCCGTTATCCAGAAATGCCGAAAATTCGGCCCAGATCCCCAGAAGGCTCTTGAAGAGGAAGTAAACAAGCTCATAGACAATAAGTTCGTCAAAGAAGCCAAATACCCGACGTGGATATCAAATCCTGTCTTGGTCAAAAAAGCCACCGGCCTTTGGCGTCTGTGTATAGATTTTTCAGATTTAAATCAAGCGTGTCCGAAAGATAGCTACCCCATTCCACACATTGATTACATGGTGGATGCTACATCGGGACATCAACTTATGAGTTTCTTGGATGCCTATTCCCGCTATAATCAAATTCCCATGCACCCTGATGACGCTGAACATACCTCGTTCTACTCAGCTCGAGGCCTTTATTGTTATGTCATGATGACTTTTGGATTGAAGAATGCAGGGGCCACGTATCAAAGGTTGGTCAATAAGATGTTTGCTCGCTTGATCGGCCACACGATGGAAGTTTATGTGGACGACATGTTAGTGAAATCGAAACAGGCCTCTGATCACATCGCCCATCTTTCCGAGGTCTTTGATATGCTCCGAGAATATTCTATGGTGCTTAACCCCAAGAAGTGTACTTTCGGAGTTGGATCAGGGAAGTTTTTAGGATACATGGTGAGTCAGAGAGGGATCGAGGCCAATCCCGCCAAGATTCAAGCCAGACTTGACCTGGCTCCCCCGACATCTATCAAGGGTGTCTAAGCTTTAACTGGTCGACTGGCAGCTCTCAATCGATTCATTTCAAACTCTACGGATCATTGCAAGCCATTCTTTGACGCTATCAAAAAGAAGAAACCGTTCGAATGGACCATGGAATGCCAGAATGCTTTTGACAACATCAAAGAAGTTCTCTCACGGTTACCGACATTGCAGAAGCCACTTCCTGATGAGACACTGTATTTGTACCTTGGTGTAAGTGACGTTGCTGTTAGTGCTGTTCTTATACGACAAGATGGGCTTCAACAGTTCCCGATATATTATGTTAGCAAGGCCTTACATGACGCTGAATTGCGATATCCACATATGGAGAAGTTAGCCTTTGCTCTGATCATCGTTGCGCGGAAGCTGCGCCCATATTTTCTGGAACATTCAATTATCGTGTTTACGACATACCCTCTCCGACAAGTCCTTCACCGACCTGGCACGTCAGGAAGAATGATTAAGTGGGCGATAGAATTGGGACAGTTTGATATTCAGTGCCGACCACGAACCGCTATCAAAGCTCAAGTATTATCTGACTTCATTGCTGAATTTACTCCAATTGTCACTGCATCTATTGAAGATCCAACATGGACTCTTTACGTCGATGGATCGTCCACCGCTATGCGAGCTGGAGGAGGGATTGTCTTAGTTAGTCCTGATCAACAAGTGTTTTGCTACTCTGTAGCATTCACTTTCCCGGCCACCAACAATGAAGCCGAGTATGAGGCCCTCTTATCAGGCCTACGCTTCGCTGAATCCATGAATGTTTCGTCTCTCCGAATATTTTCTGACTCTCAGTTACTAGTCAGCCATATCAATGGTACTTATGAAGTCAAAGAACCACGGTTGTTGCCTTATTTTGATCTCGTAAAGAAGAAGTTGACACGGTTTAAAATGACGTTGAAACATATACCTCGGTCATCCAACATTCAGGCAGATGCTCTTTCACGTTTGGCCTCGTCGACCGACTTGAATAATGTCGAGTTCGTGCAAATTACTCAACAGGAGACCTCATCAACAGTCTCTACCGACGTCGTCATGGTTGACGCCGCCCCACCAACTTCAAATCCGACATGGATGGATCCAATCGTCGACTATCTTCAAACCGGGGCCTTACCTGAAGACCCGAAAGAAGCTCGCGCTCTTCGTGTTCGTGCTGCTCATTTCACTATTGATCAGGGAACGTTATATAAGCGTGGATACTCTACTCCATTGCTTAAGTGTTTGCCAGAGATTGACGCTCAACGAGTTCTTCAAGAGGTACACGAAGGAGTCTGCGGTACTCACCAGGGAGCTCAAGCTTTGTCCCACAAGATTCTCCGGCAAGGCTACTACTGGCCTGCCATTAGGAAAGACGCCGCAGACTGGGTGCGACGATGCCACAAATGCCAGATATTTGCCCCTAACGTTAATCAACATCCTGAACTCCTCAAGTCAATTTATAGCCCGTGGCCGTTTGCAAAATGGGGAATTGATTTGATCGGCCCACTTCCAACAGCGAAAGGGGGTGTTCGGTTTGTTGTTTTAGCCGCCGATTATTTCACTAAGTGGGTTGAAGCCGAGCCTCTTGTAACCATGACGGAACAAAAGATGATCGATTTTGTATGGAAATCAATCGTTTGTCAGTTTGGAGTACCGAACTCCATCATAACCGACAACGGTCGCCAGTTTGAAGGAAAGCGATTTGAAAGCTTTTGTGAAGATTACGGCATCAAGCACTTCTTCTCGTCACCTTATCACCCACAAGCAAATGGACAGATAGAAGCCGTAAATAAGATTATCAAGAATGGTCTGAAAACTCGGCTTGAAGCTGCAAAGAGATCATGGCCTGATGAGTTGCCTTCTGTCCTCTGGTCTTACCGAACGACAACGAGAAATTCGACTGGAGAAACTCCGTTTTCGTTAGCTTACGGGACTGAAGCTGTAATACCGGTTGAACTGGCTTCTCCGACATATCGGGTCACTCACTTCTCTGAAGGAACCAACTCGGCAAACTTGAGAGCCAATCTCGATTTGGTCGATGAGTTACGGGCTGATGCTGAAATTTGAAATGCCGCTTATAAACGACGTAGTGAAAAGTACATCAACTCAAGACTCAAGCCACGCTCATTTGTCAAAGGGGACCTTGTGCTGAAAAGAGTCACTGGGGCCAATGTCGGCCCGTTACAACCGAAGTGGGAGGGT
>CACSLK010023397.1:231879-242197 GCA_902706635.1 Striga hermonthica
TTCTGTAGACTGGTTTAAGTATAAAAAGTTGATTATGTGATTATGTGTTTCGAATTCATGTTAAGACCACTCGCTCTCGTCGTGCCGCGCCAGCTCAGGTATGAGTACCTAAATGACTTTAAGATTATTGTATATTGGTTGATTATTGATTATTGGAATGAAATTGGGGTTAGGACTAATTCACCTTTAAATGCGAACTCTAGTGTTGAACTCTAGACTTCTTTTGTTATTGTGCTAAACTTTTCAGTTGTTCAATATAGAATTATGGCTCATCGTAATGCTCGCAACCCACAGCCCTCTCCGTCTCCATCTCCACCCCCGTCTCCCCCTCACCAACAGGCTCCCAATCCAGCAGGGGCTCATCTCAAAATCGTGCTCCAATTCCGGAGTCTAACTCCGCCAGAATTTCATGGGACTGAAGGGCCCGAGGCTGTGGCAGAGTGGATCCGTCAGTTAGAGCAGAACTTTGACCTCCTGCAGTGCTCTGACGAGCAGAAGGTTATTTGTGGCCGCTATATGCTTAAGGGAAGTGTTGCCTTATGGTGGTCCGGCTATTGGAGATTGAGGCAGGCAGAGCTTAATGTCCTGACTTGGGATCGCATGAAAGAGGTGATCATGGAGAAGTATTATCCTCAGGGTTATCGCATGAGGATGGAGCGCGCTTTCTGGGATCTTACCCAGGGGACTGGTACCGTTGAGTAGTACGAGCGGGAGTTCACCCGCATGAGCTCCTTTGCTCCACATATGGTGGACACTGACCTGAAGAAGGCTCACAAGTTCCAGGATGGACTGAACCGAACTCTCCGTATGCATGTTTCCAGCCAGGGAAATCTTTCCTTTGATGAGACTGTTATTCGAGCCACCCAGCTTGAGAGTTATCAGACTCTCGATACTTCCGTCCCTTCTGCTCAGCTGGTTCAGCCCATCTCCTCCGTGTCGCCCAGCTCTAGTTCGGGTAAGAGAAAGGCCGATTCCCACCGGGACAACCGGGAGGGGAAACGTGGCGGGAATGACCGTCATGGTGAGCGCCCCGTCGCTCAGGACCAAAGTGCCGTAACTGTGGTCGTTATCATCCAGGAGAGTGCCGTTTCGCCCAGCGAGTCTGCTTCAACTGCATGAAGCCCGGTCACTTCTACAGCAACTGCACCGAGCCCTCAAGGCAACAGCCTTACCAGCAGCCCCTCCAGCTGCGGCAGCCCCAACATCAACAGCTTCTTCCGCCGCCGCCTCAACAACAGATTCAGCACCAGCAGCAGCAACAGTAGGCCCAACCAAGGTATGGCGAAGGAGGTCGAGCACGGGTATACACGATGGCCCAGTATGAAGCCGAGCAGAACCAAGGATGAGTAGTGGATCGAATGTCGAACTTGTGATGATTATTTGTCCCTTCTTTTGTTAGAATTGCATTTCTCGTAATTTTTGGCAGACCTTGTTTATTTCCCTTTTCTTGCTAGACAAGTTCGAATTTTGTTTGAGACTCTTATTGGCTATTTTGAATTTCGCTTTGAGGCTGCTATTGGTTATTCGATTTTCGTTATTTGGAAATTTCTCTTGTCTTTTCTTTCCTCGCGTGGTATGAGATTTCTGGCGGGTTTAAAGTCTTGATTTTCTGTTGATCATGTTGTGTTCTCGTAAAAATTAGGACTTCTGTTTCATGATATCCTTAAGTCGATGTGAAGGGTGCAAGAGGGCGAATTATGTCTTAACTCTGGAGAATACCTGGGCCTAGAGATAGGCGTAAATCAATCCCCCATTTGTGAATCAATTGCGCGTCATGTCGAAGGGTCGTACGTGGAAGTCTCTGCCTACCTGATCGGGAAGAGTTTCAACGAAATTCTATAAATGTTATGGATAAGGAGAAGCCTTTTAAGGAGGGTAGCCAAGGAGTTGTGAGAAACATCGTGAGTAATCAGCGATTGACTTGTGATGAAGTATAAGTACCCTGATAGAGAAATTGGAGTATTTAAATTTTGTAGATGGGATTAGGGTCGCAAAACACTAGGAAATTTTCGATCTTCGTGTACGTATCAAAACGGGGAGATGTAACAGCTGATGAGAAATGAACTGTAGCTACTGGATGCGGGCGGTGCAGGTGTACCGCGTGTTGGTGCTACGCACAGGCGTGCCACGCTCGGTGATGCATCTCGAGTGGTAGAAGTGCCGTGTGTAGTGTGCCGCATGTAGTATGCCGCGTTGCCGCATGCCAGGCCATCCATTCATGTCACAGCTGCCAAGTCTCTAGCGTGTAAATACGTATCGATTCCGGGAAATTTGCACGTGTATTGCGTTGACCTAGGTCTTCTTTGGAGGACTAAAGAAGTGAGGCAACTTTGGATGTTTTACCTTTAAGAGTCGTTGTACTCGATTGTATTGTTATTACCACGCGAAGTGAGGAGCTTCGTGGTAAGAATAGAGGCTACGGCCAAGTCATTTCATGTCCTATCATGATCTTCGATCAAGTCGATGACTTAGCCTGATGATTGACTCACCACTGGGAATTATGAGGATGCATGACACGTTATATGTCTCACAATAGAGGAACGTGTGCGTGACCTCGACGTATGTGTGTTTTTGTGATGAGCTGCGTGCTAGGCAGAACCCTGCCTGCATGGAGGTACCAGTGACCTGTTGGGACCGAGGGTCCATCGGGGAAAGGCCGGGAGGGGTACTCATTAAAGTCCAGTAGTGGTAGTCGAGTCGAGGGCGATACGACTTTGGAGAGGGAGGCCGAGATTCGGAGGGAGTAACAGGCACCTTGTGTTGATATTCTCCTTGTATTCTAGTTGTTTTAGTTTTCGAATTCCGAGGACGGAATTCTTTGTAAGGTGGATTGACTGTAATACCCCGTTTTTATCGTGGATTAATTGGGAATAAATATTGATTATTGTTATTATTATTTTCCTTATTTATTATTATTATTATTATTATTATTATTATTATTATTATTATTAAATGCCAAATTGCTATTAGTTGTTGTTATTAGTAATATTACTATTTCTAATATTAATTGTCTAAATATTATTAATTGTCAAATTGTAATTATTTGTCTAAATGCATATTTTTATTACTATTATTATTATTATTTTAAAATAATTAAATGTGTTGTATATATATATATATATATATATATATATATATATATATATATAAATATATTGGTCCGGTTTTATTTTAATTTATTGATCGTGCGATTTTAACCGAGCACAAGAACCGATCCAATTTCTTGAAGCCGCGTTAGAATCGAGCTTTCGACCCGATGAACCGAATTTTTTACCCGGTCCGGTTTTCCCTCCCTCACGTGCGTGTGTGTGCGTGTGGAATTTTCTTGTCAAACAAGAAAATAAAAACCTAAACTATTTTAGGTATATATATGTATATATGTATATATATATTTTCGCCCTTAGCAGCAAAACAAAAGAGCTCCTCCCGCAGCCTTCAATATCTGCTCCCTTCTCTCGTTGAAATCGATCCCTGCGCATCCTCGCCGCCATCGTCTCTTCTCCTCGCAGCGGCCCACCATCACCATCATCAGGTCATCACCATCATCATCCGCCATCGCCATCATCGCTTGCAGCAGTCTTCGCGAAGAACACCAGCAGCGGCCTTCAACCTCCTCCATCAACGTTCAATCTCAGCTTGCGGGACCCGTCGAGTTCCGTCGAAGAGCCTAACGTGATCCTTGAGTTCCGTCGGGTTCCGTCGTAGCGTTAAACGAAGCCGACTAGTTCCGGACGCCGAGCCGCCATTGTCGCCACCTCCACCACGATCAGTTGCAGGCCTCCGTCGAGCCCCGTTAGCTGCTGCTACTCCTCCGCGTGAGACGAAGCGAAGCCGTCGAGCTTACTGATTGTACCGTTCATCCCTTTCGTTCCGTTGGTTTTCGATTATTCCCCGAGAACGGTACTTGCAGTCGATCTCCACTCGTTTATCGATTGATTATGTGTTAAAGTGCTCGAATATATATTGTTATTGCTGACCTTGTGCTTTTCGAATTAATTACGTGCGTTCGGAATGCTTTCGTGTGTAATTAAGATATATTGTTAATATTGGGTATCAAAGTGATTGCCGTCACTTTGAAAATTATCGAACTGAGTTTCGAGTAGTATTTTATGTGGAAGTACTGTGGGTTATTGGACTTAGGATCGTCCTTAACGCAACGCCTTTGGCCTCGCGTCGTTTCGATGTGTATTGAATTAGTTATGAATTTTTGAAAAACGTGCTGCAGCCGGTTTTTATTAAAATCACTATAAATCGTGTGTTTGTCCAAAAATTCTGATTTTTGGATATGTTGTAATGTTCCAATTGTAGTACTTGTGGTTAAAATTTGAGAATTTTATATGGCCTGTATCCTTGTCAAAACTCGAAAACTAACTCTGGGCTTTTTCGTAATAAATTCATATAAAATCGAGTTCCTGTCCGATTTTGCTAATTTTTGAATATGTTGTTGTTCTCCAGTTTATCTTGCTTCTGTAAAAATTTGATATTTAAATTCGAGGGGTAGCTATTTTAAATGATTTAATTTGATTTCTGGTCAGATTTTGAGTAAATTATTTAAAATAGTTAGGAGCATGTTAAATGGTTTTCCTTTGGTGAAAATATGTATTTTTCAGCCCATAACACTCAGTAAAAATTTTAATTGAAATAACCAAGTCCAACTCCCCTTAGCCCTATTCTTATAAAATTCGAACTAGCTTTTCAACCGTTTTGACCCGTTTTGTGTCGAACATTTATTGCCTGCTTTTATGTGATCTATTAATTGATTTGGTAATTAATTGGTCGAGTCTAGGAGTCTTCCTAATATTCCAACTCCACAACTTCCACGAGTTCCTTAGTCGATGTTATTCGACTAAGCATAATTCTCGTTATCTGTGCAAGAGTCAAGATAGTTGCTTATGGGACTGTCTTGACTTATGTAGGTGTCTGAAGAGCAGTGTCTCGACCACCTACGACCTTCTGACTAATTGCTTTATCAACCGATACCAGGTTGGTTGTAATTGTAAAAATTTCTATGTCTTAAATGTTATTACTGTTTTAATTGTGGTATATCAAGGTATGCATGTGAATCATGTAGCCTTCGGTGTGAGATGTACCGGCCACCGAACGGTTATCCCCGTAGCTATAGAACGTATCCGTTGGGTAGTCTCCCTTGAGAGCCGTAAGACCAGGGCGTAGGTTCTGGCCGGTGATCCCCGATTGTAAGACCAATTCGTAGGTTTTGGCCGGCGGGGTGGTTTACTCCTACTGGCTGGGCATCGTTGTAAGACCAATTCGTAGGTCTTGGCGTTCAAATCGAGTATCAGCAGTAGTCTATGCGTAGGTGTGCACATGAGTCTGATTATTGTATTATTGATGGGAGAATGAGATAGTTTATTATTTCGTATACATGCTGAGACCATACCTTTTGATTATTGAACATTGATGATTATTGAGATTAGCATTTACTGCATAGTGGTGAGCACTACTTTTCCTCTTCTGCTCATCCCCACCTACTCTTCATGGATGAAGGATAGTATTGCGGGCACGACGGAGGGAGGCGAGTGGTGGTCGTTATAAGATTGTAATTGCTTCCGCCTTGAACTGTATATTGCTATTATTGATTTCTCTATCATTGATTATTGGATTATTGATAGGGAGTGTATTCCCTAGAATATTGATTATTGGAATGCTTAGATTGGATTATTGATTATTGGGATTATTGATTATTGATGAATGAGTATTGATGATTGATAAGTATTGAATATTGATTTGAGAATAAGTAGCGCCTCAAATATTGTATTTGAAAATAAATTTCGAAAAATTTATCCTGAATTCTGGCAAATAAAAGTGGGGCGTTACATATCGGCAGTCGGAACACACGATCCTCATCAAGGCGTCGTGCGGCCGAAATGTCGCCATGTACGATGGGCCGACAATGCGGCGGGTAGACGTTCAATACTCTTCTCAAACCAAAATGTTAGCGCTCGCTACGGAGTTTGTAATTTTTCTATTCCTTGCGACAAGCTCCATAAACTTGTCTAAGGAATGGGGGGGCTAGATGATGTGGTCGTTATTAGCGGCTCATAAAGGACCGGTTGTGATCCGGGTTCTGGTCGCACTCAGCCGGGTGGTCCAATCTGGTAGGCGCAGTTCATGGTACATTTAGGGTACATGGTCGGTGGGCGAAGGTTTCTGGTAGGCACAACCCATGGTACCTTTGGAGTACATGGGTGGTCGGCGGAGGCTAGTTCAACATGAACTAGGTGTTGGAACCCACGAGGATCTCGATATGCACAAATCACGGACACACATTCAACATAAACCTATGCGCAGCGGATCTAAAGGTTTGATGAAGAAAACTTACTGCTTAAAATTTATGTAGATCTGGCTGGTTCGGACAGTTGACCGCAAATCAAATCTTCTCGAAATCGAACAAACTTGACCAATCCAGAAAGCTGACGTCACGGCGAAGTCAACGGCGTTGACCGATCAGAAATCGGAGCGTTCACACGCTCTCACGCGCGCGCGTTATCCTCGGCAGCTGGAAACTTCCGGCGGCGCGTGGCGGCGCGTGCGGAGGCGTACGGCGGCGATCTCGACGGCGATCTCTTCGTCTCGTCATCCTGGTCGTCGTGGTATGGTCACTTGCTGGTTTTGGTCTCCAGTTTGGATGTATGATTAGAATCTCTATATACCTTAAGATCTTCTACTGTATTCTCAAACAACTTTCTAGATCTTGTATCAGTGGAACACAAGAAATAGAAGAACTCCTTGGAAGAGAGAGAGAGAGGGGGCTGGACGTTTCCCAAGGATTATGGGATTGTTCTATTTTCTTCCATGAGCCTAATGCTGTATATATAAAGCTACAGTAGGGACCCTAAGGAGAATAGGATAAGGGCTTCTAATATATTAATATTGTGGAGCAACCCCACAATTAATATATTAATAATATTAAAATCCACCACAATAATATTATTGCACTCCCCTCACCTATCCCAAATTATATTTGAGACTCCTTATTATAATTATCTGATTTACCTCCCCATGTTTAAGATATAATGTCCATTAATTAATTCGATCACTAATAATCAAGAATTAATTAATATATTATATTACCGAAGCTAGCGCTCGTTCATAGCTGTAATACCCCGTTTTATCGTGGAGTAATTGGGAATAAATATTGATTATTGTTATTATTATTTTCCTTATTTATTATTATTATTATTATTATTATCATCATTAAATGCCAAATTACTATTATTTGTTGGTATTAGTAATATTACTATTTCTAATATTAATTGTCTAAATATTATTAATTGTCAAATTGTAATTATTTGTCTAAATGCATATTTTTATTACTATTATTATTATTATTTTAAAATATGATGTGTTTAATTGTGTATTATTAATAAAATAATAAAATGTGTTATATATATATTTTGGTCCGGTTTTATTTTATTAATCGTGCAATTTTAACCGAGCCCAAGAACCGATCCAATTTCTTGAAGCCGCGTTAGAACCGAGCTTTCGACCCGGTGAACCGAATTTTTGACCCGGTCCGGTTTTCCCTCCCTCACGTGCGTGTGTGTGCGTGTGGAATTTTCTTGGTCAACAAGAACATAAAAACCTAAAATTATTTTAGGAAATTGTATGTATATATGTATATATATATTTTCGCCCCTCAGTAAACAGAGAACCCGCAGCCTTCATCGTCTTCTTTCTTCAACCTCTGCTCCTTTCCTCTCGCCGCCATCATCAAGCTTGCGCCATCGTCTCTTCTCCTCGCAGCGGCCCACCATCACCATCCATCGCCATCACTGCTTGCAGCGGTCTTTGCGAAGAACACCAGCAGCGGCCTTCAACAATCTCCTCCATCAACGTCCAATCTCAGCTTGCGGGACCCGTCGGGTTCCGTCGAAGAGCCTATCGTGATCGTTGAGGTCCGTCGGGTTCCGTCGGAGCGTTAAACGTAGCCGGCCAACCCCGCACCCCTGAGCGTGAACCATCACCATCGCCGCCTCCAGTTGCAGCCTCTGATCACCGTGGCCACCGCGGACGTCCCCATCGCGAGCGATTCTCATCGCGGTTCCACGCGCGACCTCAGTGTTGGTTCCAAACGCTGCCCAGCAGTCCCGCAGCACCATCGTCGTGATCATTATCATCACTCAGCAGGCCGGTGATCATCATACCTGCGTTTTCCGGCAACCCCGACCTGCTACTCCTCCGCGTGAGACGAAGTGAAGCCGTCGAACTTACTAATTGTACCGTTCATCCCTTTCGTTCCGTTGGTTTTCGATTATTCTCCGAGAACGGTACTTGCACTCGAACCCCACTCGTTTATCATTTGATTATGTGTTTAAGTATTTGAATATATATTGTTTTTGCTGACCGTGTTCTTTTCGAATTAATTACGTGCGTTCGGAATGCTTTCGTGTGTAATTAGGATGTATTGTTAATATTGGGTATCAAAGTGATTGCCGTCACTTTGAAAATTATCGAACTGAGTTTCGAGTAGTATTTTATGTGGAAGTGCTGTGGATTATTGGACTTAGGATCGTCCTTGACGCAACGCCTTTGGCCTCGCGTCGTTTCGATGTGTATTGAATTAGTTATGAATTTTTGAAAAACGTGTTGCAGCCGGTTTTTGTTAAAATTACTATAAATCGTGTGTTTACCCAAAAATTCTGATTTTTGGATATGTTGTAATGTTGGAATTGTAGTACTTGTGGTTAAAATTTGAGAATTTTATATGGCCTGTAGCCTTGTCAAAACTCGAAAACTAATTCTAGTCTGTTTCGTAATAAATTCATATAAAATCGAGTTCATGTCCGATTTTGCTAATTTTTGAATGCGTTGTTTTTCTCCAGATTATCTTGCTGCTGTAAAAAATTGAGATTTAAATTCGAGCTGTAGCTATTTTAAATGATTTAATTTGATTTCTGGTCAGATTTTGAGTAAAATATTTAAAATAGTTAGAAGCATGTTAAATGGTTTTCCTTTGGTGAAATTATGTATTTTTCAGCCCTTAACACTCAGTAAAAATTTGAATTGAAATAACCAAGTCAACTCCCCTTATCCCTATTCTTATAAAATTCGAACTAGCCTTTTTAACCGTTTTGACCCGTTTTGTGTCGAACATTTATTGCCTGCCTTTATGTGATCTATTAATTGATTTGATAATTAATTGGTCGAGTCTAGGAGTCGTCCTAATATTCCAACTCCACAACTTCCACGAGTTCCTTAGTCGATGTTATTCGACTAAGCATAATTCTCGTTATCTGTGCAAGAGTCGAGATAGTTGCTTATGGGACTGTCTTGACTTATGTAGGTGTCTGAAGAGCAGTGTCTCGACCACCTACGACCTCCTGACTAATTGCTTTATCAACCGATACCAGGTGGGTTTTGAAAAATTGTCTATGATGTAAATGTTATTACTGTTATTATTATTTTACTTGGTATGATCAAAGTATGCATGTGGAACATGTATCCTTCGATGTGAGCTGTATCGGCCATCGAATGGTTATCCCCGTAACTATAGAACAACTCCGATGGGATGATCTCCTCTTTACGTCCTTGCGAAGGACACGTCGCTTGAGACTATGGCCGTGCTCGGTCAGCGATAAGTACCCCGATGTAAGTCCGATGGCGAGGCCGGGCCTTCGGGGGAGACTCCTACTGGCTGGACACTCGTTATAAGACCAGAAGGCCGAGGGCCGTGGCTTTCGATATATAGTCGGCAGTAGTCTATTGATATAGGTGTGCACATGAGAACGAACTTGGGATAGGAGGTTGGGATAACTAATTATTTACGTATACATGCTGAGACCATACCTTTCGATTATTGGTTACTGTTTATTATTGAGATTACCATTTATTGCATAGTGGTGAGCACTACTTTTCCTCTTGTGCTCATCCCCACCTGCTCTTCATGGATGCAGGTTAGATAGAGCGGCACGACGGAAGGGATGCGAGTGGTGGTCTTTAATTTGAATAAATGCTTCCGCTTTAAACTGAGTTTGGATATTATTGCATTATTAATGATTATCGTTTTCTAGCATTGGAATACTGGATTGTTGATAGGGTTTATTTCCCTAGATCATTATTGGATTATTATTGCATTATTGAGATTATATTATTGATTTTGAGTATTGATAATTGCCGAGTATTGAGAAATTGATGAGTATTGATTATTGTTTTTGAAGAAGAGTAGCGCCTCAAATATTGTCTTTGAAAATAAATTTCGAAAAATTTATTCTGATTTCCGGTAAATAAAAGTGGGGCGTTACAATAGCATTCATATTATGCCGGAATAAATCCACCTGCAGGGTTTAGCATAATATTC
>CACSLK010023397.1:263217-287935 GCA_902706635.1 Striga hermonthica
GAACACCCGATAAGGAAGAGCTTCCCCAAAAAAGAGGAGTAATTCATATGATATTTGGAGGGCCAACTGATGGCGATTCGAACCGGGCTAGAAAAGCATATGCTCGAGGGCGTCATGGAAAAACCGAAGTGCAGCAGGTCGAAGAGGATGGTCCAGTGATGAATTTCGGACCAGCTGACGTAGGAGCAGTTGAGAGACCTCATAACGATGCCTTGATGATCACAGCCCAGATATCGGGTTACGAAGTCCAGAGAATCTTTGTCGACACGGGGAGCTCGGTGAATGTGATATTTTTTTATTGCCTTAAACGGATGGAACTCGACATTGAACTCTCACCTCTCCACACTTCACTTTTTGGATTTAGTGGCTCAGAAGTCGCCCCCTGGGGGAAACCAATCTCGCTGTCGTCCTCGGGGAAGGCGACTTAAGGAAGGTAAAAATGGTGCGATTTGTTGTGGTCGACGTCGAGTCGGCTTATAATGTGATTCTGGGAAGGCCAGCACTCAACTCATTCCAAGCGGTAGTGTCAACCTATCATATGAAGCTGAAATTCCCTGTCAGAGATAAGGTAGGAGAGGCCCGAGGTGACCAGAGGCTGTCGAGAACCTGCTATCAGATTGCAGTAAGGACAAACCAACGGACGGAGGTGAAAGAAGGAAAAAAGTTGGTATCAACTGAGAAAAGACGAAGGGAAAGCGACCTTGAGCCACATGGGGAATTGATGGAAATTCAAATCTGGGAGAAAGAGGAGCAGACTACGAAAATAGGGCGAGAACTGGAGGAAGAATTACGCCGACAGTTGGTGGGGCTGCTGAAAGAATTCAGAGACATATTCGCTTTCTCCCCTGAAGAGCTAACAGGAATCGATCCCGAGGTTATGGAGCATAAGCTTAATGTCGACCCCCTGAAAAACCCGTGAAGCAACGACTTAGACACTATGGCGCAGAAATCGACAAAGCCATAGAAGTCGAGGTGGACAAGTTGTTGAAAGCCAAACACATCAAAGAAATTCAATTCCCAGAATGGATATCGAACACGGTGATGGTAAGGAAAGCGCTAAATAAATGGCGTATGTGTATCGACTTTTGCGATTTAAATCAGCATGCCCGAAGGACCACTACCCCCTGCCGAGAATCGACCAGCTGGTCGACTCTACTGCTGGTTGTCAGCTGTTAAGCATGATGGACGCGTCCCAGGGGTACCACCAAATTCCTTTGGCTCCTGAGGATCAAAGCAAAGTTAGCTTCGTGACGAGCAGAGGGACGTATTGTTATGTCGTTATGCCGTTCGGACTCAAGAACGCAGGGGCAACATACCAAAGGTTGATGGATCGAATGTTCAAATCACAGATCGAGCGGAATATGGAAGTTTACGTGGACGATATCTTGGTAAAAAGTAGGTCCTCGATCTCGCATGTGGAGGACTTAAGGGAGGCGTTTACGATACTAAGAACATTTGGAATGAAACTGAATCCGAATAAATGTGCTTTTGGAGTGAGGGCAGGGCGATTCCTGGGCTATATCGTAACTGAAAGAGGCATCGAAGTGAATAAGGATAAAGTGCAAGCCATACTCGACATGACCCCACCAAAGAATGTTAGAGAAGTACAAATCCTGACAGGTCGAATTGCAGGCCTAAGTCGATTCATAGCTCGGGCGGCGGAAAGGAGCTTCCCTTTCTTCAAGTTACTCAAGAAAAAAGCTTTCTAGTGGGGCGACGAAGCTCAGATGGCGTTTGAAAAATTGAAGGAGTTTTTGAGCGAGCTGCCATTGTTAACAAAGCCGGAACCGGGCGACGAGTTGGTGCTCTATATCTCGGTGGGAGTGTTCTCCTTGAGTTCAGTGTTGCTACGAGAGACTGAAGGGGCTCAACAGCCGATCTATTATACAAGTCGAGTCCTTCAGGGCGCAGAAGCAAGATACCCCGAGGTCGAGAAGGCCGCATTAACATTGGTGCTCACAGCCAGAAAATTAAGGCCGTATTTCCTGAATCATGTGATTATAGTAAGGACAAATTTCCAGCTCGGTGAGACTTTGGGTCGACCTACTGTGTCAGGTCGACTCGTAAAATGGGCAGTCGAACTCAGTGAATTTTCCATCAGATACGAACCCCGACGGGCTATAAAGGCCCAAGCTCTAGCTGACTTTATCCAAGAAGGGACCAAAGGGGAAAGCAAGAAATGGATGATGCACGTCGACGGGTCCTCGTCAGCTAAGGGATCTGGTCTAGGGGTAACCCTAATCTCCCCCGAAGGCGAGCAGCTCGACTTCGCCATCAGAATGGGGTTTAAAGAATCCAACAACGAAGCAGAATATGAGGCCCTAATTAAGGGAATCCAACTGGCAATCGCGGGCGGAGCGACGGAAATCATGGCGCATTCTGACTCACAACTGGTAGTGGGGCAAGTATTGGGGAATTGCGAAATCAAAGAAGGTCGGATGACGAAGTATGTCGAAGAAATTCAGAGCCTAGTGCGAGGCTTGGACAGCTTTGAGCTAACGCAAGTACCCCGAGAAGAGAATAAGCGGGCCGATTGGCTCGCGAGAATTGCGAGCTCAAATGAAGGAAAAATGGGAAATCATATTACCACATTACACTTGGAAGGGAGTGTCCTCAGTGAGACAATGGAGGTCGACGAAAACCAAGATTGGCGAAAGGCGATTCTCGAGCTGTTACAAAGTCGAGTGCCAGAAGGAGATAAACAGGAGGCCGAGAAAGTGGCCCGATATTTGAGTAAATATTTTGAGATCGAAGGAGTCTTATATAAGAAGTCGATGATCGGGCCCCACCTGCGATGCGTTTCTGAGAGAGAAGGGGACCATGTCTTGAGGGAAATCCATGAAGGATGCTGCGGGGCACATGTAGGATCGCGAGCCCTAGCTGGTAAAGCCCTTTCGGGCAGGCTATTATTGGCCCAATATCCGAAAAGCAGCCGAGCGATTAGTACAAAAATGCGATAAATGCCAACGCCATGGTCAAATCCCCCATGTTCCAGCCGAAACGATGACGACGATCAGCTGCCCGATCCCTTTTGCTCAATGGGGAATCGACTTGGTAGGCCCCTTGCCAATGGGAACAGGACAGCGAAAATTCATGGTGGTGGCCGTCGACTACTTTAGCAAATGGGTAGAGGCAGAACCTCTGGCAAAAATCACTGAAGACAAAATGATACATTTCCTGTTCAATAACATTTGCTGCCGATTTGGGATTCCAAAGATCTTAATTTCAGACAATGGGACGCAATTTCAAGGAAAGCGGATCCAGGCTTGGTGTGTCGACATGGGGATAAAACAGCGATTCGCCTCAGTAGCGCACCCTCAGGCGAATGGCCAAGTTGAAGTGACAAACAGGACCATCTTACAAGGGCTGAAGAAAAGACTGGAGAAAGCGTCTGGTGCCTGGGTCGACGAGCTGACAACGGTCCTATGGCCCTATAGGACGACCCCGAGAAGTTCGACGGGGCAATCACCGTTCCACATGGTTTATGGAATGGACGCCCTGCTGCCCATCGAGGTCGGATTGCAATCACACAGGTCGACATTCTATGATGAAAGAACCAATGAAGAGCTAGCAAAAGAAGCTCTCGACATGATAGAAGAGATGCGAGAGGAGGCTTGGCTGCGGTCCGTAGAATACAAACAAAAGATGCGGGCAGCCTTTGACAGGAAAGTCCGCACAAGACAGTTTCAAGTAGGAGATCTTGTCCTCAAGCGAGCAGATGCCCTTAAACATGTCGGGAAGCTTGAAGCCAACTGGGAAAGACCATACACAGTCACCAAGGTGCTCGAGACAGGCGCATATGAACTTGAAGATATGGAAGGACGACAACTGCCGCGATCTTGGCATGTTACCCATCTCAAGCGCTTTTATGCTTAAGTAATGTTCTCAAGTTTGCTTTTTATACTGAACCACGATCAAATCATATTCAGTAATGAAACGGATTTTGAATATTCTTATCAGAGATGTCTATATATTTATTTGTTTTCTTACATAATTGTTGGATAAACTGAATTTTCCGAAACGACTATATCGCCGGCTAATCATGACGACTATAAAAGTCGACTCAAGCAACAAAAGTTGCATGCCTCGAGTGGAATCTCGGCAAGGCTAAAAAGCCCACGACTATAAAAGTCGACTCAAGCAACAAAAGTTGCATGCCTCGAGTGAAATCTCGGCAAGGCTAAAAAACCCACGACTATAAAAGTCGACTCAAGCAACAAAAGTTGCATTCCTCGAGTGAAATCTCGGCAAGGCTAAAAAGCCCACGACTATAAAAGTCGACTCAAACAACAAAAGTTGTATGCCTCGAGTGAAATTTCGGCAAGGCTAGAAAAACCTGCGACTGCAGAAGTCAACTCAAACGACAAGTCTCATATAATCCGTTTACGGCTGCAAAAACACTAACTGCAAAATATGTAAGCAAAGGAGATGTCGACAAACCTACAATCGCATAGTTGCAAGTAAAAACTCGAAGAATGCATGAACAACGTTGCAGGAACACAACGACTTGAGCCAAATAAAATGAGGAGTAATATATAAAAAAGATTCTTTACAAGAGTCGTCTCAACCTTTACAAATTGGAAAACTAGGTTGATCGGAACGAAAATAAACAATAATTAGAAGGCAAAAAGCCTCGAGAATACAACTAAGGAATGACGTCTTCATCACTCTCCTCGAGGATGGTCACGACCTGATCACCATCATTCGGCTCGGCAGGTTGGACGGGGGAAGACACGGGAGCATCCAACTGATAGGTGAACCTGGCTTCCCGAATAACCTTTGCCTCGAGACCGGTCCACCAGGGGTAGTCGTCCGGAAGGGACGGATCACCCTCATAGCCGTCAGGGTCAGGAAGTGTACGCTTCAGGGCCTCCCAGTCGACTCGCCCAACAAACTCAGAACCCGCAACCGCAGCCTCCCAAGCATCAAAGGCATAGTCGAAGTATTGAACAGCGGCGGGACAGAGCTTGTCGAGGAACTCAGGAGAATTACAGAAAGCACTGACGACTTCCTTGCGGTACTCGCGGACAAAGGCAGCGCCTATGCCAGTCCTCAAAAAAGACTTCCGGCCCTCAACGATGCCAATGTCCACTTCGTACATGTTCGCCTCATGAGCCTTCTCAAGGTCGACCTGAAGCTTCTCTTTCTCGTGTACGGCAAAGGCCTTGTCGGCTCTCAACTTTTCAACCAGGGCCTTAGAATCCTCCAGCTCTTTCTTTAGCTGGGCATTCTCCCTGAGCTGTGCCTCATACTTCTCCTCGAGGGCATGACCGGAGGAAGTGGGGGTTCGAGTGCTGGCCTTAAGGCTAGGGAGAGCAGCCGCCATAAACTACAAAAAAAAAAAAACTAATAAGGAAATGCAAAAAGAAAATACGCAAGATAGACGCGTGAGAACAAAGCTCATACCCGAACTAGGGATTGGGTAGCATAGCAAGAATGCTCATACTCGGTCCCCTCGACGCGAGCCTTGTCGGCCTCGGGGAGCACGGAGTAAAGGTACTCCGCCACCTTATACGGCTCCGGATGATTCCAGAGTCGGGACGGCATCTTGACCAACGCGTCCTTGTAGGAAACGGACGATTCTGTCCGAGTGGGGACAGTGTTCCCCACGTCCACCTTCTCCTTACCCTTGTCGACCTTACGACGCTTGGGGTCGCCAAGAAGCAAGGGAGGGGCGCGATCATCTTGAGGCCTCTTATGGGCACTCGGGCCCGAGGACTTGCGCTTTCGAGCCGTCGCAATCGATTGTGCACCTGACCTGCCGGGTGGAACAAGAGCAGTAGGCATTTTCTTCACCTCGAAACGCTTGAGTGTGTTAACTGAAAAAATGGCAATAAAAGCAAAGGTTAGAAGAGAATAAGAGACGACTCGGTATTGAAAAAAATGCTGGACAGCTTACGAGGATCATCGAGCTGAGGAAGATCGTCATAACAGACGATTTGGGCAAGATTGACCAACCCACGGTCTTTTATTATGCGTCGAGCGCTATAAGTGCATTTATTCAACTCTGCTAAGAGTCTTTCGAAATCCTCGGATCGAGACCGTTTATTCTGTTTAATTTTGGTGCTTATCCAGTTATTTGTATAAGGATAAGCACCGACGGGAGGACGAACGAAGACAAATTTTGACTTCCACTCGGGGAATTTTGAAGAAAGATCATCAAGAAAGGTCACGCCGGGACGACGGATCAAACAATGGGCCCCTTTCTGAAGCCGATAACTATAACAGTAATGAAAAAATTCGGCCGAAAAAGAATGAAGAACTATACGGGAAACGACGATGAAGGCTATCATGATACAGAGAGCATTGGGAGAAAACTGATTTATTGGGATTTTATACAAGTCACTAATCTCCAAAAGCTCGGCTTGGATGGGAAAGCGTAGGCCAAAGATAACTTGGTCGACAAAGAAGGTATAACAACCCTCGGGGGGACAGGCGAAATTGCCATCGGGACTAGGGATAACTAACTCCCAATCGGAGGGGAGCCCGCTGAACTGCCTAAAGCTCTCGACTCGAGCGGTAGAGGCGTAAGAAAAAGGATTTAAAGTGGCTAATTTGGCCATAGTACAAGCGATCGAAACAACCTTTCGAGGATCGAGAGGTGTAACTAGGGAATCAGGTACAGGACTGGTAATATACACAGGGACATCTAACAACCTAAGGGGAATACCTTGAGGAATCAAGTCGAGATGAGGAGAGTTTCCTCGAGGACTCTTTGAGACCTCAACTAGACCACCGTCCAACAAGGCTTGATCATATTCGGCCCAGTCGACCTTCGGGGTTGAAGTACCCGATGAAGGGGGTGAAACGTTCACCATCCTACAGCCGGTAATCTCAACTGAGCTTGAGTCGGCTTGGTCAAGGCCCCTGTCGATCAATCTGTCGAGGGTGTCGGCCGAAGAACCGGAGTTGGAAGCTAAAAGGAAAAGAAACAAAGGCAAAGGTCAGACATGGCGATAAGGGTCGGCTTAGGAAAAGTATAAAAAAAAAGAGTCGACTCAGGGAAAGCACAAAAAGAAAGAGCGAATGTCGATAAGAGTCGACATAATGAACGCCGATAAGGGGTTATACGCGGTAGCCTAAGTTGCACAATAACAATTTATCTACTTGAAGAATAATTCACGCAAGATCCAACATAACATCTCCAAAAAACAAAACGAAAAACAAAAAATTCTTGAAGAACACGAAGAACACGGCGACGCAGAGATCTGAAAAACCCAGAAAATAGGAGAAAGAAAGAATAAAGTGGATATACTTACACATATCGCCGATCTGACAGGTGGTTGAAGTTCTGCAAACGATAAAAAAAAACTCGCCGGAAAGATAGCTGGGGTCTTTGATTTGCCGGAGTTGAAGAAGAAATTGAGGAAAAGTGAAAAAGAGTTGAGGAAGAAACCCAATCTTATTTATAGAGAATAGGATGGATGTCAGCCGTTGGATTAAAGGAAAACCAATGACCGTGATAAGGCACAGAATGCGAGGAGTCAGCGGTTGGCATGACGCGCGTCACTGAAAGGATTTGAAATTCGAAATGTATAAAGGCGGCACTGTCAGCCATATCTTAAATAAATAATCGTTAATTGGGAAGATTCGACCCAAATAGTAAGACATGAGAGGTAACCGAGGAAGTCGGGTATCTTAAAGTCGAGAAGAGATAATGACCGCCCTCCTTTTTTGCATCAATTTCAGCACAGTAGCCAGAATATCGGATTTTTTGAAACGGCTATATAGCCGGTCAACTCGGCTCGACTTCGACCAGCTCGCAAAACGGGTTGGGAGAAGACGACTCGAAAAACTTAAGTTCAACAGCTATAATGCTGTTAAAACTGTTGCTCGACTTCGACCAGCTCGCAAAACGGGTTGGGAGAGGACGACTCGAAAAACTTAAGTTCAACAGCTATAATGCTGTTAAAACTGTTGCTCGACTTCGACCAGCTCGCAAAACGGGTTGAGAGAGGACGACTCGAAAAACTTACAGTTCAACAGCTATAATGCTGTTAAAATGGTTACTCGACTTCAACCAGCTCGCAAAACGGGTTGGGAGAGGACGACTCGAAAAAACTTAAAGTTCAACAGCTATAATGTTGTTGAAATGGTTGCTCGACTGCGACCAGCTCGCAAAACGGGTTGGGAGAGGACAGTAAGGTAAAGAAAGAAAAGCAAACATGAAAATAAAAAGCCACAACCACGAGAAGACAACGATGTAAATAGCACAATAAGCGTTATAATTAAGGGAAAATTCATTACATCCGACACCATCTCACCCTTTACAAATTGGAAAATAGGATGAGATGGTAAAACAAGAAAACAAAGGACAAATAGAAACAAAAGAAAAAAAAATATAACATAATCTAAGCCCGCTGGGAGTCAGCCGTCGACTTCTCGGCGGCATCTTCGCCCCCATCGCTGATTGGCTCGGTCCGAGCACCTCCCTCCTCCACAATCGGCTCCGTGTTAGGCCGCTCGACTTCAATGTCCACGTCGAGCGGCTCATCCTCAAAGTTCGCACCACTCGGCTCGACCAATTCAATAGGGCCGACCAGAGGAAGTGGTGGAACCTCGAGCTGAGAAGATAGCCCAGCCGAGTGGATGGCCTTGGCCGCCAGGCCACTCCACCATGCATGGCCAGGAGGGAGAGCAACTTCCCGAAAACCCTCGGGATCGGGGAGAGTTAGCTTCACAGCGTCGTGATCGATCTTTCCCGAGAAGTCGGGCTTGGTCACAGCTTGCTCCCACGTGTCGCAGGCATAGTCGAAGTACTGGACAGCTGAGGGAACAAGTTGGTCAAGAAACTCCTCTGAGGAGCAGAATCCCTTGACCACGGCCTTGCGGTAGTGATCAAGAAAAACCGCTCCTGCAGTGGACTTCAGGAAGGTCCGTCGACCTTCCTCAATCCCGTTTTCTTTCTCGACCAGGATCTCGTCGTTGGCTTGCACCAAGTCGACCCTCAGGCGCTCAGCCTTTCGGACAGCCGCCTCCTTCTCAGAGCGGAGCTTGGCTATGATGGCATTCGCAGCCTCGAGCTCCTCCTCTTTCGCCTCGAGCTCCTGGCACTTAGACGCGTATTTTTCCCCCAGGACCTTGACATTGTTCCCAGGGGAAGACGCTTCCTCGACATAGTGGGAAGTATGCAAGCCAGAAGCTGAAAATAACGAATAAAATGGTGAGAAGACAACATATAAAAAAAAAGAAAGAGAAGAAGAGAAGAAGAGAAATTGAACTTACTCGAGGGATAAGCCGAGCGGCATAGCGGGCCCGAAGATAGGGGTCGCTGTCGGTTCGAACTTGATCATCT
Source organism: Striga hermonthica (assembly GCA_902706635.1). Classification (NCBI taxonomy): domain Eukaryota; kingdom Viridiplantae; phylum Streptophyta; class Magnoliopsida; order Lamiales; family Orobanchaceae; genus Striga; species Striga hermonthica. Next base: position 272,513 of record CACSLK010023397.1, read on the forward strand.
TCAGGGATGGTCGAGTGGAGGTAGTTGAGAATTTGGAGGGAATCGGGGTTGTCGTAGAGGCGTGAGGGCTGTTGAAGGGTAACAGGCTGCACCCTAACAGGGGACGGCTGTCCAGCGTCTCTCTCGACCACCGTCTCTTTCCCTTTCGAGCGCTTCGAGGGGTCGGACCCCGAAGTTGTATCTTCTTGGTTCCGAGGCCTCTTCTAGGAGTGAGAGCCTGTCGTTTGACCCGGTTTGGAAGCTGAAGGAAGTACCACTTTGGATTTTTTGGCGGCAGTCGTCTCGACTGCCGCAACGGGAATAGCAGCATCAGAACCTCCCGTAGACCCCTGAGGGATAGAGTGGCTGGCTGGCTTACTGGACGGCTCAGTCTTTTTCTTCTCGAAGCGGGCCAATGCTTTTACTAAAAAAGAAAGGGAGAATTATCAATACAAATAAACACATAAGCCGTGCATATATTTCAAGACAACGCAGAAATACGAGGCCAAACCATCAGTAAATAAAGCGGAACAAAAGACGACAAACGAAGAAAGCTTACAAGGATCGCTAAGGCGAGGAGCACTTTTGTCAACACAAATACCAACATGGTTAAGTAAAGAAGTATCTTTGGTAAGTTGACGAGCGCTCCACACATGTCTATTTAATTCTTCTAGCATGTCGGCAAACTGTGAAGAGTCGGGACGCTTACGTGGCTTTGTCTTACTAGTAATCCACTCATTCGAATAAGGATATTGACACGGAGCAGGTCGAATGAAGAAATACTTCTTCTTCCATTCGGTAATATTGGAAGAGAGGTCGTCAAGGAAAGTAACACCTACTCGACGACCCAAACAATGGGCGTCTTTGCTAAACCTATACCCGTAACAATAAAGGAAAAATTCGGGTAAAAAATCACCTAGAACTATGCAGGTAACGACTATAAAGGCTACCATTATTCGAATAGAATTAGGGGTGAACTGGTTTATTGGTACATCAAAAAGGTCACTTAACGATTTCAGTTCAGGTTGAATCGGGAAACGCAAGCCCGACATTATTTGGTCCACGAAAAAGGTAAAACAGCCCTTGGGAGGGTGACGAAATTCGTCTTCGGGCTTAGGAGCAACTACAGCTCAGTCCGCGGGAAGGCCGCTGAACTCTCTGAAGCCATCGATTTCGGCTGCAGGAGCATAAAGAAAACGATAGTAAGAACTTACCACGGAACATGCTATAGTTGCAGACTCGATTAAGGGAAGTCATTATAAAGGAACAAAGCGGGCCGCATACAGAAGGGTGTTCGAAAAAATCTAGCGGAAAATACCTCGAGGAGCCAAGTTGGGATAAGAAGATTCAAGGGTGTTGAGAACGTCGGGATCCTCATAAAGGGTGCCCGAAAGTAGCGCCTGGTTATACACAGCCCAGTCGATACCAAAAGGTGAGGCCTGTGAATGGACAAAATCCTCCGGCTCGCCGTTTAGATGAGAACATGGCTCGACATCACTCAGATGAACAGAGTCCGAATCCGAGTAGTTATCGATTTCATGGGCAAGAGAACCGGATACGGGGTCAGAAACAGGGTCGAGGTTGGAATCTAAGAAGATAAGGAATGGCAATCAAGAAAGGTGGTCAGAAATCACGATTCGATTCAAAGAAAAGGTTCAACAAAATAACCAGGACGACACAAGAAACGCCTCGACAACGGGAAGAAAGGGAGAAGAAATAAGTAGTTCTCCTATCGATTCGACTTGACAAATAAAGGTCAAGTCGGGAAAGGAAGGAAGTCGATCTCATAACAAGACGACTGATGAAGGACGAACACTTGAAAAGATGAAAAACTCACAACTAGAGATCCAACAGGAAAATCGCCAGAAAACTCACACGCAATTCCCAGAAAATAAAAGATGTTCTTATCTCCAGACAAATTACCCAGAGAAACGAAAAAGTGCTCTTATCTTGAACATATAAAAACAAGTCGTACAGGCAAAGAAAACTTACTCATACTCATGATGCTTGACGGAAAGTCTTGAAAAATCTGAGAAGAACGCCGGAAAATTAGAGCGCCGAGAAACTTGAGAAAGCTGTGATTACCGGAGATAGACAGAGAGCTTGAAGGAGGCGATTGTAAAAAGTGATGAAGAGGAAAGGCGAGGGTTACTTATAGAGAGGGCAAAGAAACCCCAGCCCTCGGATCAAAGTCATTTTCCACGGCCAAGATGGGGCACAGAATACGAAGCGACGGAGAGAGAAAATGTCATCTTTTGAATTTTGAAATTTGAAAAGATTCAGACTTATCTAATCAAATTAAAATTCGCGTAAAACGAGTCGTATTACAAGTTGAGGTAATGAATGGATGCAACCCGAGATGACAACTGATGACGGGACATATGGAAAGATTCAAAGAAAACATCCAGTCGACAAAATCTACTCGTAAGCTCAGAATCTCTTCGAGTAATTTTGGGGGGGACTAGATGATATAGCCATACTGTCGAGTAACGGTTCATATCATCACGGTTCGAAGCTGCCAAGTCGATGTCAACACAGTCGACTCCGCCAGTAGGGTTCCACGGTACTCAATCAAGAAGCCCGGTTCCCGACCGAGTCGACGTACACCTGTCGACTAGAACAAGTCGACCTCTGGCAAGACAGCGATCAGACGTATCAGGGTCCACTAACGGTGGGGCGCGATCCAGTCGACTCGACTCAATACCTCAAGTCGAGTGAAGGAGTCTTGCAGTTCGTGGTTCCCGATAGCTTTGACACACCTCAGCATATTGAAGAAGAGTTAAGGATAAGAAGGAAACTAAGGAAGGATCTAGATGCTGACTAGGAAGTGGGCAGAATGTAAACCGACCGGGGTATTCTTGACATTTCCATTGAGTCGGCCGGGGCACTTTGGGGACTTCAGGTAAATATTGCACTTCTATATAAAGGACTGAGGTAATCCCAAAACCCTAACTCCCATTCATTCCATATCTTATTCATTACTGCTGCGGCTCTCATAGCAGCTCCCATCATCTCTCTCATATACTGACTTGAGCGTCGGAGGCTCTACGCCGAAAACCCCTCCGGCGTTGAGTTCTTGCAGGTGTTCTTGCGGCTCAACAACGGTTCGAACGCCATCACATCAGATCTAAGCTCATTCGCACCGGTTCGTCCCAGATCCGGACGTTTTCCCGTTGGACCGTTCCAGATCTGAGAAGAGACCCATCAGGACATATATACATGATCACATTAATAATTATATTGGATTATAATTATGTTATTGTAATTAATTAAATATTGTTTGATTGTTTGCAATTTATTAATTAATTGCTCCCTTGAGTTGATACTGTCATTAGCAGAGTGAGATGTTAATTGATAAAGTATAACTCTAAAATCGCCTCAATCGATGATCATTAAGAAAGAGATATTAATGATACGCAATAGATTGACATGTGGTCTGCATCATATTCTTAGAGAATATAGTATGTCTCACTGCTATGAATAATTGTTATTCGCGATGGACACATGGATACTTTGGAGAGTATTGGCATACCCTACCGATAAACCATTTGTTTATGTGTCTATGGAAGTATCGGTGTGTGGAATGGTGTAATAGTCCTTTGACTTGAGGTCAATACGCAATTCATGTATAGAGTGATTTACTTAGACCTAGTCCAATGCTTACACCCTTATGGGTAGACACGGGCTTGTGTTGGGTAAATCATGATATACATGAAATTGGTAGTTGAGCCTAGAAAGGATTCATTCCTCGAATATAGTTTCGAGAGAACACTCGTTTTCTCTGTACTGGGTTGATGAAGTCATTGGCCAATGCACGTGATTATATTTGAAATGGTGTCAAATATAATTGATAAAATCAACCAGTGAGATGAGATAAAATGATTAAGCTATTTGGATAGACACACGTTCAAATCCTAAGCTTAATCGAGTGGTTCGTGAATGAAGGGACCATATCACTATTGAGTTCCACACTAAAGGTTTGTTTGCTTGTCCATGTAAACGTACTTCATATTTTGAGTTCGTCCTTCGACGCAGTCTGGGAGTTTCGTAAGGATCATAAATTAGATTTATGTCAATATATGAAGGCCTATAGAGTCACACAATATGCAATTAGTTTTCCGACTAAGAGTGAATCGAGAGTGTTAAATATTCAATTAGATTGGAATATTTATTTATGTGTAATGAGATTATTTTCTATTTGATAGAAAATATTTAATTAAGTTAAATTAGATTTATACTTAATTAGTAAGGAGATAATTTTCTATTTGATGGAAAATATTTAATTAAGTTAAATTAGATTTATATTTAATTAAATTATTAATTGGATTAGGTCCAATTATCTATTGGGCTATAGGGTTTCCTAATGCTCATATGTTTAGATTTGACCTAATTATAAATGTCTCATTATCTTTTCATTATCATCAATCGTGGATCGATAAGAGAGACTTTGAGAGATCCCAAACATCTTAGAGATTGAGAGATCAACATCAAACGACAAAACACTCTCTAGCTTTTCGGATTGAAGATTCCTAGCTTCTTCATCGGAGAGGATTCATTGGCGTTGGATCATGCATCGGGAAACTGGATTGCGTAGATACCATAATCAAGGACATAGACGAACAACAGTAAGTTTTCGTTGATCATTCACGCGATCTAGGATCACATCGAAAAGCTATAACTGGATCTTCGTCGTTGGTAAGAAAATTTAGAATTCCGCTGCGCCTACGCTGGGTTCGTACGTCGAAAATCCAACAGCTGGTGCTCACGATGGTGGCCGACGTCCTCCTGGTAGAGCAACAATTCATAGCGTGCTCGCCGTTCTCGTCGAGAATGGGCCATTTGGGGGTGGGGATGCTTTATGAAAATTATGTAATCCAAAAGGACTGATATGCAATTTAGGTAAATTTAACAATACTGTAAATTCTTTCTGGGTCGGACTATTTGTCGGGCATTGGACTGAGCTTTTGGAATAATTTCTTTCTGAGTTTTAGAATTCAGATGTGGATCTTTCTTTGTTGCTTGTTGTGTTTCTTGTTGTTGGATGATTAAGCTTTTGTTTATTGGTTTTTAATTTCTGTGTATTTGGTTAGAATTCAGATGGACGGTGACTTTGATGTTTTTTTTTTTACCCTTTTAATTCCTGTAATTTTTTTGGATCGTTCTTTTGGCTGTTGGTATCATGGGATAGTGTATGTTTAATTTGGACATTAGCATGTGAAAAAAAAAAAAAAAAACTCATTAATTATAAAAGAATTTAATAAATATACAAGAATAATGAATAAAAATGTACAAATGCACAACATTCTATTTGAATATTCACAAATGCACAAACACACAAAAGTAACATTACTAAATATAATGCTTATTATATAAATAATTTGGTAAACGTAAAATAATGTAAAGTGAAATGAACACTATTAATGTTTTTAAAACTTGAAATGTACATAAAAAATACTCAATCGTTAGGTTGCACAATAATAATAGTCGAAAGGCACATTACTGTCTGTATGAATGCATATTATTCTTTTTGGTATATTATATATTATTGCATTTCAACAAAAATATTATAAATTAACAATAAATTTTAAAATATTAAATATTTTTCTTAATAATATAGTAAATAATTTATATAATAAAATAATAAAAAAAAGATATTTAAATTATTTATGTTAATTCGATGTACAATTATTTCTATTAAAACTAGATTTCAAATACACATAATTTATTTAGGCGCACTTTATATAGCTGAATGTTACACTTTATAAAACAACACATTGCACCATTTAAAACAAACACATTGCACTTTATCACCTCACTCCACAATGAATATCGACAGCTCCCGCCAAAATATTACGAGATATAAATCTAGAAAACGGGTCTACATAATATTTCAATAATAATCACATCATCTATCCACAAAAAAATACAAGCATGCTAAAGTACCAAAAATTCAGTATTGTACTTTATATATCAATACGTTGCACTTTATACATCAATACGTTGCACCTTATAACACAACATATTGCACCTTATAAGACAACATGTTGCACGTACCAACATTGCCAATTATCAGCTCAATCCAATTATTGATTGATGAGTCGCACTTTTGTGTTGGTGAATGCATTTTAGCATAACAAATGCACTCTGACTGCACAATAATGTTAAACAAATTGCACTTTAACGACTACCAAGTTGCACCGTAATGTTAGAAGAATTTCTCACAAGGACGAAACTGAATGAATTAAAGATCTCCTTATGAAATCTTATAATTCAGCTCGATTATCTATTTTCATTTGCAAAATACCAATTATGTCAGTTCAATATAGACATTATTTTTTTAAATAACCATAATAATCGAACCGACAAACTATATAAAAAAGTAGAAAGACAGTAAATATTAAATATTAATGTTTAAAATACTAATATAATTTTATTATAATTTAAATATTAAATTACTTATATTATTTGTAGTATTTCGGTTACCGATTATTTAAATTCGATTTTAGTTTGGGTTAGAAAAAAAAATATTAAAAAGACATGTGCTGCAAGTGCACCATACTGTTAGATGAATTGCACATTAATGACTATCGAATTACACTTAACTGATTGAACTAATTTTTTCAGTTTGAAATTTTACATTTTGGTTTGATTATCTGTTTTGACTTCTGAAATCACGATTATTTCAGTTCGAGGTTGACATTATTTTTTTTCAAATAGCAAAAAAAAAAATAAAAAAATATCAAACCTACTGAACTACATGAAAAATATTATTATTAGTATTTTTTTTTTTTTGTATTTACATGTATTATAATTACACAACGATATTATACAAATTGCACGTCAATGTCTATCAAATTGTACTAGCCGTCGAAACTGACCGAACTAGAATTTGCGGTTCGATATTTTGTATTTAGATTCAACTATATTTTATTTATTTTTAAATAATATATTTTTAATTCAATTATATATTTCATTCAATTTATAATGTGCAATTATTAATTAGTATTTTACACTTTCAATATCATTATTGTGTAGCTAATATACTTTTCATAAATTATAGATTTGCCCCATGTATTAAATTAATATTTAATGAAAAACCCTAGAATTGCAATTAGGCTCCTTAACTTTATCAAATTCTCTAAATGAAGGCCCCAAATTCCAAAACACCCAACTCCAAAAATCAAAAAATTGAGTCTCGTGCCTTTCAACCAAATCACACTAGTAGCTTTCATCCCAGCGGCGTGCCCCTCCACGACACCCAGCGGACGGTAAGAATGTCTACGCCAAGATTTCGAATTCATCGGCATCTTCTAAAATGTCGTCGTCGGCTGCCTTGGATTCATTTTTTCCTGACGACGCGGCTCGGGAGCAGGAAGCGGGTGAAGTGAACGAGATATGCGTCTCGATCTTGAATTTCGCAGTGGTATCATCAATGCTCGTCAGTGAGAAGAGGTCGCGGCCGGCGCCAGGAGAAAAGGCGGAGAGTACGCCGGACAGGTGATGGCAGACGGTGTCAGAGAAACAGAGAGACGGTTCGAGAGAGAGGCGTAGGACGACGGCAGCGGGCACCAGCAGGCGGTGGCGGGAGGCAACAGGCGGCGGTGGGCGGCAATAGGCGGCGACAGGCTGGAGAGAATTTGTGTATTTTTCAGCCCGATTGTGTTATGTATGAAAGAGAAGGTATGGTGTTGTTTTTGGTGGGACCCACCAAGTGGGTGGGTGAGAAATTACACAACTGCCCTTAATTGATATACATTTGACCACAATATGCTACTTATTTACAATTTTACCAGCATGGCTATGACCAGATTTTTTTAATTTTGATGAATCCAATGGTGTAAGATCATTCTTATTTCTTTCACTATCTTTTATTCTCATATGATCTCTTCTCTCTCTCTCTCTCTCTCTCTCTCTATATATATATATATATATATATATATATATTAGGGTTAATTAAACTTAGCAATCAAGAACCCTTACACAAGAGAAAAGAGGAAAAACGGGCCGATTATGGGCTAGGCGTGCGGGTTTCGATCCTAGGTGCAGTTTCTCGATTCGATACTCACGATATATTCGGGCTCGATTCGATTACACGGTTATTAAAACAAAACCGATATCTAATATATATATATATAATACACTATGATATTTATTAATTTTTTAGACAACTAATATTTATTTAATATTTACAAGCAGTTAAACATTTAGACAATTTAGAAATTAAATATAAATTACTATTAATAATACCAATATAATAATATCCAAAAATAAATCCAATACTCGAACGGGTTAAATCCGAACTACGCGATTAAACCGATCGCCGAACGACAAACGTTTTAAAATAAAACGATTGAGTACTTAAACTCATAATTTAAGCAAGTCTCGACCAATACGATAATATAATCTCATAAATAGAAATTCGATAAATATAATATTACGAGAAATTCTATAAATCGAATGGGGCGCTACAATTACTGTAATTTCTAATTCCTAACACAATAATATCTATTGTCCAATTTATAGATAATCAAGTCTAATTAATTTCTAACTCCTAACACGATAATATATAACATACAATTTATAACATAATTATTTCGAATCTATAACATAATAATTTCTAATTCCTAACGCAATAATATCTAACGTCCAATTTATAACATAATTATTTCGAATCTATAACATAATAATAATAATTTCTAGCTCCTAACACGATAATATCTAACGTACAATTTATAACATAATTATGCCGAATCTATAACAAAATAATTTTTAATAATATTATTTTCAAAAAATAAAAAAATTAAAATTGGCAGCGTCCGACCAGTCCGACCGGTCACGTCCGGCCGCCACCGCCGGACAAGCAATGGGCTGTACGGCCGGCCTGTTCGGACGAGGACCGGTTCGTACGACCCATAAACTAGTACGCACCATAAATTGTTCGACTGGACCGGCCGAACGCCATTTGGGTCGTCTAGTTTCGTCGGTCGGACGCGGCCGGTCCCATACGGGATCGCCGGCCGGACGGCAAAAAAAATTACCTCGTAGCTGGAAAACATTTCGTTCTTTTGAGATTCTAGAAAAAAAATGAAAATAGCAAAATCGTCCAAGAGGGACGGTAAATAGTCATAGGAGGTGGTATATAGTAATTATTATGAATAAGTGGAATTTACCACTAATAATAATCTTATCAGTGCATTATTGTATTAAAATGTGTAATTTTGTATTGAAGTGTGTGCTTGTATAAGAGTGTGTGAAATGTGATAGGCCAATGCATGATTGAAGGCCTTAAAATTGGCCTATAAAAAGGCAAAGAAGCATTGTGATGTACATACGGAAAAGAAGAAAGAAAAATAAGATTAAAATTGGCCGTTGGTTTCGATTTTTCCCCGCATTTTATAACACGTTATCAGCACGAACGCTCTACCCGCTCACAAAGGTAAGGAATATATGGTAAGATGATATTTCTAAGACTTATTTACATATTACTAACTATTAAGATAATAATTCCTAAATATAATTAATATTATTATTTGTGCTTAACACCCACAAAACAGTTTACTCAGTAATGTGGAGCAATATTTTACATGTTTCGTTATATTCACTGAAATATTCACCAAGTTATTCGGATAAATCATTAAGCTAATATGCATGATTAATTAGAGTTTTTATAATTTACCATTAATATGTTATTTTAATTAAAAAATAAAATATAAACCAACGGCTAGTTAACAATTATTTTTGTAACGGCTATTTACCAATATTTATATATAACACTACATTTCATATACATAATCCAAAATCTTAAAATATATTTTCTTTAAATAAGAAGAAAATGTTTGATCTATTACTTATAATTACCATTATATTGTTTATTATATACACTTTAGGAATATTCACGATGTTGTATCATTCTGCTGAATTTATATTTTATGTATTGGGTCTTTGTATAATGTGTTTCTTATTTGCTCTTCTGATCATTTTGAATAATGAATGATTGCATATGTAATTTTTCTCAAATCTAAGCATTGATATTGTATTTTATAGTCATCATGACAAACCTGGTCAAGCTCGAATTTGAGGCCCTTGATATCTCGGGGAAAAAAAAATATTTCTTGGACCTTAGATGCCGAAATTCATTTGGCGGCAAGGGGATTGGGAAAAACAATAATCTCCCCAAATGATTCATCAATACAAGATAGAACTAAAGCAATGATATTTTTGCGACATCATTTGAATGACGGATTGAAAAATGAATATTTAACTGTGAAAGATCCCGCGGATCTTTGGAAAGCCTTGAAAGAAAGGTATGATCATCAGAAAACAGTAATTCTCCCTCGGGCTCGTTACGAATGGATGCACTTACGCTTCCAAGATTTTAAAACTGTAAACGAGTACTATTCAGCAATGTTCTGCATTTTCTCAGTATTGAAATTATGCGGGGAAACCATAACTGATTATGACATGCTAGAAAAAATGTTGTCCACATTCCACGCTTCCAACGTACTTTTGCAGCAACAATACAGAGCAAAAGATTTTGCTAAATATTATGAGTTGGTTTCTTGTTTGTTGCTAGCTGAACAAAATAATGAGTTGTTAATGATAAACCATGAATATAGACCCACGGTTTCTAGTGCGATCCCTGAAATAAATATTGTAATATCTAGGCAGGGAAACAAAAATGAAAACAGCCAAACATATGTGCGTGGATATACCTCGGGACGTCGGCATGGCCGTGGCTGTGGATATGGTCCAGATCGCCGATCTGGCCGAGGACACAGATTTTACCGAGGGTATAACTCGGGTCGAGAATATAATCGTGGACAATGCCGTAACGACGCCCAAAATTATGAAAGGGGGAGAAATTTTCAGCCAAAATTTGAACAGAACAATGTAACAAAAAAATTCACGAAAGATACTGATGAAAAGGCATGTTATCGATGTGGAAGAAAGGGACATTGGACACGAAATTGTCGTGCTCCAAAACACGTTGTTGATAATTATAAAGATTCCCAAAAATCAAAAGATAAGAATATATAAACTAATTTTATGGTTGGGGAATCATCTGAAAACGATGCAACATGTGTGGATGATGACTATGGCATCGATGACAAATTGAAGTTGGATTTTGCCGATGCGGTATTTGAAGACAGAGCTGGAAATGACCAAGAGAATAACTGATGATCATGTTTTTTTTTTTTTTTATGTATTGCTTTCTGAGTTTTATTGTATTTGTGTGTGGACTACTTTTATCTGTATTTCGAATTTGATCAATAATCAATTTTTTTTTCTTTTAGATCATGGATCGGTCTCGAATCCAAAATGGAGATATATGCCTTGCAGATTGTGCCACTACTCATACGATACTCAAGAACAGAAAATATTTCGTTAACTTGAAATTAAATAAAGCAAAAGTAAACACAATATCGGGAAATCCAAAGATAATCGAGGGTTCTGAAAAAGCCATATTTTTTTATGATGGGAGGTACAAAATTTATAGCAAATGATGCGCTATTCTCCCCAAAATTAATAAGAAATTTGTTGAGCTTTAAAGATATACGTATGAACGGATATCACATTGAGACTATGAAGAAAGGGGGAGATGAATATCTTTGCATTACCTCAAATATTGCAGGAAATAAATGTGTTTTGGAGAAATTACCAACTTTACCCTCGGGCTTATGTTATACCTGCATTCATCTTATCGAGACTTATGCTGCAACAAATTCACAGTCGATTGAAATGTTTAAACTTTGGCATGATCGACTTGATCACCCTGGCTGGATAATGATGAGCAGAATTATTGAAAGTTCTGATGGTCATCCATTAAAAAACCAGAGGATATTTCAATCACATGAATTGTCATATGCTTCATGTTCTCAAGGAAAATTGATAGTAAATACATCACATACTAAGGTCGAAAATGAATCACCATTATTTTTAGAAAGGATTCCTGGTGATATATGTGGACCTATTCATCCACCTTGCGGTCCATTCAGATATTTTATGGCGTTGATTGATGCCTCTAGTAGATGGTCTCATGTGAGTTTGTTGTCCACTCGAAATGTGGCATTTGCTAAATTACTTGCTCAACTTATCAAACTAAAAGCTCAATTTCCCGATCATATTATAAAAAAAGTGAGACTTGACGATGTTGGTGAATTTACATCTCAAGCATTTAATGATTATTGTATGGTTGTTGGCATTGATATTGAGCATCATGTGGCACATGTTCACACCCAAAATGGTTTAGCTGAATCATTAATTAAACGGCTGCAACTTATAGCCAGACCATTGATAATAAGAACAAAACTCCCCACTTCTGTATGGGGACATGCTATTCTACATGCAGGAAATCTAATTCAGATTCGACCAAGTGCATATCATAAATACTCGCCATTACAGTTGGCATTTGGTATAGAACCAAATCTTGAACATATAAGAATATTTGGTTGTGCAGTGTATGTACCAATTGCTCCACCCCAACGTACGAAAATGGGGCCTCAAAGAAGGTTGAGAATATATGTTGGATATGAATCTCCATCAATAATCAAATACCTTGAGCCCAAAACAGGTGATGTTTTTACAGCTCGGTTTGATGATTGTCATTTTAATGAATAAATATTTCCCCCTTCAGGTGGGAGTGAAAAATCAATTGAGCGAAACATTGAATGAAATATATCATCATTATCATATCTTGATCCTCCCACCAAACAGAGAGAGCAAGAAGTTCAAAAGATCATACACTTGCAAAATAGTGCAAATCAATTGCCATATGCATTTACTGACGCAAAAAGGGTGACAGAATCACATGTTGCAGCTATAAATGCCCCTGCTCAATAGAAATTCCAAAAGAAGTGGAGAATGAAAATATGCCAAATGAATCGAAGACACCATTAAAACGAGGAAGACCAATTGGGTCTAAAAATAAGAATCCTCGAAAGAAACAAGAAATTGTTGGCCCGAATTTGATGAAGAATCAAGAAAATCACGATGATGAAAAAAATTCGGGTAGTAAAGAAAATATTGAAATCTCCATTAATTACATAAGTAATGGAAAATTTTGGAAGTGAGATGAAAACATGAATATTGATGATGCATTAGCATATATGGTATCATAAGAAATTGACAAGGAAGTTGAGGATCCTGAACCAAAATCTATGATTGAATGTCAGAAAAGTCATGATTGGGACAAGTGGAAAGGTGCTATTCAAGCCGAATTAGATTCACTTAATAAACGAAAGGTTTTTGGACCTATTACCATTATACCAAAAAGCATAAAACCTATTGAATACAGATGGGTTTTTGTCAGAAAAAGAAATGAGAAAAATGAGATCACAATATATAAAGCTCGCCTTGTAGCACATGGATTCTCTCAAAGGCCTGGGATCGATTATGATGAAACATATTCTCCTGTTATGGATGCAATTACTTTCATATACTTGATCAGTTTAGCCATCCATAAAAATCTTGAGATGCGTCTCATGGATGTTGTGACTGCTTACTTATATGGATCGCTAGACGCTGACATTTATATGAAAATTCCAGAAGGAATTACAATACCCGAAGCACTAAGAGTTATGCGATAAAACTGCAAAGATCATTGTATGACTTGAAACAATCCGAGCATATTTGGTTTAATTGTTTGAGTGAACAATTATTAAAACGGGGATACATAAATAATTAAATATGCTCGTGTGTCTTTATAAAAAGATCACAAGATGGAGTTGTGATAATTGCTGTCTAAGTCGATGATCTTAATATTGTTGGGACTACAGATGAAATCCAAGAAGGAATCACTTTACTGAAAGGCGAGTTTGAAATGAAAGATCTCGGACAAACCAGATATTGTCTCGGCATGCAAATAGAACTAGTCTAAAATGGGATATTTGTCCATCAATCTAATTACACTAAAAGAATATTGCAACAATTCAATATGGAGAAGGCTAATCCCCTTAGTACCCCAATGGTCAATCGAACATTAGATGTTGAAAAGGATCCATTTCGACCTTGTGAAGAAAATGAATAAATACTTGGTCCTGAAATACCATATATGAGTGCAATAGGAGTTCTTATGTATCTTGCTAATTGCACCAGACCAGATATATCTTTCGCTACCAACTTATTAGCAAGATATAACTCGACCTACGATGAGCATTGGAATGGAATCAAGCATTTATTCTGTGATCTCCAAGGGATATTCAATTTGGGATTGTTTTAATCAAATGATAAAAAAAAACATAAAATGAACAATTTTGCAGATGCAGGATATCTATCAGACCCCCATAAAGCAAGATCTCAAACTGGCTACGTTTTCACGATTGGTGGAACTGCATTTTCTTGGCTTTTCCAAAAACAAACATTAGTTGCGACGTCTTCAAACCATGCTGAGATCATTGCACTTCATGAAGCAACTAGGGAAAGCATCTGACTCAGAAACATGACTCAACATATTCAACAAGCCAGTTGACTATCGAATAATAATGACCCGACGGTGATATTCGAAGATAATGCAGCATGTGTCGCTCAAACCAAAGAATGATACATTAAGAGTGATAGAGCTAAACATATCCCGTCGAAGTTCTTCTCATATGCTCAAGAGCTTGAAAGAAAAAAACAAATCTCAAAGTTCAATACATTCGATCAAGCGATAATGCAGCAGATTTATTTACGAAGGCGCTTCCGACGACAATATTTCGAAAGCACGTACACAATATTGGAATGAGACATGCTCGGGATTTGCGCAGATGATAACTCGAGGGGGAGTATGTGAGGCTGTACACTTTTTTCTTTATCTCGGTTTTTTTCACAGGGTTTTTCCGGATAAGGTTTTTAACGAGGCAACATAAACGCACATTTAATAGTGGTAATTCCAAGGGGGAGTATTATGAATAAGTGGAATTTACCACTAATAATAATCTTATCAATTGCATTATTGTATTAAAATGTGTAATTTTGTATTGAAGTGTGTGCTTATAGAAGTGTGTGAAATGTGATAGGCTAATGCATGATTGAAGACCATAAAATTGGCTTATAAAAAGGCAAAGAAGCATTGTGATGTGCATACGGAAAAAAAAAAAGAAAGAAAAATAAGATTATAATTTATATCTAGTTTTATATTATGTTCTTTATTTTCCCCACATTTTATAACAGTAATGCCCTATAATTTTGTTTCATTGCATAAATATAGTGAACCGCTAAACACCGCCCCCTTTTCGATATTTACCGCCCCCCAAAATACTTTTTTGCCCTCCAACCATTTCTCTCTCTCTTCTAATCTCTTTCTCTCTCTCGTTTTTTGCTCTTTCGACGTCCGAAAAAATTTCGAAAAAATGTCGGGACCATCTAGACGCGGAGGCAAGGGATTCTTCGTTCGATCGGTACGTTTTTTTTTTTAAATTTCGATCGCAAAAAATTTGTAATTTTTTTTTTTTTTTTTTTTTTTTT
>CACSLK010023397.1:297915-312944 GCA_902706635.1 Striga hermonthica
CTAACATCATCATCACACTCCTCCACAACATCACCAACACCGTCATCACCACTCGGTCAATCAAATCATCAAACAAATTTTTTCCAAGTCCATCAACAACATCAATCCCCGAATCCGTACAATCCTCCTCAATAATCGAATCAAAGTCCAATGCACCATCAACAAAAGAAAGATTTGACGTACCTATCGTAGATTGTAAGGCCACGTCGTCAATAGGAGGAATTTCTCTAACACTTAGCTCGTCAATGTCCTCACCCGTCACGAGAGGTTGTGTTCCATCGTACACAATAGTGAGGCTCATTTCTTTCAAGGAGGCAAATCGATCCACCATAGCTCGAAATTCACCCTCCAACCGAGTGCTCTCTCGAATAATTTTTGCCGATAGAGAGGAATATCTACCGAGCGGGATATGAGATGTGTCTAAGTCGAAAAAGGACACGACGGTGGAGTCGAACTTCGTGAGTGAAAGTTGAAGAACGAATGGAATCGGAATGCACCTCCAGCTGTGAAACTCCTCGATGATCGTCATAAGGCTCGCAAGGGCCTCTTGAGTACTCACCAAAATCTCTTGGTAACAATCAATAGGCCCAACCTTGGAATGAATTAAAGCTCCGGGACTAGATGAACAAGGTTGGCCAATCGACGGGTGCTCAAATAACGGAGAGGTATGAATGTAGGACTCGGCTTCGTCTCTCTCGGATAAGGGAACCATTGAAGCACGAACGGATTGATTTATCTCCTCCATCTTTGCCATAATCTCGTCTAATTGTGTTGGAGGAGTCCGAGTTTGCTCGGGTGACGGTCTAGCATCAAAGTAACCGGGAGGTGGAGGGTAGTAGTGAGACATCTCGTCAAAGACCGGGTAGTGATAGTTATATGTGCCTCGGGACGTGGAATAAGAATGGCTTGGGCCATAAGCGTACATCTCTCCTTGGTATTCGTCGGGGTATCCACAAAACGAGCTCTCGACATAATGATACAAATAAGGGTCCATCCGAGCTCCTCAAATGCAATACCTCGCACAAGAACCAGAAAAACAACCCAAAGGCACACGAGGCAAAAGAAAAATAACAAAACGAACTAAAAACACAAAATATAAACAAACGAGATAAAAATAAGAGAAATAAAGAGAAACACGATAAACAAGCAAAAATCACAAAAATGAAGCGAAACACGGAAACGAACGACAACTAGATAATAAACTTGGCGTCCTACTCGCCTTCCCCGACAACGGCGCCATTTTGTTTGTAGTATTTTTGTGAGTGGATAATTTAGTAACCGAGATATCCGGACTCGGGTCGTTCTCAAAGGAAGACTGTTCGGAGCGTCGTTTACTATCGAGTTGTCAAATTCACAAGATCGAAAATAAAATCCTAAACATTCTAACAAGATGATATGGGATAGATTTAGCAGAATAAAAATAATAACTACGAACAAATAATAAAAATGCAATAAACGAAAGAAAAATCGAACATTAGTTACACGAAGTCCACGTAACTTGACGAAAATAAGAATACCGAAAAATAAAACACACAAGCCTAGTGATCCTAAGTCTTCGAATACGAGTCTTCCCTAAATCATTCCTCTTTTAACAAAGTCGAAACCTCTAAATTGGATAAACACGTATCGAACCTTAATACACATAGACAATAAAAATAAAACAAACTAAACAAAACATATTATGCCAATCAATTCAAACTCGAAATAATAAGTCCTCGCCGAGGTCCCTATTTTCCTATCGCAAGAATGAAAGAACATAACACGTAACGAACGAAAATAACATAATCGAAAATAAATAACAGAAAAATTACCGAAAAAATCGCCGAAAAATGTCAAGCTCGTGTCTCCAACCGACGTCCAAATTACACAACAAAATACATAAAAATAAAAGAAAAGAAAAATAAAAAAAGAAAGCTCTGAAGAACAGAAAAAGAAGGAGCCGAGCTCCTTTCCCACAGTTGGGAGAATAATGAAGTGTGTCCGTCAAAAGAAATATATCGAAAATATATAGCAATCACGGACCCTCTTTATCTATCGAGTGGAATATTATATTCTCATCCCCATATCTTCTGACGCACTAATACGATATTTTGCAGAAAATCCGGATAGTATCTTCATCGAGACACGACACAAGAAAAGATCACCTCATGGCATAAATAAAAATATAAAATAATAATAAAAAAATAAAATAAAATAAAATAAATTAAAAAAACACAGCTGCAACTGGTGTGCGACTTTCCGGCGCAATAATGAACTTTTGTACATAGTCGAGCAGCGATGATCACGGCACGGAGAAACACCAGACACGACTGAAAAATATGACAGCGACGAGGAGAAACAGAATGGCCGGAACGTGACATGTCCCTGCGGCGTGGAGAGAAGACAGCCGCGGCGTTTATGGTCTGCACGGCGCGACTGGAGAGCTGACCACTGCGTGAACGGAAGCGTCTGCATGGAGGAACAGGACGTCGCGGCGGGAAAGAATGAAGAACAGCACGATGTGGAAGAGCTTCAGTAGCGGCGTGGAAGAGAAACAGAGCACGGCGGGGACAGAAAAACAGCAGCGGCGCGGGAGCTTGTCACGACGCCACTCACGGCGCGGATACAAGAGCTGTTGCGGCGTGTCCTTCTCCTCGCGGCGTGAGAGATGGTGATTGGAGAAAAGCTTCACGGCGTGAAGGAATGGTGTGGAAAGGTCTTGGGCGCGCCGTGGAGGATCCTCGCGCCGTGGAGAAGGTGTTTGTCGCACCACGGAGGGTCTTCACGACGTGGAGGATGTGCTCGTCGCGCCGCGGAGGGTCTTCACGCCGCGGAGCTGTTAGCAGGTACTCTGAAGGTCAGTCACGAGTTCGTCGCGCCGCGACGCGGGCGCGACAGCATGCATGGCTTCACGTTTTGAGCTCGTTTGGGCTCGTTCAAACTCGGAATTGACTTTTGTTTTCTTCTACGCGTAGCTAACGAACTCCTCTATTCAATGATGCTTGCAAACCACACTTTTGCCCAGAATACAAATTTTATGGAATTTTCAACCATTAAAGGGTCGGTAGTTTGCTAGACTTTACGTTTTTGGTTCGTACGACTTCGTTTGAAGCCGAAATTGAATTTCGTTTTTTCTCATGCGTAGCTGACAAATTTCTCTATCAACCACAAGTCATCGGCTCAAAATATTATTCGAATGATTCCCCGTCGGATTTTTGGACCTACACACCATCAACGCGCAAAATAGAGGAAATAGAGAAAAATAATCGAAATAATCTATATACGACACGAACAAAAGAAAAACACTCAATACACTATTAATCGCATGAATAATGAAATAAACGACATGAAATGGTACAAAAATAACGACAAAACAATAAGAAAAATCACGACAAAAACGGTACAAACAGGCCTAAGGTGGCTTTGTATTGCTTAGTCATCATCTTTGAGGCTATATTACCTCCATATGTCCAATATAATAATGAGGTACAATATTGACCTTACCTTACTTGACTTTCGTACATCATCCACACTTAATTCCTTAATTGGATTTAGTACCACTTAAACTTGCTCAAGCTAATATAATGGACGATTGATACTTAGCTTAATTAACTTATGCATAAGTCATGTGTTGTGGTGCAAATCCTTGACCATTAGCATGATTTAAACGTAATGAATTCAATAATGACTTCTAATACTTAGGAATTATTTCTAAGTATTAGCCTTAACCGAACATAAATAATTTCGGTCGAAACTTGATTTCGAAAATTAATTCGAATATTCTCGACTTGGATGATTAATCCGAATATTTTGTATTTCGAATAATTCATCGACTTTGCTTATTAATTCCGAACTCATTAATAAAGAAACGAATCGGAATTAAATCTGGAAGCTTATCCGGTTACTTAAATAATTAAACCGAATAATTTATCGACTTATAGTCGGACTTTAACTGAAACTGAATAAATGGCTTGCATTTAACTTTTTACGATTAACTTAATTAATACGTCAACATTAGAATAACTAATTCCAACCTGCTGATGTCCATTTATTAATATAAACGGACTGAGATTAGTTACTATCATTGACTCGGTTAATAAATAAATTAACCGGATATAATATTGACTTAATGTCAAACTCGACATTTAACTAGCTGAATAACATGGATTTGAACACTAACATGATTATTTATTAACAAAGGCTAGCTTTGACTCTAAAGCTAGTATTATCCTTTCTTAATAAAATTTCAGGGCGTTACAATCCCCCCTCCGTAAAATATTTCCGTCCTCGGAAATACTAAAACTGAACGTACAAGCTTAACATAAAGCTTATACTTACCGATGACATGACTTGAGAATTCAGTACTCTAATACTGAATAATAGACTTGATCTGTACTGAAGATACATCAATTCACAATAAAGTGAATTGTTGATTACTGCTTACTGAGAATGGACACTTTCTAAAATAAAGTGTTCTACTGGTAAAACATGATCTCAAAACAAAACTCTGAAGCGTACTGGTCATCATCTCCTGACTGCTTGTTGATCCCCAGTTTGAACGATGGTGGTGAAGACTTCAGTCGTAGGTACACACGGAAGATTCCAGAGATACACATATGTACATATGAGGATAACTAGCTGTATTGGTAATTACCTTTTATGAACATCTGCTCGACAACGCGGCACATCGTTCGCGGCACATTGTAATGCGGCACACCTGCTCCTCATCTAGTGAGTGCGGCACGCCTGCATACAGCACCTGGCGAACATTGCACCTGCGTCGTTGACGTAATCTGATCGTATCTATACCTCAAGCTAGTAACCTCAATGTACTTTTTAATACTAACTCTCTGTAATCTCCCAGTGTACTGAGACTCAAGCATGGCATCTTTGAATGGAAGGCGTCAGTTTGTCATCCTGGCACGATCTGTTGCTATCGATTGGCCCTTCTTTGTCGCAGCGTGTGTCAACCTGTGGTACCTGCAATTGTTTACTCCCTCCGAGGTTAACTTAACCTCAAGAAGAAGTCCCTCATGAATGAATATCTCCCACGATTTCTCAGATTCTTCAGAATTTGAGAATCGAGGTGCTGATACACTGAAAATGATAGATAAGTCTTGTCTTATTAGACAGACTGTCCTTGATCTTGACATGACTGGCCTGAATATTCATATAACTGAATAACCATGACTTGACCTTTACATGACTGAATCGTCTTTGTCTGAACTCTGAAAACTATCCCGAGACAACTAAATAGTCGCTTCGGGACTGAAAACGTGATGTTTACTGACTTACTTGACTTGATAAGGTGCGACTTCAAGTTTCCAGGTAAATTTGGACTAATGGTCTGTATATCAGACCGCCATATTTAGCCCAGCTGAACAACTATTATACGTCGACCTTACATCGTGAACATAAACTGTAAATCGTGAACATGAATTTATAACTCTGTAATGTATAGGGATGCTCTAGTATCAACTGGTCCCACAAGTACAAAGTAATTAGCTGATCTTGATCTTTGAAAATCATAACTTGAAATATCATGACTGATAAAATATCTGACATGACTGACTTGAAAGGTTGTTATTACATGAAATCATACTGCTCCGGTTTCAGCTTCAAGCCTCCATGGTATACCCGGCTGAATGGCTATTATTTCAAGCCTCCATGGTAACCCGGACTATTGACTCTTATACACTGGAAACCGTTACCTTAACAATGACTTGAGAATTATAACAACCTTTAACATGATAATTTTAGCCTTGAACATGATTTACTGATCTGGCTTAGGAAATTTGAGTTTATTCCCTGGTCTAACTCAAGGAACTTCTCCCTGAAATCTGCCAACTGATTGGCAAAATGACAACTTTCGATAGAAATATCTGAGAAACATGATTATTAAGATTTGTTTAGCACAAGTGCTTACAAATCTTCTGACAAGTTGCTAACTTGACTTGAATAAATCCAGAATTGAATCTAGAGTTCTCAAACTTAATTCCTTTCTAAGATTCTGAATCCACCCGTCCACAGTACGGGGATTTCCTTGCCCGGAAAAATTTCCTCAGCATGATAGTCGCGGAATTGTGCGACTACTATGGCCTGAGTAAGAACTGAATAATCGGGTTCCCTACGGGGCGACATCTGATCACTGAGAAAGTTCAACATTATTGAACACATGATAATATACTCTGACTGATTACTAAGGCATACAAATCTCTTGACGAGTTGCCAAAAATGGCCAATGAATACTGACGTGAATCCTGAAGAACTCTAGAGTCATATCGGAAGATACTAAAGTCTAGAGTCATATTTGAATGTCCTGAATTCTAGAGTCATGTCCAAACTCTAAAGTCTGAACCTGATTCGAGCATCTTAACTAAAGTCCTGATCCTTAATTCTGAGCATAGACAAAGTAATATGTTTATAACTGAAAACATAAATCAGCACTTACCTGTCGTCGGCGGGGCGTGAGCATGACGGTTCAGGTTTTTCTGAAAAAATGACTGACTGAAAAAATTTTTCGGAGACGCAGAAACGTGCTCTGATACCACTTGTAACACCCCTCCTTATCGTAAAATCAGAGTGCGAAAATTTTGCAAAGTCTTTTAATAATAAAACCTTTTTGCTTTGCGAAAACTGATTAGGGGTGCTACCTTAAAAACGTGACTTAATTTTGGAAAACCGTTATTTAACACTTTTAATAAAATCATCCGGTTACTGAAAGCATAAAGTTTTCCAAAAGTTCGTCAAAATATAAGTTCGTCAAAATATAAGTACGTCAAAAGTCATCATCAGCGGAAACGTAAATCGTCAATATACATATACAGTCAAAACATAAATGTCCTGAAGCCTCCGTCAGCTCATGCTCCCGGCACGACATCCTGACCTGAAAAATATGATAAAAGTGGGAAATGAGCACTATGGCACTGTGCTCCGTGGAAACCCATACTAATCTAAACATTGAAAATAATAACATCATGATATCAGTATATACATAACCTCAACCTCAAGCCGGTAATAACATGAACATGAACTGAAATCGTCACGCAAACGTGACCCTGACCGTTACCTCATCTGCCGGCAAAAACTAATGTCGAAAACCATGTGCACACTCTAGTGGGCAGACTAGGGCCACTAGAACCCAGAATGGACCGGCGACCATTCCGAGCGGATACCTCAACTGAAATACATACCTCAAACATGGTACTGTAATTATAATCAATGTAGTACGTAGTCTGAGTCCCCACCTGAACTGCTGAAACTGAACGGTAGTGCTGATGCCTGATCAAACTGAAAATAATATAAACAATTACTATTGACTATGCTCAGACTGTTAACTTAACTGATTAATTTCGTTAAGATGCTCTACTGAACCTGACATGATATTTAGACTTAACCAGAATAACCGGAACTGAACTGACATGAACTGATCGGACATGAATTTATTGAACTGAAATAATCCCAGAAATTTGACTGAAAATACCATTAAAATCATGAAGCGGGCTAAAACCTTAACATAAGAACCGAACCAATTTAAAAATGGGACTGGACCGGAGAACCGGTCTCAACATGAACCGATCTGAACCGGTCTGGCCATACCGCCGGTCTGCTGTGACCGGGAGGTCGGCGGCTGACTCGGCCGACGGGCCTGTTAAGGCCGCGGCACGGCGCTGGCATGATTGTGTGCAGGCAGGGACTGTGCGCAGCACGGCTGGCGACTTAGACTTGGCGGTCTGTGCACGCAGGCGGCTACTGGCTACAGCCTGCGTAACTGGCGTGCGTTACCGCACTGCTAATGGTCGATTGCTGCGGGCAGGGCTACGTGCAATGCCCGACTGAGCACACACGCACCACGCCCGCATGCCCTGGCTGGTAGCCGGCACGCTGTGGCCGCTGTATGCGGCCAGCGTGGCCACGACCGGCCCTTGCCGGTCGTCCGACGATTTCCTCCGACCGTTTTAACATGAAATAACATGACTGATCATAACTTAATATAATATGACTAATTACATATAAAACGGTCGATTAACATGAATATACATACTAAGACGCACATGGCCGCGGCTTGCGCTACGTGCGTAGCTGACGGCTCTGGCCAACCCCTTGGCCAACTAACAATTTCCCTCGGCAACTATAACATGATTCAACGTGATATAACATGACATGATCAAATATACTCAATTTACTCAAAAATCATGAGCTTATCCCGTTGAGACACGAGTGGCCGATGGTGTGCGCACCGTGCGCATCCTACGGCTTTAAGCCGATTCTTCGACCAACCGATCACTTCACTCGACAACCATCACTTGACTGATTATATTATACCTAATAATGGCTCATGAATCATCGAATGCTCGTGAGTTGTCGAATGAAAATGAATATTGCACGAAGTGAACTAACATGACATCTACCGAGTCTAACTTAGCCTTTTCATGAATCAAAGGGCATGAATTTAACATGGTGACCATAAAATGAGCATATTAACTTGGAAAGAAGATGAAGACGATGATACCTCCTCAAGATCCCAATCAATTGCACAAAATCTCGCGTGGTTGCTCGTCCGTTCGGAAGCCCGCGTGCGTGCGTAAAAATAAATTTAACTTATCTTAATTTTACTTAGTACTTGCTTAATATACATAACTTAGGTGCTCAACTATATTTACTCCCTCATATTCGATTTATAGAGGGTTAAACATGGTGAATTGGGATAAAATTCAAGTTCATGATGTGGCCAATAAATAAGCGCCACTTGCCGTGTGCATTGGGCCTAAGGTGGCTTTGTATTGCTTAGTCATCATCTTTGAGGCTATATTACCTCCATATGTCCAATATAATAATGAGGTAGAATATTGACCTTGCCTTACTTGACTTTCGTACATCATGCACACTAAATTCCTTAATGGGATTTAGTACCACTTAAACTTGCTCAAGCTAATATAATGGACGATTGATACTTAGCTTAATTAACTTATGCATAAGTCATGTGTTGTGGTGCAAATCCTTGACCATTAGCATGATTTAAACGTAATGAATTCAATAATGACTTCTAATACTTAGGATATATTTCTAAGTATTAGCCTTAACCGAACATAAATAATTTCGGTCGAAACTTGATTTCGAAAATTAATTCGAATATTCTCGACTTGGATGATTAATCCGAATATTTTGTATTTTGAATAATTCATCGACTTTGCTTATTAATGCCGAACTCACTAGTTAAAGAAACGAATCGGAATTAAATCTGGAAGCTTATCCGGTTACTTAAATAATTAAACCGAATAATTTATCGACTTATAGTCGGACTTTAACTGAAACTGAATAAATGGCTTGCATTTAACTTTTGACGATTAACTTAATTAATACGTCAACATTAGAATAACTAATTCCAACCTGCTGATATCCATTTATTAATATAAACGGACTGAGATTAGTTACTATCATTGACTCGGTTAATAAATAAAATTAACCGGATATAATATTGACTTAATGTCAAACTCGGAATTTAACTAGCTGAATAACATGGATTTGAACACTAACATGATTATTTATTAACAAAGGCTAGCTTTGACTCTAAAGCTAGTATTTTCCTTTCTTAATAAAATTTCAGGGCGTTACAGTGAGGGTTCTCCGCTGCGTGAAGGGTGGCCGAAGCAGTGTCTTGCTTTCCCGTGGCGGAGCTGCACGGCGTGAGAAATACTGTGGCGCGGCAAGGGAGGAAGTCTCTTCACGGCGTGGCGGGGAAAGGGTGGCACGGTGGATGGCCGTCGTGCATGGAGGACGTGTTGTTCTCGTGAAGAAGAGCTTGGTCGACTTTACCTCTCGGTCTTGCTCGAGCTCATTAATGCATAGTGTTCAATTTTGTTTCAGCGGAACGCTCTATTAGTCACGCTTGTCCGACGAAGCACTTTACGTGCATGTGTTCACCCCGGTCCATTATTCACGGAAAGCAAATCTCCCCGAAGCATTCGACCTACACACCATAAACAAGGAAAAAAACTGGAAAAATATACGGAAAACATATAGAAACCCACAAAAGACCAAAACATGCAATAAACACTAAAACGAGCTAAAAACTGACGAAAAGACACAAAATGGGGGAAAAAGAAAAGAAAAATAACAAGGAAAAACACAACAAAAATGGGACAAACAAGGACACGGCTAAAGTTCCGGAGTACTCCTGGGGCTCGGCTACACTGGCATACCTATACAGACAGTTAGGTGTTGCCAGCAGGGGGGACTCCAAGGGACTGACTGGCTGTTTGGCTCTCCTGCAGACCTAGATCTTCGAGTACTTCCTGCCCTTTCGCCCCCACGAGGGCCCCCGACCAGTAGATGGCGCTCCCGCACGTTCTACCTGGTGGAGCACGGCGGTGACTCAGAGGTCCGCAGATCGCCTTCAGGGTTACCGTGTCGCCCTTGACCAGCTCAGGGTGGACCAGGTACGTGAATGTTATAAGTGTTATTTACATTTTGTTAAAAATCGGATCTTAAAAAATATGAGTGTTATAATAAATGTTTGTGTGCAATTTTGAACAGGTGAACTGGTTGTCGTACGGCTGCAACCCCGCTGATATCGAGGCTAGGACCCTCTATGGCGGGTGCATTAGGTACCGCGACATCGTGAAGCCCTACAATCCTCTGCGGTTGTTGCGTCAGCTGGGCTACGTCCAGCGTATCCCTCCTAAGATCCGCCGGCCAGCCAGTGTAGTACGGGCTTGGGAATCTCGGTTGTACAAGGCCGAGCACTCTGCAGAAGCTGCAGAGTGTTCCTGGGACGAGTTCCCGCAGCTGTCGGCCGTCAACCTGGCTGCCTACAACCCACCACAGTTACACTAGGGGAGGTCGAGCCGGGGTACTCCGAGTGGTTCGCTCGTGTTTCTCGTCCGAAGCTGTTGGGTGGCGATCCCACGGAGCCTCCCCCAGTCCCTTCGCGCGTCGATGTTTC
The DNA here is from genome assembly GCA_902706635.1 of Striga hermonthica. Taxonomy (NCBI): domain Eukaryota; kingdom Viridiplantae; phylum Streptophyta; class Magnoliopsida; order Lamiales; family Orobanchaceae; genus Striga; species Striga hermonthica. Next base: position 308,840 of record CACSLK010023397.1, read on the forward strand.
TTATGCAAGTCGTTTATTTATTTATTTTTTTTTCTCAATGTGTGCTTTCATTACAATGTTTATTTAGTGTAACTCTTCGATTTGTGGATAGTGGATCAAGCGTTTCGACGACGTCCACTCTGCGTACATATCGCGGTTCGAGCGTGTTGATCCTGTCTTGACGAAGGAGTATGCAGACGCTTGGGTCGGAGTTATGTCAGATTGGGATAGAGCGACGCAGCGTTGACGTTTTATGTAAATAATGTTGTTTTTTTACTTACTGTACGCTCGACTTTCGGTTGAATTGTTGTTCTTTATTTACTGTACGCTCGACTTTTGGTTGTTTTATTTTTATTTTTTTTTTACTGTTGGGTCGACTGTTGATTGAGTTGTTTTTTTTTTATATGTCGGTACTCATTCACATTATGTTATAATTAAAAAAATACATCAACTCAAAATCGATGAAATAAACACGTTCAAAATAACGAATAATCAAAACCGAATATAATAAGAATATCAAGACTTAGGTGCATCACGAATCCTGATCCACGCATCTATCCTACTGCTGTAGTAATTCTCCCAACCGTTAACCGAATTATCTGGAAGTGAGTGCCAAAAAGTGCATATAGGCGGTATTGGATGGTCGGGCGCTAAATTAACACGAATGTAGTGCGGGTAACAACCAAGGTGACACAAGACGATCTCTCGCTCCAAATATGTAGCCGTCGATGGTACGATGAGAGGCAGTATAGTAGAACTAAAAAAGGTGGGATTGTTACCTTGGTCACCCATGCCTAACAATACGACAACTGCATTAAAAAATGTGGCAACGGGAAAGAGGTCGCACATAGTTTCCATCCAGTGGTTACGGCCACAAGGGCCCCCGTCCCAGCGTATTCGATTGAGTGTTGCGTCGATCCCATCATAGAACATGGGCTCGTACCTCGGAATGTTCCCCGCAATCTCATTTGCAATAATTTGTCTTACCAACCGGTACTTCTCCTGGTCACCAAAAATATAGCTCGCAATTGCTCGGAATACGCAGTTCCCATCGTCGGCCTCATCCAAGTAGCTCTCTACGTAGTCGTGCACAATGTAGGGAATGCTATTCCTAGACATGGCCACGGGGCGAACCAGCCCGCCGAACCGGCCCGAACCCGGCCCGAACCCGGCCCGACCCGAACCGGACCCAGATCGGAAAAGCCAGTTTTCGAACCGGAACCGGACATCTAGAGGGCCGGTCCCGGGCCTCTTCGGTCAAAAAAAAACCCGGCGGGCCGGGCCGGGTCCGGTCCGGGTTCCAGGTTTTTGAGCCAACGGTGTTTTTATAAAATCGGGCCGGCTTGGCCCGGAACCGGCTAGACCCGCCGGGTTTGCGACCCGGCGGTTAAGGGCCGGTTCAGTGAACCGGCCCTTAGTTACAAGCGGGCCGGGCCCAGTTCACTACACGGTGAACCGCCGACCCGGTGGGCCGGGCCGGGTTTCGACCCGGCCCGGCAAATGGACACGTCTAGCTATTCCAATACCGGTAACCGAAGAAGTCTGTCGAGAACGTCTCTATAATATCACAAACATTTCACGTCAGAATATATATATAATCGAATTTATTTATGAACATAATTTGATGAAGTGATTAAAACACAAAAAAAAATTAATTTAGAATTCAACCTGTCGGTCCTTCTGAACGCTGAGAAGACGAGCTTGTCGGTGCTTGTGACGAAGTGCTTTTACGGCCAACCGGACGACCTCTTTCCCGGTACTCCCAGACACATGGATCACGTTTCGTTGAATTTCTCTTTTTTGGTCGGCCTCGCGTGTTTTCCTTCACCTCAGGTTCTCCGTAACCTTGTTGGTCAAAGTAAAAAATCATTAGTGTTATATTAAATGTGAGTGTTATATTAAATGTTTTTGTGCAATTTTGAATAGGTGGACTGTAACCTTGTTGGTCAGGGTGAAGCTGAGAGTAAATGTACTGATTCAAATGACGCACGGTCGCAGGATTGGCCTCTTCGACCTCCTCCGCAAGGCTCCAAAAATACGACAGGGTCTGTCCACCCAACCGTCGATGGCCGTGCACCACTCGTGGATGGTCGTGCACTCGTGGATAGTCGTGCACTACTCTGGGCATCTGTTCGTACAACCAAATTTAAAACATTAAACATCATAACCTATATATAAATTATATATATATATATATATATATATATATATATATAAACAGTACGTGAAGTATAAAAAAATAAACGCAAAAAAAAAAACATTCAATTTAATATCACAATTATACCTGGCTCCTCAAGTGTTATCCAGAACTCGTGAATGTCGTCCGTGGTAATTGGGTTATTAGCATTACACGTCATACTCATGTAACAGGCACAAGAAAGTCCATGCGTCCATCTGAGTGCGCACCCGCAGCGCGTCGTAACCTCATCGCTCAAGTCTCGCATCCTCTTATACTCTTCGTTCAATAACTCCAAAAAATAATGCGAGACCCTCAGTGTTAGCTGTGAGAACGGGAATCCGGTGTAATGGTAACTACGTTTGTTCCGGCACTCCTCCAGCGTGGCCCTGATAATAGATTGCATGAAGATGAATTTATAATTAACTAGTATTCGATCATGTGCACATGCACAGATGCAAATAAAATTTTGTATGTTATATGTATGTGTACGTAATATTTAAAATCAGAAGTTAGATAATAGCATATCAAATTTTATATATTTTATCATTAATAAAAATGAACGATGTCAAAATTGGCTGGATAAAAAATTTTGCAATCTTTATTTAGTATGAACAAAATTGACTGGATAAAAAAGAATATTATTGTTATAAGAATTGTGTTCGAAAATTTAATAAAAATTAAATAATTAATGTTAGTAAAAAATACTTGTTTAATGAGTTAAAACAAAATAAAAATAAAAATCACATAAATAGTTTGAAAAAATGTTTAAATTATAATACCAGTTAATGTGATTTTAGATTGCTTATGAGTAGTTATATAATAAAACTGCAAAAAAAATATAAATATATAGATACATGAATAGCACAATAAATATGTGTAGCTTAATAAATTAACGTACCTGATTTGAGTGTGTTGGGACTCAATCTCCTTGTGAGCCTTCTCCCACACTGTGTCAAGAGAACCGGTGGACGTGTTAAGCCACTGCTTCAACACATTGTGGGAACTCTCCACCCTACATGACGTGGTGTTACCCAAATGCAGGAAGTGATTCGTCCACGCTTTGACAAATTTTTCCTTGTGGACTAACCACGTATCCTCTACGTACTGTATAACAAGAGGGAACTTCTTGTACCGAAGCTGCATGTCCTTCACGGCAGTGTCGTACTCGACCACCGTGCTCGCTTCAATGATCTTCTTCCACCGACCACGCGTGAACATCTCGGCGAATTGACTATTTTTGTGGGTGATTTTATAGACCCTCTGTTCCACATCCTTGTTGATGGCAACGTGCAAAGAAGATGGGCAGACATCGAAAAATTAGTCATAATAGGATTCATCAACCCCATCTCCCTGTCAGTGACAATGACTGAAGGATGTACATCATACCCAATCAGATCACTCAACCGCTTCAGAACCCAGTCGTAGCTGTTCTGGCTCTCGTCCTTCACAATTGCATATGAAATCAAGAAATTCTTGTTGCACGGCGTCATCCCTATTATTTCCACAAGCGGCATCTTGTACCTGTGCAAATGAGGGCAACAAAATCAAACAAAGAATAAAAAAACGTACATACTCAGACATAATAATTAAGATTCGTACTAAATTGTTATTTATAAATTAACGTACCTGTTGGTTTTGTACGTCGAATCTATACCGACGTACCAATAATATGTCTGAAAGAGAAGGGCTGACTGGGGATGCGACATGAACACACGTGTCAAGGTGTGTGTGTCCTTATCAGAATCGGTGAAAACTATGTAATTAGCCCGGGTAGCCAGATGCATAAGCTGAGAAGTCACATCTCTGCCCTCGAAACTCTCTGATCGGATTCTAGCCCTATAGTTGTAAACCTGTTGACGAACCGCGTTGTCAGACGGGTATTTCTCCTGTATCGCTGCCAATATTACCGCCGGTCTTGCCTGGGCAGCTGCCATGTCACGGACGATC
>CACSLK010023397.1:342420-363291 GCA_902706635.1 Striga hermonthica
ATCCAAGAGCTGTTGAACCTTGGTTTCATCCGACCGAGTGCTTCACCCTGGGGAACGCCCGTGTTGTTTGTGAAGAAAAAGGATGGTTCGATGCGCATGTGCATCGATTACTGTGATCTGAATAATTGGACAGTCAAGAACAAGTATCCCTTGCCGAGAATCGAGGATCTCTTTGATCAGTTGAGAGGAGCTAGTGTCTTCTCCAAGATCGATCTGCAGTCTGGTTATCATCAGTTGAAGATCAAGGAGTCCGATGTCTCGAAGACCGCCTTGCAAACTAGATACGGTCATTACAAGTTCGTGGTTATGCCGTTTGGGTTGAGTAATGCCCTGCGGTGTTCATGGACTTGATGAACCGTGTTTTCCACCCGTATCTGGACTGCTTCGTCATCGTCTTCATAGACGACATCTTGGTGTATTCCCAGGACATAGAAGAGCATAGAGAACATTTGAGGATTGTGCTAGAGACCCTTCGTCGAGAGAAGCTCTACGCAAAATTCTCGAAGTGTGAGTTCTGGCTGGATAGAGTGGCTTTCTTAGGCCATATCGTCACGGCTCGTGGAATCGAGGTAGACCCGAGAAAGATTGAGGCCATCAGTTAATGGGAGACACCAAAGAATGCTAGTGACATTCGCAGTTTTCTAGGACTGGCAGGATATTATCGGCGTTTTATCGAGGGATTCTCGAAGGTGGCCCAACCGCTGACGAACTTAACCAAGAAGAACATCCAGTTCGTGTAGAGCCCTCAATGTGAGTCGAGTTTTCTGGAGTTGAAGAGGAGACTCACGTCTGCGCCATTGTTGACTATACCGGACCCGACTTTGGAGTTCACTATTTATAGCGATGCTTCGGAGATGGGTTTGGGTTGTGTGTTGATGCAGCAAGGGAAGGTCGTGGCTTATGCATCGAGGCAGTTGAAGCCTCACGAGGTGAACTATCCGACCCATGACTTGGAACTTGCCGCAGTGGTTTATGCGCTTAAGATTTGGAGGCACTATCTCTACGGAGGCAAGTGCGAGATTTTCACGGACCACAAAAGTTTGAAATATATCTTCACGCAGAAGGAGCTCAATATGAGGCAGAGGAGATGGTTGGAGCTGGTAAAGGACTACGATTGCACAATTAGCTACCATCCAGGGAAAGCTAATGTGGTTACCGACGCGTTGAGTCGGAGGAACCATGGTGCGCTGAACTTCATCATCTCTCGGGAGGAAGAATTAGTCTGAGACTTCGAGCGGCTGAAGTTAGAGATCGTAGAGTCTACTCCGCGAGCTAGTGGTGTGTTGGCATCATTAATTGTGGGGTCGACTTTGCGAGAGAGGATTACAGCTGAGCAGCCGAATGACCAATTCCTTTGTCGGATGAGGGAGTTGGCTTTAGCTGGACGGATTGGAGGATTCACGGTTGCAATCGATGGTGCCTTAGTCTTCGAGGGGTGACTTTGTGTACCGAAGGTTTGGGAACTGCGACGTGAGATTTTGAAGGAGGCTCATAGTGCTCCTTATTTTGTTCACCCTGGTAGCACGAAGATGTACCAGGACTTGACTAAGACCTTCTGGTGGCGTGGTATGAAACGCCAAGTAGCGAGGTTTGTGAATGGTTGTCTAGTGTGTCAGCAAGTGAAGGCTGAACACTAGAAACCGAGAGGCCTTTTGAGTCCGTTGGATATTCCCATGTGGAAATGGGAGTGCATTACCATGGACTTTGTGGTAGGCTTACCGAGGTCGAGGAAGGGACATGACTTCATTTGGGTGATTGTGGATCGACTTACGAAGTCGGCCCACTTCTTGCCTGTCAGGACGACAATGAAGGCCAGTGATTACGCCAAGTTGTTCGTCAATGATATTGTTCGATTACATGGAGTGCCCGTGGAGATTGTGCCCGACCGAGATGCGAAGTTCACCGGACAGTTCTGGAAGACGTTGCACCAAGCCATGGAGACTAGGTTGGAGTTCAGTACAGCCTTTCATCCTCAGACAGATGGTCAGTCTGAGCGAACGATCCAGTATTTGGAGGACATTCTTAGGGCTGTGGTCTTGGACCGTAGCCTAACTTGGGAGGATTCGCTGCCACTGGTCGAGTTGACTTATAATAATAGTTATCATTCTTCGATCAAGATGGCACCGTACGAGGCTTTGTACGGGCGAAAGGTTCGGACTCCCCTTTATTGGGATGAAGTTGGAAAGAGAAAGATTATGGGCCCGGAGTTCATTCGCAGGACTTCGGAGCAGGTTGATGAGATCCGGAAGAGGATCAAGTCTGCCCAAGAGAGGCAAAAGGTTTATGCCGACCGGAAGAGGCAGGAGCATGAGTATGCCGTTGGTGATCATGTCTTCCTGAAGGTCTCGCCCATGAAGGGTGTGATTCGCTTCGGCAAGAAAGGGAAGCTTAAGCATCGCTATATCGGGCCTTTTGAGATCCTTGCTCGAGTCGGAGACTTGGCGTATCGGCTAGCTTTGCCACCGGACTTGTCGGGAGTGCACCATGTGTTTCATGTCTCCATGCTGCGTAGATATTTACATGATCCCGACCATGTGGTGGACTTCGGCGAGCTGCAGGTCGAGCGAGACCTCACCTATGAGGAGGTGCCGGTTGCCGTACTGGACCGAAAGGTCCATCAGCTGAGGAACCGGGCAGTGAGTTTGGTGAAGGTGCTATGGAGCCGACACGACGAGACCGAGGCGACTTGGGAGATCGAGGCCGTGCTTAGGAAGAAGTATCCGAACTTTGCCTTTTGATCCCTTTTTGTACTCTTTTGTTTTTTTAGTTGGATTGTTTTTCTATCGAATTCTGAGGTCAGAATTCCTTTTTAGGTGGGTACATTGTAGCGCCCCATTTGCTCCGGTTTATTTTGAGATTATTATTTATTTTATTTTATTCGAGATTATTTAATTCGTACTCGATTAGTATTTTGTTTGACTATGTGATAGTAATTGCCTAATTGTTTTAGTGTATTTAATTATTATCAAGCCGAATTAAATTCCGAACCAAGTATCGAACCGAGTCGAGTTATTAAATTTTATTCACGCGCTAAGTAACCGAACCACCCGAAGCCGACCTAACCCGCGCCCGCATGTGGACAGCCCAGTCAAACCGCCACCCCTCCAATTCTCGTGCATGTATAGCACTTAAAACTTGTGTTTAAATTGAGTTTTAAATGTTGAAACCTCCAAACATAATCAGCCTTTATTTCCATTATCACACATTTATAGTGAATTATGGGGAGGAAATTTCAAATTCTCGTAACAGCATAAAAAGAGATATTCCACTTTCCCTTCTTCCTATTTCACTCTCAGCATTATTCTCCCCTCTCCTCCTTAGCTATATTTTTCAAAACCACCATTTTGTTTATTCTCCATTTTACCCTCACGGCTGCTGCACCACCACACTCGGGGCACTACCATCGCGATCAGAAGCTCGTGTCCAAACCAGGTGGCTTTGAGTTCGATCTTTGAGTGCCAAGCCCCGCCGTCGCACCGCCAGCACCGACGTGAACCAAGCCTGTACACGGCCGATTTCCAGCGTCTCTTGGCCGCGACTTTCAAGCCATTAATCATCACCTCCGTTCGGCGCCGTCGAGCCTGTGTACGAGCAGCCTGGGTCCCGTCCGTCCAAAGTTTACTGTCGAGTTTCGAAGCCATTTGTTCGACCCGCTATCGGGACCGTTTCCCATCCGAGAGCTCGTAGATTCCCGAAGACGGGTAACTCGTTTGAATCCTCTCATTATTACGGTCGTTTCATATATTGCATGATATATATGTCATACGTGCCACCGAGTTCTTGTTTGAAATCGGATTCTTTCGGTGCTTTGTTTATGAATAACGTTAAGTTGCCTGTGGTCCTCTGTTATTCAGTAGTATAAATTGTAGTTGTGAGCTTGTTCCATTGTAGCTGCTACCGTAAGTTGATTCAGGGATAATACATCATATTATTTATGTTTATTGAATGCTTGATTTCCATAACTGCTACAACTTTACCTCTTCGTGTGTTTTCATATTTTTTTTCTTTATTGTTTAATAAGAGAATGACAAACTGATTATTATGATGATAGGAATTTACTTTGATATCATAGTTTGTAAAATCACAAAAGGCCCTCCCTGGCCTTGGAAAAATTAAAAAAAAAAAAAAAACGATGAAATTATTTTGTGATGCAAGCATATAGAGAAACTAGGATTGAGAGACCATATTTTATGTTGCTGTGTACTGTTGCTTTGATACTGAAAATATGTATTCAGAATGCTCTTAACTACTGTAATTTGAGTTTAACAGAATGCTTAGAGTTTTTATTTTTATTTTTATTTTTATTTATTTTTTTTTTAAAAAAAATTGTTCAAAAGAATAGATGGCAGGTTTGAATAATGTTTTTGAGCCATGTGTTAAGTACATGTTTTGCTGAGCTTGGTGTAGTAATATTTATTCTGATTATATGCTTTTGGTGCCTAAATGAAGAATTATATGCTCAGTTGTTTTTAAACTTACTGTTAGGTAAATTTTGCTAAAAAAGGAAAGAATAGAAGGCTATTTAAGTGGTGAATTGTGTGTTTTGTGTGATTATTTTAATTTTTGGTTATGTGATACGTATGGTGAACTTGATGATTTTTATGCTAAAATTGGAGTGATTATGGATGTCATTCAAATTCGTTTAATTGGCTTAGCATGTGTTATGTGATTGAGAAAGAAGAAAATATTTTATATGTCATGAATATTTTATATTTTATTACGCTAAGAAATTCTTCAATTGACAATATAGTTTACCGAGTTAAGAGTTAGTTGTTTATTCGAATAGTGCTTATTAAATGTAGGTACTTGACGAGTCTTGCTCGCCGCTTACATTCATTTTGTGATAAAACTTGATTTTTACCAGGTGGGTACAGTTTATGTATCTATAATTATTGCATTTCGTTATTTCGTATAATGTACATCTCGATAACTTTAGTATGCCTGAGAACCCTAGTCTAGTGTGTTACACCGCCAAGGGCGTCTCGCCTTTAGTGCCTTTGATGAATGCATAAGCAGTGCGAGGTCACCTGCCCGTCGTATCCGGGAGGAGGACGCCCTAGCCCGTGTGTTGGGGAAAAACATCTCGACTGTCTCCTGGAAAGGATCCCTTAGCCCGTGTCGAGCCGGGGTGGGAATGTTTCCGGTTACTTCCTTGCCGATGTCTGATCGGAAGGTTATTGTATGTACATAGGAGGTTTGCGATAGGGCCAATTAGAGAGATAGATCTGGATTCTATGCATACTTTATTTATGGTGTTGAATCTTTATTCGAGATAGACTTATGCGATATTGGTGAGCATAGTGGTTTTGCTAACCCCATTTATTTGTTTTTGTCCTCTTGTTTCCTCTTTCTATCTTTAGGTTGAGCTTTGTTGGTGGCGGCATTGAGAGACGAGCAAGTGGTGGTCTTTGGATTGTCATGTCTTTGCTTCCGCTTTATCTATTTTTGTATATGTTGGATTGTTACTTATGGATTATTATGCTTCCGCTTTAACTTTTGAATCATGATGTTTTGGATTAGTTTTGAAAACTTATGAATGATTTGATTCGATTATTATAATTCATAGACCGCATGTTTAGAACCATCGTGGATGTCTAAATTGTTTACCTTGTTAGTTGATTTAAGTAGCGCCCGTTAAAGTAAAGTTTTAAATTAAATTTTTGCAAAAATTTTACTCTGATTTTCATTAATAAATCTAGCAAATTCTTTAAATAAAATGGGGCGTTACAATAAGCCCACTAAGACATCTAAGCATAACGATGGGGTCAAGACCAACTTAGGCCCAAAAGGTACACTCCCCCTATAAAAGGGGGCCAAGGTACCTCATTCTCTCATTCACTCTACTCATTCTAAACTACACTTTCTCTCTCTTGATCTGAGCACTGACTTAAGCATCGGAGGCCCGACGCTGGAGCCACCCCCGGCGTTGGGTTCATGCAGGTACGGAGGCCGGTCGAGTTGAAGGAGTCGGGTGAAATCTTTTCACTTCATTGGCGCCGTCTGTGGGACCCGTCAAGAAGTCAAGCGGAGTTCCGACTGAAAAAATTCAAAAACCTACTTCTTCTCCATCGGCCGCCACCGCCGCCACCTCTGCCGCCGGCCACCAGAAAACGTGCTCTGATCGGAAAATCGTTTATTTCATTGGGTAGATCTCCTCGAGGTGAATCTCCCCTTAAAATTTCATGTGAAAATTCCTCTGGGAAGACGGTCAATTTTGCGGTCAAAGCTTCCACATCTAGTAATATTTTGGTCAAAATCAGACATTGAAATGCATTTTCCCGACGATCCGGAAGGGCTATTGAAAATCCGAGGGAACCACCGGAATCCTCTCGACGAGATGAATTCCCAAATCCCTCCTCCACCGGACGCCGCCGTCGGCCGCCGTCGCCTCCACCCGCCGCCGCTGCAAAAAAACCTCCGATCAGAAAGATATTTACATCACCGTGAAGCTCTCCTCGTGCTAGTTCTACCCTTAAAGTTTCATACGAAAATTCTACCGGGAAGGGCGTCGATTTGCCGGTCAAAGGTTTTGGATCTAAGAAAATCTTGGTCAACTCTGGTCATCCTCTCCAATTTCCCATTCATTTCCGGCAAATCACCTCAATCCAAGGGTACCACGGGATTGTACTCTTCGGGGCGCTCGTCCGGCAGGTAATATTCGCCGGAGTCGGTGAGGTTTTTGCCGGCGTTGTCCGATGAATCGCCGCTGCTACTCACGCATCCCACCACTTACAAGCGCTGGTTTGCAGACCCACCGCCCTTCAGCCCAATGTTGGCCCGCCCTTCAGCCGATGATGAGGCCAGCGTCCTCAGCCCAGCTCGCAAGGAATCCAGTGTGGAAGCCCAGCACAGCCCGAAAACGCACGGCCCACTCTCGCGCTAGGCCCAACGCGCAAAGTCCAGGAGAGGAGGAAATAACGCGCGGGCTGCGCTCGGCCCGCGCCCCAGCCCGCCTACCGCACAGCCTCTGGCCCGGAATAGCCCGCGCATCCAGCCTGCGAGTCAAGCACTCTCGGCCCGAGATGGCCCGCGTTTGGCCCGCAGTCTCCAGCCCCATATCCAGCACGCACAAGGCTTGATTTCGTGGCCCAATTACCGTCTGCATCGGCCCAATTTCGATCTTCAATGGCCCAATGCCCTGTAAATGGTCCAGAATGGTACCAACATGGTCCAACAGCCCTATTTTGTGCTTCAGAATAATTCGGGAAGGTAATTTAAGTAGCATTTTCATGACGAAGGTATGTGACTAATTTAAATAATGGGCATGAGGATTATTTAATTGATGAAAATGGTGAAAATATTGGACTTATTCGTGGAACAATATTGGACTTATCCGTGGAATTATATGATTTGCGCGAGGAGATACTATTTGATTTTGTTGGTAGTGTATTATTAGATTTATTTGTGGAACACTACTTGATTTGGTCGAGAGGATATTACTTGGTTTATTTGTGAATAAATTATATGAGTTTTTCGTGAAGATACTTGATTTAGTCGAGGGATCATTTATATGTTCGTGGTAATGTTTGACTCTCTTGAAAATATTTGATTTATTCATGGAGGATTATTTCATTTGCGCGTGTTGAACTATATGGTTTACTCGTGGATTATATGGTTCGTTCGAGGAGAATTATTTGATTGGCTCGAGATATTATTTAATTTGTTTGTGGATGATTATTTGATTTACTCTGTTATACCCCGAGTTTTATTAATAAAGGAAAATACTAGCTTTTAATTTTAAGCTAGCCTTTGTTAATAAATAACAAGGTTTTAAATAGCGGGCTAAAACGTTTATGGCACTGTAGCTATAGCGGAGCTATAGCGGAGATTTAGCGGGATTTAGCAGCTAAATTGCACATGAATACAAATAGCGGCACGCTGCCAAAAAAAGTTATTTCTCAAATAGCGACAACTTTAGCGAGCTATTTATTTCCTTGATAAATAATCATGTTCATGTTCAAGTTCAAGTAATTCAGCCAGCTATATTTCAAGTTCGACTATTAGTCGATAAGTTTTCAGATTTAATTCCGATTCATTTAATTAGTTAATGAGTTCGAAATTAATAAGCCAAGTGGACGAACTATTCGAAATATTATGTTCGGATTAATCGTCTAAGTCAAGAATATTCGAATTAAGTTTCGAATGTCATATTTATGTCCGGAATAATTTTCCGACAGTTAATTCGATTAAAGTTCCTTATGTCAAGTTCGGTTTTTCTATACAGCGATGCGTTCACATTGGTACACCATCCATCATTATTTAGGTAATGGTCATTAACCTTTGCTTAATTAACTTAATCCATGTTTAAGCTAATTAATCATAATTAGCTTATTATCATGATTAGCTTAACGTTAATGATGATTAATTAACATTAATGAGGATTAGTTTAAGGTTAATCATGTTTAAGAGTAATCATGTTTAGCTTAGCATTGTGCTAAATTAATGATGATTATTTAACATTAATGAGGATTAGTTTAAGGTTAATCATGTTTAAGAGTAATCATGTTTAGCTTAGCATTGAGCATGTTTAGCACTAGTTTAAGGTTAATCATGTTTAAGAGTAATCGTGTTTAGCTTAGCATTGAGCATGTTTAGCACGGCCATTAGTGCGCATAGGCACATCCTTAGCGCTTAACCGAACTAATCGCCGAAAGTTCAAGTCTCCCCAATCTTCACGTGCATTGTCATCAATTCATGTACACATGGATACATGAGAGGGGTCTTGGGCGTGACTAAGCAACAAGTTGGGCGAATAAGCACCCCAAGTGCCACTTTCGCCCCTTAGACACACGGCAAGTGGCTTCGTACCATTTGGCCGAGAATTTCCCTTCAAATTCTTCAAGTTTACCGTGCTTATATATCAAGAGTTGGGGTGAGGAAGTCAGCATTTTTACCTAAGCCATCATTTAATCATAATTAAGAGAGATTAAGGCATAAATACACGCACAGTTAGCGCACGCACTCGGAGTTAAAAATCCGTCTATCTTGTGAAATTCTCCGAGCACTTGCGGAGGTAATCTTATCCTTAATCTCCTTTCATGTTAGTAATATCATGTTAAGTTCAGATTATTCAACTCATGTTAAGAAATTCATAAAAAAAGCAAAGAGTACTCGGTTTGTGTTATTTAGCTCACACCGAGTGATGTTTAGTTCCGTTCGGATAACACCGAGTAATTTATGCTTAGTTGATCATTTTAGGTCATTATATTATCAGTTTTAAAATATGGGTCGAGACTAATTGAAGTTTGGTTCATGAGTTGACCTATGGATGTGGACTGCACACATAGTGGACGCTCACGGGCCGTTGTATGCCCTCTCGTGTTATCTTTCAATATGATCAGAATTGTTCGAGTAATCCTTGTCTCAATAGTCTTTAAATAGTATATGATGATCAGTTTCTTGAGGTTGTTCGAGAAAAGTTTATGTTTACTCGAGGGTTTGGCTTAACGCCGAACATATGCGTACGGTGCGCACGCCTCGACACCTATACAAATTCATCGAGTAAAGTTCATAATTTTTGAGTTAAAACAGTGTGTATAGTCATGTCATGTTTAAATATGTGGAAACATGTTGATGTTACTGGAAGAAGTCGCCAGACGGCCGACGAGGGTCGACCGTACTTGCGCTGTCCGCACGTCGCGGCTACCGCTTACCGGCAGATGTGTATGTAGTGCGGGTGCACAGGTGATGCGCGGTATAACGCCGCGTAGGGCCAGTACCCGCAACAGGTAACTGTTGGCGATGCGCGTGCGCACACCAACACCCAGTCATGCACGCCAGCGTGCGGAAACGCACGCCAGCGCGCAGCATCGCACGTTAGTGGCCTCGGCAGCAACCTGCTCGAGTAGCCAGCATCGCGGGAATGCACGGCAGCGCCCGCATAATGACAGTCATGCCCAGTTAATGCTCGTGTGTGAGTTTAAGTACTCAGTCGCACGTTGTGGGGTGCAGCAGCACCCGATAGTCATGTCCAGTGCACGCAACACGCACGCTAGTACCCGGCGTAGTGTGCACGATGCACCAACGCACGTTAGTCACGCAGGCCGTGCCCAGTGGCCGCCAGCGTGCATATTAGTCCGAGTACATGCACCGTTCACGCCCAGCAGTCAGAGCCACGGCCAGTCCAGGCAGCACTCGCACACGCGGCCTTGGCAGGCTCGATGGCCGAGTCAGTCGCCGGCCGAACGGTCCGAGCAGACCGGCGGTCCGGCCAGACCAGTTTAAAGCAATTTAGACCGGTTCCTTCATATTTTATTATATTAAGTCTTGGTTCATGATTTCAGTCCCATTTTCAGTTAAATTCCAAGTCCAGTCCAGTTCAGTAAATTTATGTCAGTCCAGTTCCGAGTTTATCAGTTCCGATTATTCCGGTTAAGTTCAAATATTATGTTTAAGACCAGTAGAGCATCTTAACATGTTAAACAGTTACTTTATCATTCTGAGCATAGTATTTAGTAATTGTTTATATTACTTTCAGTTTGTTAAGGATCCAAATGATCAGCACTTACATTTTCAGATCAGCAGTTCAGGTGGGAACTCAGACTGGGTATTACATTGGTTATAATTGCTCTATCATATTTTAAGGTATGTATATGAGTTATTCCACTCTGGGTGGAGGCGCAGTACCCTTAATAGGCCATCTCGAGTTCCGGTGGAGGCGCAGTAGCCTTAATAGGCCATTGGAATGTGCACATGGACGGACATAGTGTCCGAGGAGGTTCAGTTCAGTTACAGACTTAGTGTCCGGAGATTACAGTTTACTTATATATACCTGCGGTCATGATATTGATATTATTATTAATATTTACTTTAGTATGAGTTTCTGCGGAGCACAGTGGCTTTTAGTGCTCACGCTCCCACTATTATCATGTTTTTCAGGTCATGAAGTCGGGACGGAGGAGTGAGATGACGGAGCTATTCGGGACTATGCTTATAAAGCTTAAATTATGTTTTGTACAGTTTGAATTTGGCATAACAGTGCCGTCATTATTTTCAGATAACTTGTTTTCACGATCACGGTACTGCTATCCAATTTCACCACTACAGTTTCCGCTGATGTTTTACTGTTCGTCATTCTTAGTCAAATGGATCAGTCGGCGAACTGTTAGTTGGTTTTTCAAAACCAAAAGTCTAGAATTTTCAGTCAGTTATGTATTTTAGTAGCACTCCGAATCAGTATTTCGCAATGTAAAATGTTTTATTTTGAATGTAATTGCGAAAAGTGCACTCTGATTTTCATGTCAAGGCGGGGTGTTACAGTTGGTATCAGAGCACGTTTTTGCGTCTCTGAATATTTCACGAGTCAAAAAGTTTTAGAAAAACCCGAACACGTCAATCTCACGCCTCGCCGACTACCAGGTAAGTGCTGATTAAGTTTTAAATTATAAACAATTTACTATTTTTATGCTCAGAAATTTCTCAGCTATGATTTAGTTAAGATGCTCGAATCATGTTCATGATCAGTAGTCAGTATACTCGGAAATTTATGTCAGTATTCCCCGGTCATGTTTAGCGACTCGTCAGGAAATTTGTGTACTTCATTGATTCGCTTCAATAAAGTCATCAGTAAGGATGTCCAGGTCAGATTTCAGAACTCTAGAAAGGGGCTAGGATTGAGAACCCTAGATTCCATTCTAGACTTATTCAGATTAAGTTAATGCCTCGTTCAGTGATTTGTAAACAATTATGTTATGCAAATCTTAGCAATCATGTTCCTCGGGCATTTTCTATTGAAAATTGCCTGTTTTGCCAATTAGTTGGCATATTCAAGGAAGAATTCCTTGAGTTAGATCAGGGAATAAGCTCAATTTTTCCAAGTCAGGTCAGTAAATCAAGTTCAGGGTGAGATTTTTCATGTTAAAGGTTGTTATAATTTTCAAATTATTATTAAAGTAACGGTTCCCAGTGTATAAGAGTCAATACTCCGGGTTACCATGGAGGCTTGAAATAAGAGCCATTAAGTCGGGTATACCATGGAGACTTGAAGTTGGGACCGGAGCAGTATAGTTTCAGGAAATGACAACCTTTAGAGTCAGCTATGTCAGGTACCTTACCAGTTAGATACTCTGAGCTTAGTTGGCAAAGTTTAAGATCAGTTACTTCTTTTGTACTTGCGGGACCAGTTGTTACTGGAGTAGCCTTATACAGTACAAAGTCATGAGTCAATATTCAAGATATAAAGGCAATGTTCATGTATTAAGGTCGACGTATAATAGTTGTTCAGCCGGGTTAAATTGGAGGTCTGTAATACAGACTATTAGTACAGTTTTACCTGGAAACTTGAAGTCGTACCTTATCAAGGCAAGTAAGTCAATGTCATTTTCATTTTAGTTGTCTCGGAATAGCTTTCAAGGTTCAGATAAAGAATGATTTAGTCATGTAAAAGTCAAGTCCTGGTTTCAGTTATGTGAGTGCTCAGGCCAGCTATGTTACGTCAAGGATAGTCTGTCTAATAAGACAAGACTTATCAGTCATTTCAAGTATGTCCAATGCCTCGATTCTCAAATGGAGATGATTTGAGAACTCGTAGGAAAGATCAGTTCATGTTAAACTGTTCTTGAGGTTATGTTTGACCTCAGGGAAGGTAAAAAAGTTGCAGGTACAACCTGTCGATATACGACACGGCGGAGAAGATCAATCAACAACAACAGATCATACCATGATGACAACCTAGCTTTCCATTCAAAGATGCATGACACCAGAAGAGAAGGATACCACACTATGTTGAGTCACAGTACACTGGGAAATCACAGAGGGTTAGTATTATAGTACATTGAGGTTACTATCCGAGATACAGATATAATCAGCCATACAGACTACATCGACGTCGCAGGTACAATGTTCACCAGGTGCTGTATGCAGCTGTGGTGCACTCACTTGATGAGGAGCTGGTATGCCGCATGACAATGTGCCGCGAACGATGTACCGCGTATCGAGTAGACATTCACGAAGGGTAGTTGCCAAGATTGCTAGTTACCTTCATTTGTACATGTGCGTATCTCTGAAATTTTCCAGGAGTACCAACGACTGGGAGTTCTACAACCGACGTTCAGACCGAAGAGCAACAACCAGCCACGAGATGAAGACCAGTATGCTTAAGAATTATGTTTTTAATGTTAAGTATAATTAATGGAACACTTTATCTAATAAAAGTGTCCCGTTTCAGTTAGTGCTAATCATCAACTCACTTAATTGTGAATTGTTGATTTCTCAGTTAAGATCAAGTGTTCAGTTTTCAATACTGAATCCTCAAGTCATGTTAGCGATAAATATAAGCTTCGTGTTAAGCTTGTACATTTCAGTATTAGTATTTCCGAGGACGGAAATATTTTAAGGAGGGTGGGTTGTTATACCCCGAGTTTTATTAATAAAGGAAAATACTAGCTTTTAATTTTAAGCTAGCCTTTGTTAATATCATGTTCAAGTTCAAGTGATTCAGCCAGCTATATTCCAAGTTCGACTATTAGTCGATAAGTTTTCAAATTTAATTCCGATTCATTTAATTAGTTAATGAGTTTGAAATTAATAAGCCAAGTGGACGAACTATTCAAAATATTATGTTCGGATTAATCATCTAAGTCAAGAATATTCGAATTAAGTTTCGAATGTCATATTTATGTTCGGAATAATTTTCCGACAGTTATTTCGATTAAAGTTCCTTATGTCAAGTTCGGTTTTTCTATACAGCGATGCGTTCACATTGGTACACCGTCCATCATTAATTAGTTAATGGTCATTAACCTTTACTTAATTAACTTAATCCATGTTTAAGCTAATTAATCATAATTAGCTTATAATCATGATTAGCTTAATGTTAATGATGATTAATTAACATTAATGAGGATTAGTTTAAGGTTAATCATGTTTAAGAGTAACCATGTTTAGCTTAGCATTGTGCTAAATTAATGATGATTAATTAACATTAATGAGGATTAGTTTAAGGTTATCATGTTTAAGAGTAATCATGTTTAGCTTAGCATTGAGCATGTTTAGCACGGCCATTTGTGTGCATAAGCAAATCCTTATTAAGCGAACTAATCGCCGAAAGTTCAAGTCTCCCCAATCTTCACGTGCATTGTCATCAATTCATGTACACATGGATACATGAGAGGGGTCTTGGGCGTGACTAAGCAACAAGTTGGGCGAATAAGCACCCCAAGTGCCACTTTCGCCCCTTAGACGAGCGGCAAGTGGCTTCGTACCATTTGGCCGAGAATTTCCCTTCAAATTCTTCAAGTTTACCGTGCTTATATATCAAGACATGGGGTGAGGAAGTCAGCATTTTTACCTAAGCCATCATTTAATCATAATTAAGAGAGATTAAGGCATAAATACACGCACAGTTAGCGCACGCACTCGGAGTTAATCTTATCCGAGCACTTGAGGAGGTAATCTTATCCTTAATCTCCTTTCATGTTAGTAATATCATGTTAAGTTCAGATTACTCAACTCATGTTAAGAAGTTCATAAGAAAATGCAAAGAGTACTCAGTTTGTGTTATTTAGCTCACACCGAGTGATGTTTAGTTCCGTTCGGATAACACCGAGTAATTTATGCTTAGTTGATCATTTTAGGTCATTATATGATCAGTTTTAAAATATTGGTCGAGACAAATTGAAGTTTGGTTCATGAGTTGACCTATGGATGTGGACTGCACACGTAGTGCACGCTCACGGGCCGTTGTATGCCCTCTCGTGTTAACTTTCAATATGATCAGAATCGTTCGAGTAATCCTTGTCTCAATAGTCTTTAAATAGTATATGATGATCAGTTTCTTCAGGTTGTTCGAGAAAAGTTTATGTTTACTCGAGGGTTTGGCTTAACTCCGAACATATGCGTACGGTGCGCACGCCTCGACACCTATACAAATTCATCGAGTAAAGTTCATAATTTTTGAGTTAAAACAGTGTGTATAGTCATGTCATGTTTAAATATGTGGAAACATGTTGATGTTACTGGAAGAAGTCGCCGGACGGCCGACGAGGGTCGACCGTACTTGCGATGTCCGCACGTCGCGGCTACCGCGTACTGGCAGATGTGTATGTAGTGCGGGTGCGCAGGTGATGCGCGGTATAATGCCGCGTAGTGCCAGTACCCGCAACAGGTAACTGTTGGCGATGCGCGTGCGCACACCAACACCCAGTCATGCACGCCAGCGTGCGGAAACGCACGCCAGCGGCCTCGGCAGCAACCTGCTCGAGTAGCCAGCATCGCGGGAATGCACGGCAGCGCCCGCATAATGACAGTCATGCCCAGTTAATGCTCGTTTGTGAGTTTAAGTACTCAATCGCACGTTGTGCGGTGCAGCAACACCCGATAGTCATGTCCAGTACACGCAACACGCACGCTAGTACCCGGCGTAGTGTGCACGATGCACCAACGAACGTTAGTCACGCAGGCCGTGCCCAGTAGCCGCCAGCGTGAATAGTAGCCCGAGTACATGCACCGTTCACGCCCAGCAGTCAGAGCCACGGCCAGTCCAGGCAACACTCGCACACGCGGCCTTGGCAGACTCGAAGGCTGAGTCAGTCGTCGGCCGAACGGTCCGAGCAGACCGGCGGTCCGGCCAGACCAGTTTAAAGCAATTTAGACCGGTTCCTTCATATTTTATTATATTAAGTCCCGGTTCATGATTTCAGTCCCATTTTCAGTTAAATTCCAAGTCCAGTTCAGTTCAGTAAATTCATGTCAGTCCAGTTCCGAGTTTATCAGTTCTGATTATTCCGGTTAAGTTCAAATATTATGTTTAAGACCAGTAGAGCATCTTAACATGTTAAACAGTTACTTTATCAGTCTGAGCATAGTATTTAGTAATTGTTTATATTACTTTCAGTTTGTTCAGGATCCAGATGATCAGCACTTACATTTTCAGATCAGCATCACGGTACTGCTATCCAATTTCACCACTACAGTTTCCGCTGATGTTTTACTGTTCGTCATTCTTAGTCAAATGGATCAGCCGGCAAACTGTTAGTTGGTTTTTCAAAACCAAAAGTCCAGAATTTTCAGTCAGTTATGTATTTTAGTAGCACTCCGAATCAGTATTTCACAATGTAAAATGTTTTATTTTGAATGTAATTGCGAAAAGCGCGCTCTGATTTCCATGTCAAGGAGGGAAACTCATACTAAAGTAAACATTAATAATAATATCAATATCATGACTGCAAGTATATATAAGTAAACTGTAATCTCCAGACACTAAGTCTGTAACTGAACTGAACCTCCTCGGACACTATGTCCGTCCATGTGCACATTCCGATGGCCTATTCAGGCTACTGCGCCTCCACCGTAACTCGGGATGGCCTATTAAGGCTACTGCGCCTCCACCCAGAGTGGAATAACTCATATACATACCTTAAAACATGATAGAGCAATTATAACCAATGTAATACCCAGTCTGAGTTCCCACCTGAACTGCTGCCTATTAAGGCTACTGCGCCTCCACCCAGAGTGGAATAACTCATATACATACCTTAAAACATGATAGAGCAATTATAACCAATGTAATACCCAGTCTGAGTTCCCACCTGAACTGCTGATCTGAAAATGTAAGTGCTGATCATCTGGATCCTGAACAAACTCCTCAAGTGCTCGAAGACTTTCACAAGATAGACGTGATTTTTAACTCCAAGTGCGTGCGCTAACTGTGCGTGTATTTATGCCATAATCTCTCTTAATTTTGATTAAATGATGGCTTAGGTAAAAATGCAGACTTCCTCACCCCAACTCTTGATATATAAGCATTGTAAACTTGAAGAATTTGAAGGGAAATTCTCGGCCAAATGGTACGAAGCCACTTGTCGTGCGTCTAAGGGGCGAAAGTGACACATGGGGTGCTTATTCGCCCAACTTGTTGCTTAGTCACGCCCAAGACCTCTCTCATGTATCCATGTGTACATGAATTGATGACAATGCACGTGAAGATTGGGGAGACTTGAACTTTCGGCGATTAGTTCGGTTAAGCGCTAAGGATGTGCTTATGCACACTAATGGCCGTGCTAAACATGCTCAATGCTAAGCTAAACATGATTACTCTTAAACATGATTAACCTTAAACTAATCCGCATTAATGTTACAATGCTAAGCTAAACATGATTACTCTTAAACATGATTAACCTTAAACTAATCCTCATTAATGTTAATTAATCATCATTAACATTAAGCTAATCATGATTATAAGCTAAATATGATTAATTAGCTTAAACATGGATTAAGTTAATTAAGCAAAGGTTAATGACCATTACCTAATTAATGATGGACGGTGTACCAATGTGAACGTATCGCTGTATAGAAAACCCAAACTTGACATAAGGAACTTTAACCGAATTAACTGTCAGAAAATTATTCTGAACATAAATATGACATTCGAAACTTAATTCGAATATTCTTGACTTAGACGATTAATCCGAACATAATATTTCGAATAGTTCGTCCACTTGGCTTATCAATTTCGAACTCATTAACTAATTAAATGAATCGGAATTAAATCTGAAAACTTATCGACTAATAGTTCCTCAGGCATTTTCTATTGAAAATTGCCTGTTTTGCCAATTAGTTGGTATATTCCAAGGAATAATTCCTTGAGTAAGATCAGGGAATAAGCTCAATTTTCCTAAGTCAAGTCAGTAAATACATGTCAGTTCAGTTCCGAGTGTATTCAGTTCCGGTTATACCGGTTAAAGCCCATAGGACATGTGACAACTCATCTGGCTAAGCTCCCTTGGCAGCGTCAAGTCGGGTTTTGAGACCATTTTTGATAAGTTTGTTGACAGCTTAGACTTTACCATTAGATTGTGGATGATAGGGCGAAGAAAAGAAGTGTTTGATATTATATTCTTCGCAAAGAGATTCAAGCCGCTTGCCTTCGAACTGTCGACCGTTGTCAGTGATAATGGAATTTGATACCCCGAAGCGGCAAATGATGGACTTCCATACGAAGTCCACGACTTTTTGTTCAGTTATTGTGGCCAATGGTTCGGCTTCAGCCCATTTAGTGAAGTAATCAACTGCAACAATGGCAATCGAACGCCACCTTTTTCGGTCGGTAGGGAACCTATGAGGTCGATTCCCCATTTGGCGAAAGGCCACGGGCTGTAGACCGACTTAAGTTCTTCAGGATTTTGACGGACATTAGGTACAAACAATTGGCACTTCGGACATTTGTGGACCCATGCAGCGGCGTCGCTTTTTAAGGTCGGCCAGTAATATCCCTGCCGCAGAATCTTGTAAGATAAGGCCTGCGCACCGGGGTGGCTTCCACAGATCCCTTCATGCATTTCTTCAAGGACATATCGTGACTCAGATTCAGTTAGACATTTTAAAAGTGGGACAGAGTATCCTCTTTTGAACAAAGTTCCATTGTCCAGTGTGTACCGAGCTGCTCGAATCCGAAGTGCCCGAGCTTCTTTTGGGTCCGGAGGCAAGGCCCCTGTTTCCAAGTATTGAATAATGGAATCCATCCAAGTCGGTGGCTTTTGTGACGGCACCAGATCAATGGTCGCGACTTCGGAAAGGAGGGTCGACGGCTGTTCTTGCTGTCCGACTTGGACATACCCCATACTCTCCATCCCGGTACTTGAGGCTAGTCGAGACAAGGCGTCTGCTTGAACATTAAGAGTTCGGGGGATGTGTTCAACGTCAACGGAGAATTTTGATAATTTTCGCTTTGCCAAAGATAGATATGGTTTCAGCCGAGGTTCTTTGACTTCATATGAACCGTTGATTTGGTTGACAAGGAGTTGGGAGTCTGAGAAGACTTTGAGGTGTTTCACGTTCATGGATTTAGCCAAATTCAATCCAGATAGCAAAGCTTCATATTCGGCTTCATTGTTAGTTGCAGGGAAGAGAAATTTCACCGAATGACAGAATAATCGGTTTTCCAGATTCGCCAAGACTATTCCCGCACCTGCTCGGTTTGCTATTGAAGAACCGTTGATATAGAGAACCCACGGTTGGTTGTCATCATGAACTTCTATAGCTGGGGTGAATTCGGCGATGAAGTCAAATAGGGCTTGTGCCTTAATTGCGGTCCTAGGTTGATAGTGGATATCGATTTGTCCGAGTTCAATTGCCCATTTTATCATGCGCCATGAGGTGTCAGGTCGGTGCAGGACTTGGCGTAGCGGATACGAAGTGCGGATAGTTATGGAATGCTCTTGGAAATAAGGTCGCAATTTCCGAGCAGCAATGACAAGCACGAACACCAACTTTTCCTTAGAAGGATAGCGTGGTTCGGCATCATGTAGGGCCTTATTGACGTAATAAATGGGTGACTGTAACATCCCCTCTTCATGTATCAAGACGACACTAATCGCTGAATCACTAACTCCCAGGTATACGAACATCATCTCCTCGGGTTTCGGTTTTTGTAACGTTGGAGGGGAAGCAAGAGCTTCTTTAATGCTAATGAGCGCTTTTTGACACTCTTCGGTTCACTCAAAGCGCTTTCCCTTTTTTATTGCTTCAAAAAATGGTTTGCAACAATCTGTAGACTTGGAGATGAACCGATTAAGCGCGGCAAGTCGGCCAATTAGGCCTGAACACCCTTGACCGAGGTCGGGGGAGTTAAATCCTGAATGGCTTTTATCTTGACCGGATTGGCCTCAATTCCACGTTGGCTGACCATATAGCCTAGAAATTTTTTGGACTAAACTCTGAAGGTGCACTTCTTGGGATTTAAGACCATGGAGTAAGATCGGAGGATATTGAACATGTCCTGAAGATGTGTTATATGATCAGAAGCGTGCACCGACTTGACGAGCATGTCATCGACGTAGACCTCCATAGTATGACCTATCAAATTAGCAAACATCTTGTTGACAAGACGCTGGTAAGTGGCCCCAGCGTTTTTTAGTCCGAATGGCATCATGGTATAGCAATACAGGCCCCGTGCTGAATAAAACGAGGTGTGTTCTGAATCGTCGGGATCCATAAGAATTTTGTTATAACCGGAGTAGGCATCCATGAAGCTCATCAACTCGTGTCCCGAAGTGGCATCAACCATGTATTCTATGTGAGGAAGTGGGTAACTGTCTTTCGGACATGCTTTGTTCAAGTCGCAAAATTCGATACATAATCTCCAAAGGCCATTGTTTTTCTTGACAAGGACGGGGTTGGAGACCCATGTTGGATATTTGGCTCCTATAATGAACTTGTTGTCGATGAGTTTCTTGACTTCCTCCTCCAATGCTTTCTGGCGATCCGTCCCCAATTTCCTTCATTTTTGAACAACTGGCCAGACAGTTCGATCGAGATTTAACTCATGGCTAGCGACACCGGGGTCGATGCCCTACATGTCTTCGTGTTCCCATGCAAAAACATCAGAATTATTTCTGAGGAACGAGATAAGTTCAGACCGGAGAGATTCTTGTAAATTACTCCCAATACGTAGTGACTTCTGACGTGTCGGTTCGTCAACATATATTATCTCTACGTCTTCTCCGGGTTCGGCCCGACCACTTCGGATTTTCTCTTTTAACTGAGCCCTTGGGACTCTAGCGCCAGGTCTCTCTGGGGATATCCTCTAAATTGAGCTTTGCTTTGCTTATCGAAAAATTTGTTTTTCTTCTTCTCGTCGGTTCCCGACTTGGATGACTTCGGATTAAAATTGAAATCGAGAACGAACATGGCTTCCTCAGCAATAATATGCTGTTGAGCTCGGGCCTGGAATTATTGAAAGGTGTTCGGCTTATTTTGCCACAATGTCCAGCGAAAAATCGAGTTTGGTTTCAGCCCGGTGATAGCCATAACGAGCAGAGTTTAAGGATGACATGGCTCCATATTCTGAACTCGGTCGTTGAATCGAGCAATATAATCCTTGACACTTTCGTCGTCTTTTTGAGTCACATTTGCAAGGGACTCTTTCGGAATCAG
>CACSLK010023397.1:367575-401551 GCA_902706635.1 Striga hermonthica
TTTCGATAAAGTTCAATGCCGTGCATATTGTTTGACGTTCCTAACAGAACCCAACAATTCTTTCCCTCGGCATCTTGGTCAACGCCACTACTTTCTCCGACGTCCATCCCGGCGGACAATCGCTCCTAGACCGCCACTTCTTTCGCCTTAGCCGCGGCCTCAATAGCTGTATCCGACACCGACGAGCTCATTGCGAGGATCCTGTACTTTATCAGATGCACCCTCAGCCGGTGTGATGACCTTGATAATCTCCACTTCCTTGTTGGTCGATTTGGCCTTCTCCTCAATATAGGCCTGGACCTTGCTCCGAATCTGCTCCGGGGTCATGTCATCAAAATGTTGTTCAACCTCCACGTCAGCAAGAGTCGAAAGATACACATCGGCTAGATCCTTTCTCTTCCCTTTCTCCCCCTCAAGAATCATATTAACGTAAGCACGTCGGAGAAGAGCCGCCCTTTCTTCAGTAAGCGGAGGCAAGTCGGGATTAGGTACTGTTTCTTCGGCACGATGGAGCATCCATTCACAGAATTCTCGCTCATCTTCATAAGCCTCTATGTGCATACCCTTTATCTCCGTATCAAAGCCATACTTCTCGAGTTTGTGGAAAAGGAAAAAGTGGAGCTCATCAATATCGTAATAGCCCGCATTATAGCGCTCGATGACCCACCGAAAAGTTAGGCAAGTGTTCATCTCTAACTCCAAATCCGGGCCCTCTTCCTCTCCCACTTCGACGCCAGCATCGCCTGTAACTTTCTCATCATCGGCCTGAACAACTTCCGCCTCGGCAATAGAGTCCTTCCCAGCCTGAAATCCGATCTCATACATGGACTCGTCGAACGACGTATTTTTCTTCTCAAATTTGGCCATCTCGGCTTGATGCGCATCCCGAGCTCGCGACATAAGCCCTCAGACCTTGGAGCATTTTTTCTGAGCCTTCTCACGCTCCTCTTTCTCTTGCACCAGTTTCTGTTCCACTTCTTCAGCTTTGGCTTCCAACGCCTTTGAATGTTGTTCAGCAAAGGCTAAGCGAGCTTTAAGTTCCTCCATCTCGGTGTGCAGAGATTTCTTTTCTTCAGATAACGCAGTCACCTCGTCCTGCGCTGCCTTAAGCTGAGTATCTCGGTCAGAGAGCTTCCCCTGTAACTCGGCCTCAACCTTAGCTGCTTCTTCCTTCAGATTGACAATCATGGTGTCCTGTGCAGCTATGATGTCCTTCTTCCCGTCCAACTGTGCAGCAATCGGCCATGGTCATCTTTGGCCGCCACCAAACTCACCAAAGCACAACCCAAGCAAGCCTTGGCATAGCTTAATTTATCAACACTTGACAGAGAAGAGACTCTCACTTCAGACTTAGGGTCCCACACCATCAAAGGTACCCGCGCCGCATTCTTAGCATTTTCCGACATGTCGATCCTCGAAGACATATGCGGAGATGTGACAGATTGAAATGTAGTAAACCACTCTTCCACAATGCCTTTGGGCACCTTAACGTTGGCGGCTCGCTCATCATCAATAGATAAGAAAGATTTCTCGAACAGGGGCGACTCAACAGTACCCCTTTCATCAACTTTACGACCGGAGTCATGTTTTTTCTTCGATCTCTTCTCTACTCCAGAAGAAGCCCCTACATCAGACATTTTTACCAGCTTTCTCTTCTTCCTTCTCTCCGGTTGATTGGACTCCACGGACTTCGGAGGAGAGGATGGTTTCTCCGACACCTCGGTGTGCACAGGCTCAACCACGGCCATCTCGGTCCCTATCACGTCAGGCTCAGGCTCTGCTTGATTAATCGCATCAGCAACAATAACTGGTGGCATTTCAGTAGGTGCAACTTCTCGTGGATACCTCTGACTCTCCGGAACAGCTTCCGACGTGGCACTCGACCCCACCTCGGTCGACTTCTTGCCAGTAGGTTTCTGACCAGCAGTTCTTTTTACCAAAGCCCGGACTAAATCCCTCCTCATGGCGTCGGTCAATCGTAAACTCGGCTCTTACCAAATTTGGATTGCAGATCCCTATTCGGATACTTGCGCCTGAAGTCTTTAGCCTCTTTAACGGTAAAATAGCCCAAAAATCCAAGGAGCGGATAGTATACTGCATTAAGAAATATTAAACGATCAAAGTTACCGACAACTATTTTACATATATCGAAATATGGACAAAACTACCAAAACACTAAAGTTCCCTTACCGGGGTCAATTTCAAGCTAGAAACTCCAGGAGATAGACCAGCAGCTTCATGTTTTGGATCTACGACAAGTCTGCGATAATCCCGTATATCTTTGTCCAAGCCAGCAAATGTAATTAACTTCCCATCGAACTCTGAACTTAACTTCAATTCCTTTTGTTTAGTCTCTTTTTCTACAAAGAGTAAAAGTTCTGACCTGTTAGTGCACAAAACAAAGCCAAAATCAGATAAATATACTCGAACTGAAAAACGAAATAAACTCACTTGCTCCGGAATGAATAAACATCGGAATCGTCATTTCGTCAATCCGAGGTTCATGGAAAAAGCTCTCGGACTGCCATTCTCCTCCAATCCACAACCACTCTCCTTGGAATCCATGGAGAGTTTCCGGGATGTCGGTTATTATCTCACCAACCTGTAGTCCGTGTTGCGGTTTCGCCCCGGCAAAGAAACAACACGAACATTCCGCAACCTTTCTCTTCGGGCTCTTTTTAAAAGCAAAGATACTCCTCATTTCTTCACACGACGGCAACCCCTCGCCCTGCTCGTGCAACAGTACCATTAAACCAATTATCTTTTTCTAACTATTTGGGGTAATCTGGCACAACGGTAACCCCCAACTCCGGAGGTACTCCGTGATCAAATTCGGCAACGGGAATCTCAACCCCAATCTTAAGCTTTCCGCAAAAACGCCAACACAACCTGGAGGAGGACTTATTATTCTCTCCCCGGGATAAGGGGTAAAACTCTTTACCGAGGGTGGAATCCGAACTTGCTCTCGAAGCATCACCACATCGGCATCAGTCAGAATACTCGGCTCGCCCTCAAAATCGATCTCGGGATCAGGCCATCTCCTCACCGGCCTCCTCCAATGGGGTATCTCAACGTCGGCAGCACCTTCTTCCACTACGCAGTCACCGTCTTCATCATTAGGCTTGATATCTAAATGTCTCACCAACATCGGATCCCACCGATGATATTCAAAAGCTAATTCAACCAATTCCGAGTCGTGATATACTTCCAACGGAACTGACTCGGTACTAGAAGAACTCGCCACCGCCTTATCTTTTCCCTTCGACGCCATCGCACAAAAAAGAAGAATACAGAACAAATAATGAAATAAAAATTGAAGAAGAAGCTTACCAAAAAATCCGCAGTCAAACGGTGCATAGAGGATAACTTTCGAGTTTTCAAGGATAATTCAATAACAAGATTACTGTGTGCAAATATTCAAGAATGAAAGCAAAAGTGAAGAAAAGTAAATCAAAAATCTCGGCGCCCCATTTATAAGCCCTAATTTGTGACCGTTAGAGCTCTCAATCGACGGCACGTGTAATCAACGCGATCTCTCCTCCCCAAACGATGCAATCAAGTGGCCGTTATTTTATTACAAGTTACCGTTACCTCATTTAAAGCTATTGCGGCACGACCCTTCGCACTACGCCTTTAATTGCCGACCGTTACGTCTCTTCAGATGTCTCTCGTTACTACACAGATTTGGCACAAATTTTTTATCAAGTGTTCTCACCTCGGAAATTAATTCCCATCTCGGAGTACATAATCCACTTCGGTAACTTTACATATATGGGCATCTCAGTACAAACAGATTCCCCTTACAAATTGTTACTGAGCCGAATTTCAAACCGTCTTGCAATACCGACGACCATCACTTCGTATGCCCGCCGATATTGGGGGCCTCTCTGTTATCATCCGACTCGGTAATGCACTATAAAGAGCCTTAAACAGCGTTTTTGGCAAATCTAACTCCTGCACCGACGTGACCCCAAGTCACCCCGGTTCTCACAGCAATTCGGTATAGCCACAGAAGACCGAAGTGATCACTACCTGCCGAGGTCATCCCCCCAACCGAGATCATCATAAACCGAGATCGTCACCTCCTAAGCAGGTGACAAGGCGCCTACACGCCATTCTCACAGACTACGAGATCTACTGGGACCCACTAATTCTGCCGCCCACCAAAAAGTAACTTTACGGGAAAAAGCAGTGCACGAATCCCAATATGTATCTCAAAAAGTTTCTATAAATAGCAAACTCATAATACTTGTACGGGATTCGATTTTGAACTCAAAACAAAAAAAAACTTTCTACAATGCAACACGTAACAGCCCACAGAGGCTTTTCACCTCGGTCCACCTCGGACCGGGGCCACCATTGAGTATTTCTTACATATTTTGCATTCAAAGCACTCATAATCATCGCTTAAATCCACTATTAGATCGTTGTTAAGAATCAAAAAACAACACACTTATGAAAAAATATAATAATGTTCAAGCTCAATCTTAGATAAAATATGTTTTAGGAGTTAAGGTATATAGATAAATATGGTTTAATGTGAAATTGACAATAGAAGAAAGCCACTTATTAAAAAATATAATAATGTTCAAGCTCAATCTTAGATAAAATGTTTTTTAGGAGTTAAGGTATATAGATAATTATAGTTTAATGTGAAATTGACAATAGGAGAAAGCCACTTATTAAAAAATATAATAATGTTCAAGCTCAATCTTAGATAAAATGTTTTTTAGGAGTTAAGGTATATAGATAAATATGGTTTAATGTGAAATTGACAATAGAAGAAAGACACTTATTAAAAAATATAATAATATTCAAGCTCAATCTTAGATAAAACTAGTATTAGAACCTGTGCATTTGCACAAATGTAAATAATGTATTGTGAGTTATTTATATGCGTATAATGATTATTTATTTTTCTTTCACTTTTCTGTGGCCAAATATATATATATATATATATATATTTTAAATTGTGTTTGTCTGATCGGATGTAATGTATATTTGAGTACATCTTTTTTTTTGTGATTTATTTATTATTTATTTAGGAATTTCACATAAGTTTTTTTTAAAAAAAAAAATGAATATAATGTAACCACAATAATAACATCTAATTACATTATACGGTCAACATATAATATGGTCAACTGTCAATAATCAAAAGTTAAAATGATTTTTGTAATTTTGAAATGATTAGTATTGATTATTTAATAAATAATGAAATATTAAATACATCCAAAGTAACGGTTTTTGGAGGGAATTGGTTAAATTGCCACATAGGTAAAATTAAATAGGTTTTGTTAAATGCTATTAGCTAGTAATTATATATATATAGATGTTTTTTAGGAGTTAAGGTATATAGATAAATATGGTTTAATGTGAAATTGACAATAGAAGAAAGCAACTTATTAAAAAATCTAGTAATGTTCAAGCTCAATCTTAGATAAAATATTTTTTAGGAGTTAAGGTATATAGATAAATATGATTTAATGTGAAATTGATAATACAAGAAAGCCACATATTAAAAAATATCATAATGTTCAAGCTCAATCTTCGATAAAATTTTTTTAGGAGTTAAGGTACATAGATAAATATGGTTTAATGTGAAACTGACAATAGAAGAAAGCCACTTATTAAAAAATATAATAATGTTCAAGCTCAATCTTAGATAAAATATTTTTTAGGAGTTAAGGTATATAGATAAATGTGGTTTAATGTGAAATTGACAATAGAAGAAAGCCACTTATTAAAAAATATCATAATGTTCAAGCTCAATCTTAGATAAAATATTTTTTAGGAGTTAAGGTATATAGATAAATATGGTTTAATGTTAAATTGACAATAGAAGAAAGCCACTTATTAAAAATATAATAATGTTCAAGCTCAAACTTAGATAAAATGTTTTTTAGGAGTTAAGCTATATAGATAAATATGGTTTAATGTGAAATTGACAATTGAAGAAAGCCACTTATTAAAAAATATAATAATGTTCAAGTTCAATCTTAGATATAATGTTTTTTAGGAGTTAAGGTATATAAATAAATATGGTTTAATGTGAAATTGACAATAGAAGAAAGCCAGTTATTAAAAAATATAATAATGTTCAAGCTCAATCTTAGATAAAATATTTTTTAGGAGTTAAGGTATATAGATAAATATGGTTTAATGTGAAATTGACAATAGAAGAAAGCCACTTATTAAAAAATATAGTAATGTTCAAGCCACTTTTTACATAATAAAAATGCAAGTGATGTGAATTCTATATGGGCAAATGTTACAAATTGTCAAGTATAACTAGGCTACTACATGAACGAATTATTTATTCCATATATTTAAGCATAATATGGACAAATATTAATAAATAATCGTTAAGTACAATTAGATTGTCATTTCTCCTTAGTGATTATGTTTTAAAATTTTAGACTTTTTTCATTCTATAGTTATACTTAAGTTTTCATATTTCTTTCTTAAGACTATAAAAAGTATTTTTGGTTATATTTATATAAATATTTTTTACTAAGATAATATATAATTCCATTTGTCTATGTCTTTTTTAATTTGAATTCTATATGGGCAAATGTTACAAATTGTTAAGTATAACTAGGCTACTACATGAGCAAATTCTTTATTCAATATATATAAGTATAACTATATGGGAAAATGTTAATAAATAATTATTAAGTATAACTAGATTGTGATTTTTTCTTAGTGACGTTTTCTTCCAAATTATAGATTTTTTTTCATTTTATAGTTACACTTAACATTTGCATATTTTTTTCTTAAGACTATAAAAAAAATATTTTTGGGTATATTTATATAAAAATATATATCTAAATTTATCTTATATAATTAATAAATTTAATATTTTTAGGTATATTTTTGAAGTAGATTTATATTATAGTTTTTTTTCTAAATTGTTTATTTAATATGACTTTTTACACAATAAAAATGCAACTGATGTGAATTCTATATGGACAAATGTTACAAATTGCCTAGTATAACTAGGCTACTACATGAGTGAATTATTTATTCCATATATTTAAGTAAAACTACATGGGCAAATATTAATAAATAATTGTTAAGTACAACTAGATTGTCATTTCTCCTTAGTGACTTTGTTTTTTAATTTTTGACTTTTTTCATTCTATAGTTATACTTAAAGTTTGCATATTTATTTCTTAAGACTATAAAAAATATTTTTGGGTATATTTATACAAATATTTTTTAGTAAGATATTATATAATTGCATTGCCTATGTCTTTTTTAATTTGGATTGATAAATAAGTTTAATTTTTTATTTATAAAGATAGTTAGAATTAATTTTAATTTCTATATGTGATATAGATGTAAAATAAAAAATCGTCAAAAAATAATTAATTTGATAAATCATATCCGAAAAAAGGGCTACATATATATAAAAAAAGTTATTATCATTTCAAGTATGAATATAATAAATTATGGTAGGTAATAAATGAAATAAATGAGAATAAATAATTATTTTTCTATGGTGAGATTTGATTTTGAGAAATAGAAAAAATGACAAATATAAATGCATAATTACCAAAATTGGAAATAAACTATTTATGTGAAGTACCAAACATAAATCCAAAGCAAGATTATTTATATAAACCGAATTACGAAGCACATCATTTTAATATGACAACATTCGAAGCGTGCGAACTTGCCACTTAAACTCAGCACGTTCTGATATTATATATAGAGGGGATAAGAAAAATTAAATCTGCTTAATTTCTATATATTATTAACAAAATCTTTCCAAATATAATTGCAATTTAAAGTGAAAGGGGATAAGAGAAATTAAATCTGCTTAAATCAACAGGAGGGAAGAGATCTAGATTTCAAACTGAAACAGAAGATCAAGGAATTGAAGATCACCTGCAGGGAAGGACAGACAAAAAGAAAAACAAGATCACTCATGTATTACCCCGTTTTATTTTGGATTACTGGAGAATAATTATTGATTATTTCTATTATTAATTGTCTTTATTATTATTATTATTATTATTATTATTATTATTATTATTATTATTATTAAATGTCAATTTGCTATTATTTGTTGTTATTAGTAATAACATTATTATTAGTATTAATTGTCTAAATGTTATATTATAATTAAATAAAATGTGTATTATTAAATAATATTAAATGAGTGTATTGTATATGTATATATATATATATATATATATATATATATATTTATTTATTTATAGTATCCGGTTTTATATTAATTATCGTGCGATTTTTCCAAGCCTCGTCTATTATCGTAATTGGAACCGAGAGCCGAGCCGCATTTAAACCGCAAGCACCGGTCCCCTTTTTGCTTCGTGCGTGTGTGCGCGTGTGATACATAGCTTTTGGATCAAGTCTTTTTCTAAACCTAATTCCATGTATTCAAGAGAGATTAGAAACCCCTCAGCAACTTAACTAATTTCCACAGCCATCATCATACCCTTGTTCTTTTTCCTTCTCCCGCATCTTCACCATCGTCCATCACCATTATCATTGCTGCCAGCAGAAAAAAAAGAGCTTCTCACCTTCGATCATCACAGAAAATAGCCTCCAAGCAACAATTATCATCCCGCTACCATCATCATCATTGTCACGCCATCACCTTGTTCGAACCAGACCCGTAGCAAGTATCCCGCGTACCATCAACCATCATCGCCATCACAATTCACTGAAACCCTGCAACTCCGAGTACCCGTTGTCCGCTCGCGTTGCTGTCCTCAGGCCGCCGTAAGAAGCTCTCGCAAGCCTTCGATGTCCCGCGTGCCAACTGATCGTGCGAGGCCCCGTCGACTGCAGCAACGAGCCATCAGCAACCCTCCGGTGAGTCCATCCTCTGCCGGGACCCTCGCCGTGAACCAACAGCCTCCCGACGGGCCCCGTTAGCCGCTCCTCCTTCTCTGCGAGACTAAACGAAGTCGTCAAGCCAATTGTCCCCTCGCGCCGTTCGTTTCGTTGTTCGTTATTCGTAGCCCCGTCCCGAGAACGGTACCCGGGCTAACCCTCGAATTAATTATTTCGTTCGTATATGTGTTTAAGTGCTCTTATATGTGTTATTATTGCTGAACGTTTGAGTTTCGGATTAATTTCGTGCCTTAGATAATAATTGTGAATTATTGATGTATTTAATTGCCATTTGAATATCAAAGTGATTGCCGTCACTTTGAAAAATTGTCGAACTGAGGTTATGTTGTATTTTCCATGGAAGTGCTGTGGATTATTGGACTTAGTAATGTCCTTGACGCACTGGCTTTGGCCTTGCGTCGTTTCAATTTGTATTACGTGAGTTATGGATTTTTGAAAATCGTGCTGCATCAATTTTTACTAAAATCATTATAAATCGTAAATTGCTCCAAAAATTCTGATTTTTGGATATGTGGTCAAGTTGCTGTTGTATTCCTTGTGATAAAAGTTTGTGAATTTATTATGGCCTGTAGCCTCGTGAAAACTCGAAAATCGTTTCTAGACTGTTTAGAAATAAATTCATATAAAATCGAGTTCTCGTCCAAAATGGCTAATTTTTGGATATGTTGATGGCCCTCATGATATCTTTCTGCTGTAAAAGTTTCAAGTTAAAATTCGGACTGTAGCTATTTTAAATGATTTAATTATATTTCTAGTCAGATTTTATGTAAATTATTTAAAATAGTTAGGAGCATGTTTAAGGGTTTTCCTTTGGTGAAAATGACGAGCAGTGTCTCAACCACCTATGACTTTCTGGTTAATTTGCTTTATTCTCCGGCACCAGGTGGGTCTTATTTAAATTCTCTATGTCATGAATAATAAATGTTTATATTTATCGGTATGATCTATGCATGAACATGAAATATGTAGCCTATCGATGTGAGTTGTTACGGCCGTCGGTACGGTTATCCCCGTCGATGTAATACGGTTGCCCTTGTGTGACAAGTCTCCTTAAGTCCTGATATGGTCGTGCCCTTACGAGGTAATTAAACCCATATGGAAGGTCGTGTCCATAGCGTGACATGTACTCCCGCCTTGGGGTAATGAATCCACGTTCTGCGGCTAGCGATAGATGTGCACAGGAGTAATGTGGTTGTTGTGATTTTGATAGGAGACGAGATATGATGTTATTATTTTATTTTCATGCTGCGACCATACTATCTTGACATGACATTATTTATATTGAGCACTACGTTCATTTTGTGCTCACTCCCACTTGCTCTTCATGGATGCAGGTTAAGCAGGTGTCGGATGACGGGGGAAGACGAGTGGGTCGATCTTGATTTATGTTTTTTGATTATGCTTCCGTTATGAATAATGTGTGGTCCTTGAGACGTGTTGAACCGTTTTCAAAACTTATCTTTTGGGGATTATTGGACCCTTTGTGTTGGATATTCGTAATTGGAATTATTTTCTTGAATATCATGTGTTCGATTATTCATGCTATAATGTTTAGCTAATAATCATGTGAAATTGATGCTTTAAGGATTAATGAAAACCATGGAAAGTCCGGAATTTCTTTAAAATCAAAGTGGGGTGTTACAGTTTGGTATCAGAGCCAATCTGCATTTCTGTAGACTGGTCTATATGTGAATAATTTGTTTATGTTTAGACCTTGTGTTGACCACTCGTCTTCGTCGCGCCGTACTGCTTAAGGTATGTTTTATATAAGTATCAATGAAAATACTTATAATGTGAATTGTGATATTGCACGAGTAGCAATGAAACTACTTGTGATGTTTTGCACGAGTAGCAATGAAACTGCTTGTGATGTTTTACATGAGTACGAATGAAACTACTTATGAGGTTTTGCATGAGTAGCAATGAGACTACTCATGAAGTGATATATATGTTGTTTTGGGGCTTAGGAAATCTGTCCACCTCAGGTTATGTGAACTCTAGTGTTTGACATTGAACTCTAGTGATATAGAGTTAAGTTCGGACTCTAGAGGTTCCTAGTTGTGAGTTTCAGTATATACTATTGAGATAAGTGCTTATTATAGCATTTTCTCGCTATAAGATTCGTTCAGTGTCCTTATAGTAGGACCATTTGTGACCCATCTCGAAAGAGAAAAGTTAAATACCGAGTGAATCTCTAGTGTATGAGATCACTCGGGAAATTAGAACCTCAGTCGTCGAGGACCGAGAGTGTCCATTTAGCTGCCGCGAATTGGTTACTAATTGACCCCCATAGTTTAGGAAAATCTAATGCGTATCACCGTCGTAACTCTTGAGAGTGGCTAAGCCTCGAGAGGGACGATGGTTGATAATTCTCGTACGTTAGATCGAGCGTAGTCCTGAAGACTGATACATGGATGAAAGACGACGACCACGTCCATAGGACGAGTGGATTGCTCCGACATCGCGTGAATATCCTGTGCGTTGCAAGGCACACAGATGACAAAGGTATGAATTTGTAATTAAGCATGATGTTGTTGCTCTATATGACTCGAGATGTTAAAAATTGATGTTATGAAAAGCATGCTTATATGATAAAACTTGACAATTATTGCACGACTAGGATTCTTTAAATCGTGTATTGTGGTGATCGTATGAGTTTATGTGAATATGTATTAAAATCATGTTAGGACTGACCTCCCTATGTCTTATATGTGTGTATTTGAGATATATGTTGTGATTATATTTGACTTGTTGATGCTCGGTTTATGAGTGTATGATTTGGGTTGGTATTTAATTGAAAACTCCATGTTTTAGCCGCTGGTTGTGCTCAGTTTTTCGTGACCAAGAAGTTGTTCCTTGGACAGGAGTTGAGTTAGGGTTCAGTGAGAGTTGGAATTCCGAATTTTGGAGTTGATTGGAATTTATTATGAATTTTTGAAGATTATGCATGCATGCAGTTTTTTTAAAAATCGGGCAGATTTGGTGGTTAAGATGTTGGGCCGTTTTTGATGATCCTATTATGGCAATATAAAAATGTAATCATCATAAAACTTGTAGTACATGTTATAAGCTTTCACTTGAAGTTAAAATCTTGTAATTTAGAGTTTTGGTTGATTTTATATGATTTTACAAAGTTGGATCTATGTCCAGAAATTTTGAAACAGTGACAGTGTATATGATTGAAATGAATGTTCGGAAATGGGGCCTTTACCGTGACTATTTGTAAAAATGCTCTTTTTAAAACTTGTAGCTTTTCTTTTGTAGTTTCAGTAAGTTTTGAATTTGTATGATTTGGAGTTTTATAACTTGAGATATTGTTGTTTTAGTGAGGTGTTGTAATTTGATAAATAGTAGGTTGGCAAATTTCTTGACCTATGTATTTTATGCTTAAACTCAGTTTTAAAGTTATTTTTGGCTTAAGTAATCGACATGTAAGTTGTGGATATATGTGTTAGCTACTCATTTGTTTTGAAATCACCTGAATAACATACTTGTAGCTCCTGTTATCTTGGAAATACTAAAACTATGAGAGTTCATTGTGCAAGCATGCTTTTATGAACTATGTGGTTGAGTTATATCACATGAGTTATGTTTTCAAAAATAAGTGTTACCTTCAATATGCATGCTTATGTGCTTTATGTGAATTAATTTGATCGTTGCTATATCATTGTTGACTAGTAACACTTACGAGAGAAGCTTCACGCTAAGATCTCAAAGCGTGAAAACTATAGGTTGTATATGAGGTTAAACTCGTTTAGGACTGCCGGTACGATTAGCTACCTGAGTAAAAGTTGTTGTGACGGCCGACATTGTTAGTCGGAAGAGTCAAATGGGCTAATCATTTTATTTGTTCGGCAATAATCATTAAGTTAGGATTAATCTTAGCTGGGGATGCCGATGTTCGATCTCTTGAGAATTCTATTCATATTCCTATCGTTTATATCCGTGTGATTAATTGTTCTGAATTGAGAAAAGGGGTGGTGAACTTGGAACTCGGTTTTTATTTGCCTTGTGTTGATTTGTAGCCCTTGGAACTCTTTGAGATTTGCTTAATGCCTAAATCGTGGAGGTTAATTGTTTTGTTGAACCCCAAACTTTGTGTTGTGGAAATTTTATCTACTCGAAAACCTTGGAGATTTTTGAGCCATGGAATTGAGAACTTTTTCACCGCCACCTTGACCCGAACACCGACCCTGACTGGGTGTAGCCACGCGAAGTGGTGGTCGAGCACGCAAGCCCGTGCTGAGAGACGTGAGGCTACCAGCCGGGGCTGATCGTTGACTCGCACGTGAGCTGCAGCCACCATCACCGAACACACGAACTCCCCAGGATAGTGTGTACGGTTGACCCTTGATTTTGAAGCTTCTTCTGAACCTTGAACCGAGAGGTCCAAGTTTCACTTAACCGTGGTGTGGTTTCCCTAGATCAATAAATTTCGACAAGTGATACTTGTTGATTAGTTCCTATGCCATAGGTGAGATGTTCTCATGTTGGCAAATTGTGACTCCGCATTGTTGTTGTCTGGCGTCATGTGTCTCGATTGGAGACTAGGTATACTTCGTAGGTTTGAGGCTACGAAGAGTGTGAGGGTTTTGGGGATAATTGGTTGTTATGGGGTACCGTGTCGACCGTTCCGATGGAGGAGCACGGGTTGTGATAGTGGACGAGTTTTCAGCGTGACCCGGGCACGATGAAGCTTAATGCCACCTATCGACTCCAGAATGGGAGGATTGCAGCATATTGTAAACACACACGAAGACCGTTAAGAGTCTTGTGTGTTAATAGGTGCGTTGTGAGGAGTTGTACGGGCGTACGTTGAGAACTCCGCTAAACTGTATCGAGGTGGGTGATCCTGTGCTCCTGTAGGATGCACCGAGGTTGGGTGTGATCCATTTCAGGGAGAGGAGAAAAACTTCGGTCGTGATTCGTAAGGCCATGTGTGATACTCAAACGAGTCGATGACCTAGCATACCGGTTGGCTTTACCACTAGTTTTGGCGGGGTTCACGACGTATCCCACGTGTGATGTTTTGTGAGAGCGTGCGTGACCCTCAGCATGTGGTGTGGACCTTGGCGTTTTGCGGGTCTGAGACCTTACCTAGGTTGAGGTACCGGTAGTTGTTTTGGACCGGAGGGTTCATCAGCTGAGAAACCGGGCAGCTACACTCGTCAAAGATGCGATGGAGCTGGCATGGCGAGGATGAGGCGACTCGAAAGAGAGGTTGATATCCGACGGAAGTATCCGAACTTTATGTTCTGGGACTTTGTATTTTTTTTCTTTCTAGTTTTATTTTCAAAATCCGAGGACAGAATTCTTTGTAAGGTGGATAGACTGTAATACCCCATTTTATTTTGGATTACTGGAGAATAGTTATTGATTATTGCTATTTTTAATTGTCTTTATTATTATTATTATTATTAAATGTCAATTTGCTATTATTTGTTGTTATTAGTAATAATATTATTATTAGTATTAATTGTCTAAATGTTATATTATAATTAAATAAAATGTGTTTTATTAAATAATATTAAATGTGTGTATTGCATATATTTATTTATTTATTGTATCTGGTTTTATATTAATTATCGTGCGATTTTTCCAAGCCTCGTCTATTATCGTAATTGGAACCGAGAGCCGAGCCGCATTTAAACCGCAAGCACCGGTCCCCTTTTTGCTTCGTGCTTGTGTGTGCATGTGATACATATCTTGTGGATCAAGTCTTTTGCTAAACCTAACTCCATGTATTCATGAGAGATTAGAAACCCCTCAGCAACTTAATTAATTTTCGCAGCCATCATCATACCCTCGTTCTTTTTCCTTCTCCCGCATCTTCACCATCGTCCATCACCATTATCATTGCTGCCAGCAGAAAAAACAGAGCTTCTCACCTTCGATCATCACAGCAGATAGCCTCCAAGCAGCAATTATCATCCTACTACCATTATCATCATTGTCACGCCATCACCTTGTTCGAACCAGACCCGTAGCAAGTATCCCGCGTACCATCAACCATCATCGCCATCACAATTTGCTGAAACCCTGCAACTCCGAGTACCCGCTGTCCGCTCGCGTTGCTGTCCTCAGGCCACCGTAAGAAGCTCTCGCAAGCCTTCGCTGTCCCGCGTGCCAACTTATCGTGCGAGGCCCCGTAGACTGCAGCAACGAGCCATCAGCAACCCTCCGGTGAGTCCATCCTCTGCCGGGACCATCGCCGTGAACCAGCAGCCTCCCGACGGGCCCGTCAGCCGCTCCTCCTCCTCCGCGAGACAAA
This sequence comes from Striga hermonthica, assembly GCA_902706635.1. Taxonomy (NCBI): domain Eukaryota; kingdom Viridiplantae; phylum Streptophyta; class Magnoliopsida; order Lamiales; family Orobanchaceae; genus Striga; species Striga hermonthica. The sequence goes on from CACSLK010023397.1 coordinate 382,736, forward strand.
ACGAAGTCGTCAAGCCAATTGTACCCTCGCGCCGTTCGTTTCGTTGTTCGTTATTCGTAGCCCCGTCCCGAGAACGGTACCCGAGCTAACCCTTGAATTAATTATTTCGTTCTTATATGTGTTTAAGTGCTCTTATATGTGTTATTATTGCTGAACGTTTGAGTTTTGGATTAATTTCGTGCCATAGATAATAATTGTGAATTATTGATGTATTTAATTGCCATTTGAATATCAAAGTGATTGCCGTCACTTTGAAAAATTGTCGAACTGAGGTTATGTTGTATTTTCCGTGGAAGTGCTGTGGATTATTGGACTTAGGAATGTCCTTGACACACTGGTTTTGGCCTTGCATCGTTTTGATGTGTATTAAGTGAGTTATGGATTTTTGAAAATCATGCTGCAGCTCGTTTTTACTAAAATCATTATAAATCGTATATTGCTCCAAAAATTCCGATTTTTGGATATGTGGTCAAGTTTTTGTTTTAGTGCTAGTGATAAAAGTTTGAGAATTTATTATGGCCTGTAGCCTTGTCAAAACTCGAAAATCGTTTCTGGACTGTTTCGAAATAAATTCATATAAAATCTAGTTCTCGTCCAAAATGGCTAGTTTTTGAATATGTTTCTGTCCCTCATGATATATGGCTGCTGTAATAGTTTCAAGTTAAAATTCGGACTTTAGCTATTTTAAATAATTTAATTCTATTTCGGGTCAGATTTTACGTAAATTATTTAAAATAGTTAGGAGCATGTTTAAGGGTTTTCCTTTGGTGAAAATGTGTGTTTTTCAGCCTTTTATATGCTGTAAAAGTTTAAATTGATTTCCAAGTCTAACTCCTTATGGTCCCATTCTTATAACTTTGAACTAGTCGTTTTAACTGTTTTGGGCACCGGTTGGTCTTGATTCTTGACTTGATGACCCTGTTTTTGTGTCAGACCTTCATTCCCTGCTTTCATGTGATTTATTAATTGGTTGGTCGAGTCTAGGAGTCATCCTAATGTTCCAACTCCACAACTTCCACGAGTTTATTAGTCGATGTGATTCGACTAAGTATAATTCTCGTTATCTGTGCAAGAGTCGAGATAGTTTCTTATGGGACTATCTTGACTTATGTAGGTGTCTGACGAGCAGTGTCTCAACCACCTACGACTTTCTGGTTAATTTGCTTTATTCTCCAGCATCTGGTGGGTCTTATTTAAATTGTCTATGCCATGAATAATAAATATTTATATTTTGTGGGTATGATCTATGCATGAACATGAAATATGTAGCCTATCGATGTGAGCTATTACGGCCGTCGGTACGGTTATCCCCGTTGATGTAATACGGTTGCCCCTTGTGTGGCAAGTCTCCTTAAGTCCTGATATGGTCGTGCCCTTGCGAGGTACGTAAACCCATATGGAAGGTCGTGTCCGTAGCGTGGCATGTACTCCAGCCTTCGGGTAATGAATCCCTTTTCTGCGGCTAGCGATAGATGTGCACAGGAGTAATGTGGTTGTTGTGATTTTGATAGGAGACGAGATATGATGTGATTATTTTATTTTCATGCTGTGACCATACTATCTTGACATGACATTATTTATGTGCATAATAGTGATCACTACGTTCATTTTGTTCTCACTCCCAGCTGCTCTTCACGGATGCAGGTTAAGTAGGTGCCGGATGACGGGGGAAGACGAGTGGGTTGATCTTGATTTATGCTTTATGATTATGCTTCCGTTATGAATAATGTGTGGTCCTTGAGACGTGTTGAACCGTTTTCAAAACTTATCTTTTGGGGATTATTGGACCCTTTGTGTTGGATATTCGTTTTGAAATTATTTCTTGAATATCATGTGTTCGATTATGCATGCTATAATGTTTAGCTAATAATCATGTGAAAGTGATGCTTTAAGGGTTAATGAAAACCATGTGAACAACCAGATATGACTTGGTAGATGTTAAATGTTTGAATAACGCCCACGTTTTCGAAAACGAGTTCAAAAAATTATTTACTGATTTTTGGAAAGTCCAGAATTTCTTTAAAATCAAAGTGGGGTGTTACAGTTTGGTATCAGAGCCAGTCTGCGTTTCTGTAGACTGGTCTATGTGTGAATAACTTGTTTATGTTTAGACCTTGTGTTGACCACTCGTCTTCGTCACGCCGCACTGCTTAAGATATGTTTTATATAAGTATCAATGAAAATACTTATAATGTGAATTGTGATTTTGCACGAGTAGCAATGAAACTACTTGTGATGTTTTGCACGAGTAGCAATGAAACTTTTTGTGATGTTTTACATGAGTAGCAATGAAACTACTTATGAGGTTTTGCATGAGTAGCAATGAGACTACTCATGAAGCTATATATATGTTATTTTGGAGATTAGGAAATCTATCCACCTCAGGGTATGTGAACTCTAGCGTTTCACATTGAACTCTAGTGATATAGAGTTAAGTTCGGACTCTAGAGGTTCCTAGTTGTGAGTTTCAGTATATACTATTGAGATAAGTGCTGATTATAGCATTTTCTCGCTATAAGATTCGTTCAGTGTCCTTATAGTAGGACCATTTGTGACACCTCTCGAAAGAGAAAAGTTAAGTACTGAGTGAATCTCTAGTGTATGAGATCACTCTGGAAATTAGAACCTCAGTCGTCGAGGACCGAGAGTGTCATTTAGATGCCGCGAATTGGTTACTAATTGACTCCCATAGTTTAGGAGAATCTAATGCGTATCACTGTCGTAACTCTTGAGAGTGGCTAAGCCTCGAGAGGGACGATGGTTGATAATTATCATACGTTAGATCGAGCGTAAGTCTTGAAGACTGATACATGGATGAAAGACGACGACGTCGTCCATAAGCCTAGTGGATTGCTCCGAGATCGTGTGAATATCCTGTGCATTGCGAGGCACGCAGATGACAAAGGTATGAATTTGTAATTAAGAATGATGTTGTTGCTATATATGACTCGAGATATTAAAAATTGATGTTATGAAAAGCATGCTTATATGATATAACTTGACGATTTTTGCACGACTAGGTTTCTTTAAATCGTGTATTGCGGTGATCATATGAGTTTATGTGAATTTGTATTAAAATCATGTTAGGACAGACCTCCCTATGTCTTATATGTGTATATTTGAGATATATGTTGTGATTATATATGACTTGTTGATGCTCGGTTTATGAGTGTATGATTTGGGTTGGTATTTAATTGAAAACTCCATGTTTTAGCCGCTAGTTTTGCTCAGTTTTTCGTGACCAAGAAGCTGTTCCTTGGACAAGAGTTTATCATGCAAATTGTAGTATTTGGAGTTATGGTTTAGTGAGAGTTGGAATTTCGAAATTTGGAGTTGATTGGAATTTATTATGAATTGTTGAAGATTATGCATGCATGCAATTTTTTTAAAATATGAGCAGATTTGGTGGTTAAGATGTTGGGCCATTTTTTATGATCCTATTGTGGCAATATGAAAATGTAATCATCATGAAAATTATAGTACATGTTATAAGCTTTTACTTGAAGCTAAAATCTTGCAATTTAGAGTTTTGGTTGATTTTATATAATTTTACAAAGTTGGATCTATGTCCAGAAATTTAGAAACAGTGACAGTGTATATGATTGAAATATATGTTCGGAAATGGGGCCTTTACCATGATTTTTTTGTAAAAATGCTCTTCTTAAAACTTGTAGCTTTTCTTGTGCAGTTTCAGTAAGTTTGAATTTGTATGATTTGGAGTTTTATAACTTGAGATATTGATGTTTTAGTGAGGTGTTGTAATTTGATAAATAGTAGGTTGGCAGATTTCATGACCTATGTATTTTATGCTTAAAACTCAGTTTTAAAGTTATTTTTGGCTTAAGTGATCAACATGTAAGTTGTGAATATATGTGTTAGATACTCATTTGTTTTGGAATCACCTGAATAACATACTTGTAGCTCATGTTATCTTGGAAATAATAAAACTATGAGAGTTCATTGTGCAAGCATGCTTTTATGAACTATGTAGTTGAGTTATGTCGCATGAGTTATGTTTTCGAAAATAAGTGTTACCTTTAATATGCATGCTTATGTGCTTTATGTGAATTAATTTGATCGTTGCTATATCATTGTTGACTGGTAACACTTACGAGAGAAGCTTTACCCTAAGATCTCAAAGCGTGGAAACTATAGGCTGTATATGATGTTAAACTCATTTAGGAGTGTCTGTACAATTAGCTACCTGAGTAAAAGTTGTCGTGACGACCGACATTGTTAGTTGGAAAAGTCAAACGGGCTAATCATTTTATTTGTTCGGCAATAACCGCTGAGTTAGGATTAATCCTAGCTGGGGATGCCAATGTTCGATCTCTTGAGAATTCTATTCATATTCATATCGTTTATATCTGTGTGATTAATTGTTCTGAATTGATAAAAGTGGTGGTGAACTTGGAACTCGGTTTTTATTTGCCTTGTGTTGATTTGTAGCCCTTGGAACTCTTTGAGATTTGCTTAATGCCTAAATCCTGGAGGAAATTTGTTTTGTTGAACCCCAAACTTTGTCTTGTGGAAATTTTATCTATTCGAAAACCTTGGAGATTTTTGAGCCATGGAATTGAGAACTTTTTGACCGCCACCTTGACCCGAACACCGACCCTGACTGGGTGTAGCCACGCGAAGTGGTGGTCGAGCACGCAAGCCCGTGCTGAGAAACGTGACGCTACCGGCCGGGCCCGATCATTGACTCGCACGTGAGCTGCAGCCACCATCACCGAACACACGAACTTCCCAGGATAGTGTGTACGATTGACCCTTGATTTTGAAGCTTCTTCTGAACCTTGAACCGAGAGCTCCAAGTTTCACTTAACTGTGGTGTGGTTTCCCTAGATCAATAAATTTCGACAAGTGAGACTTGTTGATTTGTTCCTATGCCATAGGTGAGATGTTCTCAAGTTGGCAAAATGTGACTCCGCATTGTTATTGTCCGGCGTCATGAGTCTCGATTGGAGACTAGGTATACTTCGTAGGTTTGAGGCTACAAAGAGTGTGAGGGTTTTGGGGATAATTGGTTGTTATGGGGTATCGTTTCGACGGAGGAGCACGGGTTGTGATAGTGGACGAGTTTTCAGCGTGACCGGGGCACGATATTAAGCTTAATGCCACATATCGACTCCAGATTGGGAGGATGCAGTATATTGTAAACACACGAAGACCGTTAAGAGTCTTGTGTGTTAATAGGTGCGCTGTGAGGAGTTGTACGGGCGTACGCTGAGAACTCCGCTATACTGGATTGAGGTGGGTGATCTTGTGTTCCTGTAGGATGCACCAAGGTAGAGGGTGATCCATTTCAGGGAGAGGAGAAAAACTTCGGTCGTTATTCGTAAGGCCATGTGTGATACTCGAACGAGTCGGTGACCTAGCATACCGGTTGGCTTTACCACTAGTTTTGGCGGGGTTCACGACGTATCCCACGTGTGATGTTTCGTGAGACCGTGCGTGACCCTGAGCATGTGGTGTGGACCTTGGCATGTTGCGGGTCTGAGACCTTACCTAGGTTGAGGTACCAGTAGCTGTTTTGGATCGGAGGGTTCATCAGCTGAGAAACCAGGCAGCTAGACTCGTCAAAGGTGCGATGGAGCCGGCATGGTGAGGATGAGGCGACTCGGGAGAGAGAGGTTGATTATCGTGCGATTTTTCCAAGCCTCGTCTATTATCGTAATTGGAACCGAGAGCCGAGCCGTATTTAAACCGCAAGCACCGGTCCCCTTTTTGCTTCGTGCATGTGTGTGCATGTGATACATAGCTTGTGGATCAAGTCTTTTGCTAAACCTAATTCCATGTATTCAAGAGAGATTAGAAACCCCTCAGCAACTTAATTAATTTCCGCAGCCATCATCATACCCTCGTTCTTTTTCTTTCTCCCGATCTTCACCATCGTCCATCACCATTATCATTGCTGCCAGCAGAAAAAACAGAGCTTCTCTTTCGATCATCACAGCAGATAGCCTCCAAGAAACAATTATCATCCTGCTACCATCATCATCATCATTGTCACGCCATCACCTTGTTCGAACCAGACCCGTAGCAAGTATCCTACGTACCATCAACCATCATTGCCATCACAATTCGCTGAAACCCTGCAACTACGAGTACCCGTTGTCCGCTCGCGTTTCTGTCCTCAGGCCACCGTAAGAAGCTCTCGCAAGCCTTCGCTGTCCCGCGTGCCAACTGATCGTGCGAGGCCCCGTCAACCACATCAACGAGCCATCTGCAACCCTCCGGTGAGTCTATCCTCTGTCGGGACCCTCGCTGTGAACCAGAAGCCTCCCGACGGGCCCCCGTCAGCCGCTCCTCCTCCTCCGCGAGACGAAACGAAGTCGTCGAGCCAATTGTCCCCTCGCGCCTTTCGTTTCGTTGTTCGTTATTCGTAGCCCCGTCCCGAGAACGGTACCCGGGCTAACCCTCGAATTAATTATTTCATTTGTATATGTGTTTAAGTGCTCTTATATGTTCTATTATTGCTGAACATTTGAGTTTCGGATTAATTTCGTGCCTTAGATAAAAATTGTGAATTATTGATGTATTTAATTGCCATTTGATTTTCAAAGTGAGTGCCGTCACTTTGAAAAATTTTCGAACTGAGGTTATGTTGTATTTTCCATGGAAATACTGTGGATTATTGGACTTAGGAATGTCCTTGACGCATTGGCTTTGGCCTTGCGTCGTTTCGATCCGTATTAAGTGAGTTATAGATTTTTTAAAATTGTGCTGCAGCCCGTTTTTACTAAAATCATTATAAATCGTATATTGCTCCAAAAATTCTGATTTTTGGATATGTGGTCAAGTTACTATTGTATTGCTTGTGCTAAAAATTTGAGAATTTATTATGGCCTGTAGCCTCGTGGAAACTCGAAAATCGTTTCTGGACTGTTTCGAAATAAATTCATATATAATCGAGTTCTCGTCCAAAATGGCTATTTTTATAATATGTTGTTGTCCCTCATGATATCTTGCTGCTGTAAATGTTTCAAGTTAAAATTCGGACTATAGCTATTTTAGATTATTTAATTCTATTTCTGGTCAGATTTTACGTAAATTATTTAAAATAGTGAGGAGCATGTTTAAAGGTTTTCCTTTGGTGAAAATGTGTGTTTTTTAGCCTTTTATATGCTGTAAAAATTTAAATTCAAATGTCCAAGTCTAACTCCTTATGGTCCCATTTTATAACTTTGAACTAGTCGTTTTAACTGTTTTGGGCACCGGTTGGTCTTCATTCTTGACTTGATGACCCCGTTTTTGTGTCAGACCTTCATTGTCTGCTTTCATGTGATTTATTAATTGGTTGGTCGAGTCTAGGAGTCGTCCTAATGTTCCAACTCCACAACTTTCACGAGTTTCTTAGTCATGTGATTCGACTAAGTATAATTCTCGTTATCTGTGCAAGAGTCGAGATAGTTGCTTATGGGAGTGTCTTGACTTATGTAGGTGTCTGACGAGCAGTGTCTCAACCACCTACGACTTTCTGGTTAATTTGCTTTATTCTCCGGCACCAGGTGGGTCTTATTTAAATTGTTTATGCCATGAATAATAAATGTTTATATTTGTGGGTATGATCTATGCATGAACATGAAATATGTAGCCTATCGATGTGAGTGGTTATGGTCGTCGGTACGGTTATCCCCATCGATGCAATATGGTTGCCCTTGTGTGGCAAGTCTCCTTAAGTCCTGATATGGTCGTGCCCTTGCGAGGTACGTAAACCCCTATAGAAGGCCGTGTCCATAGCGTGGCATGTACTCCCGCCTTCGGGTAATGAATCCCTGTTCTGCGGCTAGCGATAGATGTGCACAGGAGTAATGTGGTTGTTGTGATTTTGATAGGAGACGAGATATGATGTGATTATTTTATTTTAATGCTGCGACCATACTGTCTTGACATGACATTATTTATGTGCATAGTAGTGAGCACTACGTTCATTTTGTGCTCACTCCAACCTGCTCTTCACGGATGCAGGTTAAGAAGGTGCCGGATGACGGGGGAAGACGAGTGGGTCGATCTTGATTTATGCTTTATGATTATGCTTCCGTTATGAATAATGTGTGGTACTTGAGACGTGTTGAACCGTTTTCAAAACTTATCTTTTGGGGATTACTGGACCCTTTGTGTTGGATATTCGTATTGGAATTATTTCTTGAATATCATGTGTTCGATTATGCATGCTATAATGTTTAGCTAATAATCATGTAAAATTGATGCTTTAAGGGTTAAGAAAAACCATGTGAACAACCAGATATGACTTGGTTGATGTTAAATGTTTGAATAACGCCCACGTTTTCGAAAACGAGTTCAAAAAATTATTTACTGATTTTTGGAAAGTCCAGAATTTCTTTAAAATCAAAGTGAGGTGTTACAACTCAAGACTAGGTGGGGGTGGCCAGCCTAGAATGGCACCCAAGTGATCAATGCTAGCTGCGGTGTGGAACTGTAGAGGGATGGGTGGGTCCACTACAGTTTCCCAAATCAGCGAGATAATTAAATCTCATCACCTGTTTTTGTTTTCCTATCTGAAACAAAAAAAAACCCAAATCTTTTTTAAATACAGTTAGTAGAAAGCTTGGTTTTGAAGGCAAATCAATCACAGTGGATCCACAAGGGAAAAGTGGTGGATTATTATTACTGTGGAACTCTTCTGTCACAATTATCCAAATCTAAAGTCAAGAGTTCTTCATTTCAATCCAGTTTCAACTCCCCAACTCAGATATCCAATGGGTACTTTTGTTTACTTAAGCACTTGCAGAACCCAGAGATCAGTCTAATGGCAGCTATTGGAAACCACTCAACCTTCATGGGGAGAAAAATGGTTCATAGCTGGAGATTGGAATGCGATTTGTTCCAATGAGAAGAAAGTGGGAGGCATAGTTAGGCACAGTGGAAGCTTCTCAGGTTTCAAGAACTTCATCAACCAAATGGAGATGGCAGAAATCCAGATGGTGGGATACCAATTCACTTGTTGTAACAACAGAAGCTCCGGGGAACTGATTGAAGAGAAATTGGATGGAGCCTTTGGTTCCATGGAATGGTTGCAACTACATCCAAATGCCAAGGTGTTAAAACAAGGCAGAAGTGCCTCAGATCACTTATTAGTCCTAATTGATTCAGGCACTACTAGAGAGAGAACTCCAAGGAGATTCTCATTTGACAGGAGATGGATTAACATGGAAGGAGTTAAAGAGATTGTGGATCAGGCATGGTCTTCTCGATTTGATGGTACTCCCTTCTTAAGATCAAAGAAAAAGTCAAGGCCACCAGATTGGCACTTCTAAAATGGAGCTCTTCTTTTCACTCCAAAAATCAGTCCCACATACAAGCTTTGAGGTATTCTGAAAACAAGTGGAATGAATGGGCATCCACAAGATCGGTGCTCAATAAAGCACACCACTTTGAGGAATCCTTCTGGCAGCAAAAGTCCAGAATCACCTGGCTAAAACATGGAGACTGCAACTCCAAATTTTTTCATGCCTATGTCCAGCAAAGAAGGAGACAAAATGCTATATCTAGACCGGTCTCAGAAAGAGGAGAGGTATTCTGAACTCAACAAGATAAGGAGGCTCACATTGAAGATTTCTACTCTAAGATTTTTGCTACAGAAGGCACTATTGGAGGTGAAGCTATGATTCAATTTATTCCTCAATCCATCTCATATGATATGGACAATGCACTCTTGCAACCAGTCGATGATGCTGAAATTAAGGAGGCCCTTTTCCACTTAAATCTAGAGAAAGCACCGGAAGAGGACGGTATGAATGCTCTCTTCTATCAACATTTCTGGTATGTTATCAAAGTTGATTTTATTTCTGCAATCAAGAGCTTTTTCCAATCAGGTTCTTACTGCATTACTGGAATCATACCATTCTGTCTCTTGTTCCTAAATGTGCTGTGCCTGAATCCCTGAATCAATTTAGACAAATTAGTTTATGCTCTGTTGTCTACAAAGTGCTTGCTAAAATTCTAGCTCAAAGGTTGAAAATCTGTCTGGATAGCTGCATTAGTAACTCTCAATCAGCTTTCTTAAAAGGAAGACAATTATTGGACAATGTAATTATAGCACATGAGGCCTTCCATTTTCTTAATAGACACAGCTCAGGTAAAAATAGGTTCATAGCTATCGAATTTGATTTAGTGAAAGCATTTGATCGTGTTGAATGGTCTAGTTTGAAGCAAATCATGTTACAGATGGGGTTCAGTAGGGAGTTTGTGAAGCTTATTCTTGTCTGTATCTCTACATCTACTCCCTCTTTCAAAGTTAATGGGTCTGTTAGTGAGTACATCAAGCCATCGATGGGGCTAAGTGTTTGTTATGTTTTTGTGTGTTTTTCTTGTGTTTTTATTTGCTTGATTCGAGTGTTTTTAGGTTCCATTTGTGCGTCCCGATCTATTTGTTTTCGTTTTTAGTAGCTTTTCATTTTTGAGTCGTTTTTTGTATATTGTTCGATCTCGTTGTGCGTTTTGGTGTTTTTGTAGGTCCAAAATGAAGAAATAGTCATTTCGTGATGTGCCGTCCGAGCCGACGGAGTCGCTCGAGCCATCCCGTGACAAGAAGAAAAAGAATTGATAAATTTGAGTTGAAATTTCAGGTCGATCGTAGTAACGTGCGATGATTTAAAGCTTTTTGAAGTTGAGCCATCAGGACAAAATTTCGAGCATTACACTAAGCCTTCCCGGAAATTCGTGTCCGCGAAACAGATTCTGTGAGCTATGGCAAACTCGCGAGCCAGCAGCCAATGCAGACCCAGAAATTCGCGCCTGTGAAATCTGCTCCCTAGCCCGCGAACACGCCCTATCCCGCGAGTTCTGCGCCTCACACCCTGCGAGTTGCTATTCTTCTATCCCGCAAGTTCAGCTTCTAGCCCGCGAACAAGCCCTACGTTGCGAGTTCCCTCATGCAAACCTGATGGCCTTAGCCGCGAGTTCCCTTTGCCGCACCCCACGAGTTTCCTCTCCGTAGCTAGCGAATCCCACGCAAACCGTGAGTTCAAGCTTACCGGCGAAATCAAGATGCGAAAAATGATGATCTACCCTGTGAGTTCGACCCATCTAGCGAGTTTTTATCATTAAATGTGTGTGTTTTGGTGTGTGTCTTGCCAGTAGTATAAATACATTTTATGCTTTGTATTTGGACATCCACTACTCATTATTTTATTTTTCCTTTTTGGGAACTTAGCTTATGTTTTATTTTGCTCTCTAGACTAGGAGCTTATGCTATTTTCCGGGAGATCTTCTGGCGACTTTAGTTTCTTTTAATTTTCGAGCTTTTGACTCTGTTTTTCATCGTCTACGCAATAGAAGAATGGGTATTTAGTTTTAAAGCTCTTTACTTCGATTTTTGCCTCGATTTTACTTATAATGTTTATTAGGGTAAATTTGAGTTTCATTGATGATGGAGAAAATGCTTGGACTTGATTGCGTTCTTGAGTAGATAGATGATTTAATTGCTTGTTGATCTTGTTTAAGGATTAAGACCTGATTAGGGCTTAATCACTTAGGGTTAGTCGACTAGGGTTAGCAATTTAATGCTTATAGCTTGTTTATTCCTTATGTCGATTAATTATCTTCTCGTTATGGTTAGGGCATGAGACTCCGATGATCTAGTTTGCTACTTGCTCATGATTTAATCTTGCTCTTAGTTAATTGCTCGTTTTCTAGTTCTCGTTTAGTGATAATCAAACCTCCAATCCAATTGCTTAGAATGTTTAGGACTTTATTTTCTCTTTTCGGATTTGGACAATCAACTAGTAAGTGAAGCTTCAAATAGCCTTCCCTCGAGATCGAGCCGAGTCAGGTAACTCGGTTATCCCTTGCCCACCAAATCTTTATTTTTTTTTTCTCTTTGTTTCTTTTTATGTGACTGTGTTTATATGCTCATTTTCTTTTCTTTGGTTTTTTGTGTTTTATGGTATTCACTGCTTGAGCTTATGTGATCTTGTTTTCCTTTCCTCATTCTTTGTTTGTTAAGCAATGAGGTCATTGCTTTGATTGAAGTGTGGGGGAGAGTTTTTTCTTGATTATGCATTCTTAAGTGGTGATTGCTTTGTCTTAGGTGTAGGTGTTTATCTTTTTGTTTTAAGTGTCTTGGACCGGTTTTGTGCATTAGTCTTGTGTGTTTTTGTCGATTCCCCCTCGTGAAGTTCGATGCTTGGTCAATTTGTTAACTTTTTATGTCGTTTTGAACTATCTTGTTTAGTGCCTTGTAATGATTCGAATTCCGGCAATCCTAAGTAATTGAAGATATTTAGAATTACGTCTTGTTTTGTCATTTGCAATGCCCGATTGGTCCATACTTTGAACTTGCGTGCTTTGAGGTCTCTTGTTTTTAGCATATATGTATTCACATTTTGTACACTCCGTGACATTTTGTTTTGATCATATGTTGGATGAAGTTCACGTTGTTGTATGGAATTGTTGCCCTCTTGAAAAAAAAACCAAATCAAAAGTGGGTATCGCGGGGTCGTACGGATTACACTCCTCTTGTTTTGATTCATTTCGGTGAATTATAATAATGAGTGCGGAAAACCGGTCTAGGAAACTCGAGGTGAACCCTCGAGGTTAAACCTAGATAATATTGTCCGGAAATCCTTGTTCAGAAAAAGTAACTCATGAGAAAAAAATATTTATATTGGAGTTCGTGGGAGTTTGAAGGATTAAACTCCACTTGAACTGGTTCGTCTATTATAGATAGACCGGGACAAGGAGTACGGAAAACTGGCTTAGGAGGCTCGAGGTAAACCCTCGAGATTATACCTAAGTAATAATCGTCCGGATAACTCTCATTTGGAAAAATCGACTCTCACTAAAAAAAAAAAAAAAACTGAATAAGAGAGGGAAACAATCATTTGTGCCTTGGATATTCTTGATATGTGATTAGGCTCTTTTGGTCCCATGAGTTATGATTCATTGTTTGTTGGGACATCGATGCATGTGTGTTCTCGAGTAGATTTATAAAAGTATGCTTGTGATGAGTCGACTATGTGTGGTGGAGCATTGGACAGTTTTGTCTTGTATGATTCTAATTTGTCGGGGGACGCATGCCCGAATTTGATGTTACTATAAGAATTGCGGGTAAGATGAACTAGGCATGACTCGATTCGCTCTAACTTCACGCACGCTTCTCCGATTGACTTGAAACTTTGACCCACGCTTTCCAAATCTCGTTCTCCTCGTCTTGAGATGCGTAAATTGATATCACCACGCAATTAATATTATGCCCGAAACAGCTCGAAAATGGCCCGTGTGGCTCGAACATGGTTCGGACGACTCGAAAATGTCTCGGAAGAGGCTCGTCTTCCCAAGATTGAATAATGTGGACCTAAACAACACCAAAAAGACAAGAAAAGTACGCCAAACCACAAAACCACAATACGATAATAAAAATGCACGAAACACGATAATATGGACTGGTCGACACTAAAACAAATCTAAAAATACTAAACTCGAGCACATAAAACACATGAAAATAAGCACAAAAACACAATAAACAACTCCCCCACACTTAGCTTTTTGCTTTTCTTCAAGCAAACAAAACAACAAGTAGCTCGAAAAGAAAAATCGAACGGTCCAAATTAACGAGCATGCAAAATGAGACTCTCATTATCATCTGGTTATCCCTAAAATAAAAATCCAATCCGCGAACACGGTCCCCACATAGCGAATCTATACAAAACAAAAACTCATCCCGAGTTATTCTACACATGATTGCTCGATTCAAGCTCCCTCTTCCATTTACACGTGCAAAAACTATAATGGTCTACTTGTTGGGACATATGAGGATCTCGATATGCACAAATCACGGACAAACATTCAACATAAACCTATGCGCAGCGGATCTAAAGGTTTGATGAAGAAAACTTACTGCTTAAAATTTATGTAGATCTGGCTGGCCCGAAAAGTTGACCGCAAATCAAATCTTCTCGGAATCCAACAAACTTGACCAATTCAGAAAGCTGGCGTCACGGCGAAGTCAACGGCGTTGACCGATCAGAAATCGGACGTTTCACGTGCTCTCACACGCGCGAGTAAGCTCCGGCAGCTGCTCCCTTCCAGCGGCGCGTGGCGACGCGTGCGGCGGCGGCTGGCGGCGATCTCGACGGCGATCTCTTCGTCTCGTCGTCCTGGTCGTCGTGGTATGGTCACTTGCTAGTTTTGGTCTCCGGTTTGGATGTATGATAGATCTGATTGGAATCCCGTATATACCTTAAGATCTTCTACTGTATTCTCAAACAGCTATCTAGATCTTGTATCAGTGGAGCACAAGAAATAGAACAACTCCTTGGAAGAGAGAGAGAGGGGGCGGCTTGATTCCCTATTGTATGAGATTGTGTCTTCTCTTCCATGAGCCTAATGCTGTATATATAGAGCTACAGTAGGGACCCTAAGGAGAATAGGATAAGGGCTTCTAATATATTAATACTGTGGAGCAACCCCATAATTAATATATTAATAATATTAAAGTCCACCACAATAATATTATTGCACTCCCCTCACCTATCTCAAATTACAATTGAGACTCCTTATTATAATTATCCAATTTACCTCCCCATGTTTAAGATATAATGTCCATTAATTAATTCAATCACTAATAATCAAGAATTAATTAATATATTATATTACCGAAGCTAGCGCTCGCTCATAGCATTCATATTATGCCGAAATAAATCCACCTGCAGGGTTTAGCATAATATTCCTTCATGAACTCACTTCTGGGACATCATCATACTAACACACATGGTGATCGTAAATATCCTAATAGCACATCAAACACATAATGTCATTACCCAATTCATTAAGTATGTCAACCCGACTTGGATCTCACCCAAAGAATCAAAGCAATAACAATTATGTGCACATGCCTATTTAATATCTTACGGGTTAAGAGCACGCAATAATTAACTGAGGCCTAGTTCGTTTACGACGATCAGCATAAAACGAACATCCCTCTCTGGGATCCTGTTCAATACATAAATGTACTAGTGCAACTAATCGGTCAAGACAAACCGTACGGTTGACACTACAACCGTTCCGATGGGTTATTCAATTCTATCTAGGTTGTGAACCAATGATTCTTGTTTCGCAAGTAACTGATATAGTGATCTTCGGTACGCCTGATGACGACCCACTTATCTACATGCAAAACAACGAAACGTGGAACTTATTTAACCAAACATAATTCTCATTCATCAAGAAATAACAAGTGTAATATCCACTAAAGCAAAGCTTAAGTATATAACACCAACAATCTCCCACTTATACTTAAAGCTGCCGCTTTACTAGTATAGTCCTATCAATCCGTATCCTAAAAGACTTATGTCGATCCTATCACCATACATTTGACTCCCATTCCCTCTACGTGTTTGGCGAAGACCTTCTCCGGCAAACTCTTCGTAAAAGGATCAGCTAGGTTGTCTTCTGATGCAATCTTGGTGATCTCAACTTCTCCTCTTGCCACAATATCTCTGATAAGGTGGTATTTGCGCTCTATGTGTTTGCTTGCTCTGTGGGCTCGTGGTTCCCTCGAGTTTGCTACTGCACCACTGTTATCACAGTACACGGTAATAACACGTGACAAACTCGGAATCACTTCTAAGTCCACCAAGAAGTTTCTGAGCCAAACTGCCTCTTTCGCTGCCTCAGCGGCTACGATGTACCGGCTTCCATAAATGGAGTCTGCTACGCACTTCTGCTTAGCACTCCTCCATGAAATGGCTCCACCTCCCAAGGTAAACACATAACCTGAGGTTGACTTACTCTCGTCCCTATCTGACTGAAAATCAGAATCGCTGTAACCCAGCGGAAACAAACTGTCTGCACGGTAAACTAACATGTACTCCTTAGTCCTTCGCAGGTACTTGAGTACATGTTTCACCGCAGCCCAATGTTCCCTTCCTGGATTACTTTGATATCTTGCTACCATGCCAACGGCGTAGCTAATATCAGGCCTAGTGCACAACATTGCATACATGAGACTTCCTACTGCCGAAGCATAAGGAACTGTCTTCATGTCCTCTATCTCCTCAGTCGTCTTAGGAGACAACTCCTTAGATAAAGGTACTCCATGTCTGAAAGGTAATGTAACTCTCTTAGAGTTCTGCATACTGAATCTGGCCAAGACAGTATCTATATATGAAGACTGGGATAAGCACATCATTTTCTTCTCACGATCACGAATGATCTTGATACCAAGAATGTGTCCTGCTTCACCCAAGTCCTTCATATCAAACTGCTTAGACAACCACGCCTTTACGTCCGACAACTCCTTCTTATTGTTGCCAATAAGAAGTATGTCATCCACGTATAGCACAAGAAACACCACCACGCTTCCACCAATCTTCTTGTATACACAGTGCTCATCGGGACATTGGGTAAATCCATATGACTGGATTACCTCATCAAACCGAATATTCCAAGACCTTGAAGCTTGCTTCAGTCCATAAATGGACCGATTAAGCTTACAAACTAAGTGCTCATGCCCTTTTGCAATGAATCCTTCTGGTTGCTGCATATAGATGTCTTCCTGAAGGTTCCCATTAAGGAAAGCCGTCTTAACATCCATCTGCCAGACTTTATAATCCATATGAGTGGCTACAGCTAAGAGAATCCGAATGGATTTAAGCATAGCTACTGGCGAAAAGGTTTCATCATAATCGATACCCTCTTTTTGGGTATAACCTTTCGCAACAAGCCAAGCTTTAAAGGTTTCCACCTTTCTATCCGATCCCCTCTTTCTCTTGTAAACCCACTTGTATCCAATGGGACGTATCCCATCGGGTGGTTCTACAAGATCCCAGACCTGATTGGTGTCCATAGACCCCATCTCAGCTTTCATTGCAACCTTCCACGAATTTGCATCTCTATCTTGGAGTGCCTCGTCATAAGTCCTTGGGTCCGATTCTAGGTCTCCTGGAACTGAATCTGATGACTCTCCAAGACCTATCCATCGGTCGGGTTGTGTAGAACCCTCCCACTACGATGAGGTACCGTCTGTACTGGCTCACTATCAGTGTTACGTGTTGCAGTACTATGTGTTGTATCTACTTGCGCACTCGGTGGGGAACTATCGATATCTCTCCCTAATTCCTCTAGGACAAGTTTACTACTGGGCTTATGACCTATGATATAGTCTTCTTCCAAGAATCTAGCATTCGTACTAACGATCACCTTCTGATCCTCAGGACTATAAAATAAACCACCTTTCGTTTCCTTGGAGTAGCCGACAAACAGTCTCACTCTGATCGTTTCTCCAACTTGCCAGCCTCCTACACTAAGACATGTGAAGGGCAACCCCAAATTCGAATTTGTGAGAAACTAGGCTTGCGCCCTTTCCACAACTCATAAGGAGTACTGTCTACTGACTTTGAAGGAACAGAATTCAGAATGTAACATGTTGTCTCTAATGCAAATCCCCAAAACGAATCTGGTAACTTCGAATAACTCATCATCCACCTAACCATTTCTATAAGAGTTCTGTTTCTTCGCTCTGCAACCCCATTCTGCTGGGGTGTGCCGGGTGCAGTCAGCTGGGATTCAATCCCTCCTTTTGATAGTTATGTCCTAAACTCTCCAAAGAGGTATTCGCCTCCTCGATCAGATCGAAGACACTTGATACTTTTACCTTGTTGTTTCTCCACAACTGTCCTATACTCCTTGAATTTCTCAAAGCATTCGGACTTGCGGTGCAACAAGTAAATGTATCCATATCTAGAATAATCATCAATAAAAGTGACGAAATACTCATAGCCTCCTCTAGCTTGGATCGACATAGGACCACACAAATCAGAATGAATCAATCCTAGCACTTCTTGGCTCCTTCGCCCCTTTGCCGAAAACGGCCTCTTGGTCATCTTACCTTCTAGGCAGGACTCGCATGTCTGGTAATGATCTTCTACTGGACCAAGATGCCCAGTAGATACCAACCTTTGAATCCTCCTAAGGTTGATGTGCCAAGCCTAAGGTGCCAAAGATATGCATGATTCATCGAAGACTCTTTTCTCTTATTAGTTTTAGTCGAGACATTATTCGATTCATTTTGTTGCAGTGTGGGAGACTTTGGTTTCAGAACATTTAAATTGCCAACCATTGAACCAGAACAAATCAAACGATTACCACAACGAATAACAACTGAGTTATTAAACTAAACTGAATAACCATTCAAAACGAGTTTAGAAACTGAAATTAAATTCTTCCTAAAACATGGAACAAAAAGACAATTGTTCAAAACCAAAATACTAGCATCAAATACTAAAGTATTTACTCCCACTGCAACTGCAGCTACTTTCGTAGCATTGCCCATGTAGACTGTAATCTCTCCATCCCTAAGCCGTCTGGTTTCCTGGAACCCCTGCAAAGAATTGCAGACATGGTCAGTGGCTCCAGTATCTACACACCAGGTACTGGTAGATACAACCGCTAAACATGTTTCTACGACAAAAGTATGAGAGTGACCTTCTTTGCCCTTCTTGAGGAGAGGACAATCGACCTTCCAGTGCCCTGACTTATTGCATTTGTGGCATCTACCTTTCGGCTTCTTTGCCACAGCCTGTTGAGGCACTAACTGGGTGCTATGTGCCTTTGCCTTTCCTGCAGCCTTCTTCCTCTTCCTGCCCTTGTGAGGCCTGGAAGGTCCGGCTTGCTCGGCAACCATCACAACTAATTTCTGAGTGAACAAGGCCTCAGCCGACTGGAGTTCTGACAACAGTTATGAAAGAGCCATATGCATCTTGTGCATGTTATAGTTCAACCGGAACTGATAAAAACTCTTCGGCAGAGATTGGAGCATGATATCGACCTGGTTTTCCCCGTCAATAA
>CACSLK010023397.1:481962-498710 GCA_902706635.1 Striga hermonthica
GTCCATATCCTAACTATAGATTCCGCTGCGTTAGGATTTATCTCGATAAAGTTCAACACTGTGCATGTTGTTTGACGTTCCTAACAGAACCCAACACCCTCAGTCTTTGGCAAATTAATAACGGTGCGCGTATCAAGTAGGATAGATATCTTCTTTAACCAGATATGCGAAATCATTTGTTGTCAATATGTGATGCGAATGAAGTGCGATTTATCGCATTTTGTTCGCAGTGCTGCGAATTTCAAGAGTCGCTCCAAAACGTCCCCTCAAGTCTCTGGCAAATAATAACGGCGCACGTATCAAGGAGGATAGATATCTTCTTTAGTCTTCTATAAAAGGTAGCTGAGATGAGACAATTTAATTAGGATCAGTACCATTTTCTCAACGTTCTTCAACTCTCGATTTTCCTCAACATGTCGGTCAATGAAGTTTCTTCATTGTACATACTTGTTGAGAAAAATCGTAGGGTGAAGAATTGAGAGATTGGTCCTGATCCTCCTGTTGTCTTTGAGGGCGTTCTCTCTTTCATCGTCGTAGCCTCCTCAATCTAGTATACCTCGGATGTCCAAGCACTCGCCCTGGAGATCTCACGTCTGCCCAGGCACATGGTCACCTCACATTGAAAACTAAAAACATTGGAAGCTAAAAAAGTTGTTGGTGACCATGTGTTTGGGAAGATGTGGAATGTTCGACGAATTGCTTAGTCTTCCGGGGTTTACTAGATTGAGGCGCCTACGACGGCGAGAGGGAGCACGCCTTTAAAGACAAAGGTGCTTGTTCTTCTGGGGTATACTACTTTTTTTATCGGAAGTCAGACCATTGATATAAATCTCGTTTTCCATTTTCTTCAACTGATGTACAAAATTCACTGCAAAGACAGATGTGAAAACGGAGATTGAAAGTCAAACAAGGGATGGCGATTTCGTTCAACTCACAGATCTATCCCTTCTAACAAACAGTGGCAAAAAGATCCTGTACCTCCTCTGCAAAGAACCCAGACTCCTCAGCCCAGTTCCGCTGCTCATCCTCAGTCGGCCACTGACGAGAGTCAGATAGCTATATGAGGAAACGGTGAATGTAATACCGGGGTTTAAGTAGTACCTCATATACTGGAGGGCTTAAAGGTTCAAAGCAAACGGGACAATCCAGAACTTCTGGCTCGGTTATGGTCACTGAAACTTATTACTGAACGTAGCACGGGGTAAAGTAGTAGTTGAGTCGATGTAAAGTAGTTGAGTCGATGTAAAATTGCGACATGCATACGTCGCATAGCATTCGCCTAATTGGTGTATAATTTAGATTATAAAAAAATATTCGATGTAAAGTAGTTGAGTCGATGTAAAATTGCGACATACATACGTCTGTAAAATTGCGACATACATACGTCGCATATTATTAGCAAAATTGGTGCATAATTAATTATAATATTTATTTTTTAGAAAGTTCTTTGTCTGTGAATTAAATATAAATTTAAGACTACGTCGCATATCATTCGTAATTAATTATAATATTTATTTTTTGGAAATTTCTTTGTCTGTGAATTAAATATTAATTGAAGAATACTATTAGATGAATGAACCTGCGATTATTACTTCGAACAATTCCGCATAAAAAACTCATAACACTCGTACTATAACGAATAAAATTTAATTTTTTATGTTTTTGTATATTTTCTATTCGGCGACATACGAAATTGTGACATACGAACGTCGCATATTAGTCCTCGAGTTGGTAAATAATTAATTTTATAAAATTAATTTTTGAAAAGTTTTTGGTGTGTGACTAAATTATTAATAAATTGAAAACTACTACTATTAGGTCAATGAACCTGCGATTATTACTCGAAACAATTTCGCATAAAAACCACATAACACTATTACAATAACGACTAACATATATTTTTTTATGTTTGTTTTTGTAAATTATATATTCTGCGACGTACAAAATTGCGACATACAAACGTCGTATATTTTTGGAGAGTTGGTAAATAATAATTTTTGGAAAATTCTTGTTCTTTGACTAAATTAATAAATTAAAAAAAAAACTATTAGGTGAAAAAAAGCGGTGCACAACACTATTTGAAATGTGTTCGCATATTGATACATTTATGCGAGTTTTATATGGATATGCGATTTGTAACTATGCGAAAACATTACGCATAAGCGATAGTTATCTTAGCCTTATAGATTTGGATATGCGAATTGTAACTTATGCGAACATATACCGCATAGTCGCATACTCATAAATGATGTAGTATGGATATGCGATAATCTAATTACGCGACAGTTTTTCATATATCCTAAATGATGATGCGGTTGATCTGGCCTGGATATGCGATTAAAAAATATAAATTACTTTTATTTATTTTTCTCATTACGCTATGCCAAAACAATGCGATATCGCACTTTGTTCACGGTTCTGCAAATTTCCTTTCAATAATACTTTCCCTTCGAATATTGTCGCCGATTTTGCTGGGAAAACTCTGTTCACGGAAAATAATAGTTTAATTGTCCATGCAACATATTATTTTTTTTTGACATATGAATCATGATTAAACAAACACGTACTTGATAGAAGAAAAAATATTCATTATTACTGCAGTCAGTCCAACAAAATAAGCCAAACAACTTTTGATTACATGTTCAGTGGATTCTAAGGGTCGAGATCGATGACTTCCAAGTTTGGTGGTGGCTGATGGATCCGATCATTACCATCATCGTCTATTTCTTCCTCCCAGATTGGGTCGTCAACTGAAGCACCAGGCCCGCCCTCCAAGTCTATCATCGCTGCGTTGCGCTCGGTAAAAACCTCGTAACATGCATAACTCAAGTATTGGTTCAGGACTATTGAAATTTCTGCCCACAAGGAATTGAACACATGGCCTTTGTGTATGTCTGCCTTCTGACGACACCATTTGAAAAACACTTGGTAGCAAATACGTTCCTCCTCCTCTGTTCAGTCCATGCCACGGAAGCGGATCGCGATCTTTTCATATGGTGAAATCCTTTCCATTTTTTTTTCCGCAAACGTGCGCCTCCTTGGTTTTTTTTTTTTGTTTTTTTGGCTGCGATGGAAAGATGGGGTTTTGAGAAGTGAAAGGTCGCCTCTTCAACAAAGATATACATCAACTCAACAACTAAATGAGGAAGCATGCAAATCGTCATTGTTTTTTAGGTGTAAAAGCAGACAATCAATCAACGCGGTGCGTAACTTATGCGAACAATATGCGAAGCATTTTCGATTTGGATATACGGTGCAGACAATCAATCAATGCGGTGTGTAACGTATGCGAATAATATGCGAAGCACTTTCGATTTTGATATGCGGTGCAGACAATCAATCAATGCGGTCCATATGGATATGAAAAAATGGCGGATAGACGTAAATTATGCGGCTTTCAATTTGGATATACGATTCGTTAATTATGCGGTTGAAGACTAGGTGAATCATCCCAGTTGTGCGATTATTATGGGATATGATATGAGAATCTCACAATCAACCCAATTGTGCGATTATTATGGGACATGTTATACGAATTGCACAATCAACCTAATTGTGCGATTATTATGTTACATGTTATGCGAATCGCACATCAACCTAATTGTGCGATTATTATGGGACATGTTATGCGAAATGAGCAATCAACTCAATTGTGCGATTATTATGGGACATGTGTGATGTGTGCAGGTCAACCCAATTCCAATTTCGACAATGATACCTGGATTACGAACATTTGCTTCTCATTGACCTCTTTGTCTTCATCGCCTGAGTCACCATTATGCCTGTTGGTTTGGTCATCATTATTGTCATCGTCACGAGAATGACCTGGTTGGTTTGAACAACCCGAGGTTTGATCATCAATGCCCCGAGGATATCTAGTATGTGTAAATGAACTAGGGCCTGCTTGATGTGAATATGGGGCCTCGTGGAAAAATGCAGAACTACCAACACCAAAAGAACTCGGAAATACACCTTAGGATGCCATCATTTGCGTGAAGCTTTGTTGCGTCGTCCCCAGAATCCCTACATTTACTCGCTTCTCCAACTCCACGTAAATGTTGTGATTTCTTTGCTCTTCAATCAGCTCTAAGATATCCTCACTGGATTCGATGAGCCCACAATATGTACTCAAAATTACAAAGATCGGCCTTCAATAATGCTTGAGCACGAGAAACTACTTCAGAATATATTTGTCGGCCGTAATTTATTCTCATCAGCTCTGCCACTCCACCAAGATATGAACCCTCACAAAACGAACCACCAAAGTGCACCAATACTCTAACACGGTTGCTAGCCATTCAAATAAGTGAACAACAAAAAGAACTAAAAAAAAAAGAAACATAAAAATGCAGTAGATGAATGGTGCATGCGTTAAATTGTTAGAGATCACCATTTTTTTGCCTGCATAATAAATGCAGAGACCAAATCCTCACCTGTGAAAAAGCAGTCAATTAATGAGGTGCGCAACTTATGCGAAAGATCTGCGAACGAACTCCGAATAGTCATAAAATTACCAGGTCGATATGGCCCTGCAAAAAAATGGCGCGTAATCGTTTAAAAAAATATGCTTTATTCGATTTGGTTATGCGATTTTTAAATATGCGAGTGAAAAAATGTCACATAATTGTCAATTATCCGAAGGATATATACGAAATTGTTTCGCATATTAGTAAATTATGCGATTGACTTGGATATGCAATTACCAGAAAATGCGTATTCAACAAACTATGTGAATTAGATGCGCAACAAACTATGCGAATTAGATGCAAAATATTTTCGCAGTCATAAATTTGCAAGGTTGATATAGCTATGCGAAAAGAAGGCGCATAATTTATGCTGCAACCGATTTGTATATGCGATTATTAAAAATGCGAAAGATGTTCGCACATTTGTAAATTATGCGTTTGATGTGGATATGCGATTAAAAAAATGCGAAATGTTTACACCTAGTCATAAATTATGCGGCCGACTGGATATGTGCTGGTTCATTTGGACATGCGAGTGTAATATCGCATAGCATTTCGTGAATTTTGGGGTGTAAAAGAAGTTATTTGACGGGGTGGTGTATAAAAGAAAGAATAGATATATGATGGGGTGAAAAAGATTTTGACCCATAATGTAATATATGGATTAAAAAATTAATATTACTATGAATCGAAAAATGGAAAACGATGGTATTTGAAATATATAAATAAAGTTTCTAAATTTAAATGTACATAAAAATATTTGACCGGTAGACTGCATAATAATGTTATGCATGATGAACATTGTTGTGTATAAGAATGCAAATTATTGATTTCGACATTTCAATATTAGGTATGTTTGATAAAAAATACTAAAAATATTTATAGTATAGAGAATAAATAATTTCGAATGTATAGGGTAATTAGGTTAACCTATTGAATAGACTAATTATTTCAATTCGGTTTTAGTTTGGTTAGGATATCATAAAAAAAAGTATGCACTGCAACTGCACAATATAAATAGATAAATTACACACTAATGACTATTAGATTGCACATTAAGGATGAAACCAACTAAACTAAAAAATTTGGTTCGATCTTAGATTGGTTTGTGGCTAAACATAAAATACGTGAACTGCGACTGCACATTTGTGTTAAACGAATTACACTTTAATGACTGTTGATGGACGGATCCGATCAACATTAAGATATGATATAAAAAGTGTTGGAAATAGAAAACGAGAAGAAACTATGGAATAATTGAGTTTTATTATATAATTCCGAGGTCGGCCTCGGGACTTGAGGTCGTACAGTTGGAAATAATTACGAGTATTGATTACAAGATTTTAGAAGAGAAAGTAGTTGTTGGAGAATTCAATAACCCAAAATAAATGAGGGTCCCTCTTTATAGTGTCCTTAAATGTGACACTGTTCTGGTATTGTTCACCGGTCTCGTCGCACAATACTTCTACAGGTCAGGTCAGCGCTCTGAAATGTGATTAAAGACTTCTTTAATCATGACCTGTCAGACATTTAATGCTACCCATGTGAGCATTAAATGCTGGCAGACCCTTTTTGCCGAGCTAAATGCCCTAGGGTTATAGACTAGAGTGGCTTGTCCCGTCAACAATCATTAGCTGTCAAGTGTCAATATTATAATATTTTTGAGTTCAGCTTTCTTATAATGGCCGAACTCTGGGAAACTTCTGACCGGACCCCTAATCCCGTTGACCTTCTGGACCTCAGGATCCCTTATGTCTGCTCGGCGTCGATTTAGATCGACACTCTCAAGGGTTTTACAGGGTGCCGACCTCTGAGAATATATCGGGCGTCACCGCAACTAACTTTAACATTTAACCAGCTCGACACCTTGTATCAGTTCACCGCTCGGTTCCAACCGCGAGATCGTCTTTCCCCGATTTTTGTTGTCCAGCCATAGACTCCCGGTCGGGCTGATCTGGATATCAATATACAGGCCCCAAGCTCAGATGGGAGGCCTGCGGCGTCTCTTCCGAGGTCGTCTCTTGTGAAGATGGGCTCAGATTTATTCGGTTCTGGCTTTTATGGTTTGCTTATGTGGTCGACATTTTCGTGATACTTGGATAATTTCAGCGATATTTAATCGAGAAATGATTACGACAGCCGAAGTGACGCGTATTAAATTTGAGTTGCCTGTTGCTTTTCTGTCGGTTGTGAAAAGTCGTGTCACCTTAAGTGTTGTCCGTGTGGTGTACACGTGGCGAGCCCCTGATGGTTCATCCACAAATCACGTCCGTTGATCTCTAACAGTTACACCATTTTGAATTTTGAATTTCAAAAGTCCTTACACGTGTCTCTATTTTATTGGGCCTTCATAACTATAAATTAAAACACTTAGTCGTTTTCTAGGTTTTCTTCTCCTTCACCTTGCGATTTTGTTCTCTAGATTTTTAGAGAAATAGATCTTTGAGAGAATTTTCCGACAAGTTTCGATGGTTGTTCTCAGCGAGATTTTCTTTGTGGTAATCTATTTTTTTTATTTTGTTGTTATTTCTATTTTTTATTGTCAGATAATGTATTCCTCTTCGAAATCTGTTACTGGTGTCGGCCCTTCCGGCGACCATACCGGTTCTTCTGGCGATATGGCGGTCGAGGCCAACAAACTGGTCGTTTATTCTTCAACTTCAGTGGTGAACGCTCATCTGGAGGTGGTGTCTCTCTCTGCGGTTCGGCCTAATTCCTCCACGACTGAGACGGCTTCCGACGACGGTGGTGGAGAAGGCTCTGGGATGCCTCATTCACCACTTCGTGAAAGTGTCAGACTTGATTTAAACCAGTCGGCCGTTGTGGATGATGTTGAGAACGTCGATCTAGGTTTTTTGGAGTCCGATTCGGATGTTGGTGAGACCCTTCAGAGCGGCACTGAGGGGCGAGAAAGAGTTTCGATGGGTCTCGGTGATGAGGCCAGTGACACCGAAGTTGAGGCAGCAACGTCGGTGCCACCTGGTTTTTGGCACCAACCTATTTGGGTCTGGAAGACTCCTAGCGAGGCGACGACATGGAGAATGTTGTCGTCATCGATGATGCCAACTTGGCCCAACTATGGGTTAATTTAATTTCGACCCGGGGGTTCGTGTATTCGCCCCCTATGTCAGAGAACGCATTTCACTGTTCGTCGCCGGGCTGCATCGGGGTTTACCGAGCCAGCATCCTCCTCGGGATTCAATTTCCTCTGGCCGGCGAGTTGAACGATATTCTCTGCGAGCTAAAGACTGGTATCAGCAAGCTGGTGTCGACGGTGTTCGCCCGACTCCTCAGCTTTATCGTTATGTTCCGTCATGAGGGCTGGCCCTATCCCACCAGGCCCGAGGTGAAAGCTCTGTCCGGCCTCAAGAGGTGCGGCGAGACTGAAAACTATTATTGCTCGGTACATCCGGGGATTAATAAGAAGTTGGTCGCCAATCTCCCCGAGACCCTTTATGTAGCGCCGCGATCAAAACTAATATTAGAACGATTTTACTGCTCGACTATAAGTGAAATCCGTATTTTGTTTTCTTTCATGATTTCCAAGTTATTTATTTTTATATGTTCAATTATGTTAAGTTCGAGTTGTTATCGGTTATTATGTTTGAAATATCTTTCGACTGTGCCGAATCCTAGTTGTGCGTTCATCCGTGCCATAGGACCGAGCCGAGGTCCGTAACTCGAGCCTTAGCATTCACGTGCCACGCACACTAGCACTCGTGCCTGAGCCCTAGCCTAGGGCCAAGGGTCCACAAGTTAAGTCTCGCACTATCCGAGCCTTCCCGCGCCTTAGCCAAGCCCCAACACATGTTTCCTAAGTGTTGGGATCACAAGAGAGAGCATTGGCCTCAGCCCAAGTCATTTCCCGCACGTCCCGCCATGCAGCATGTCCAGGCCGTGCACATGCAGCCCAGCGCGCGCGCATCCACGCTGATGCGGAAGTGGGTTTTGAGCCCCGACGACGAGACAACCCAAGGAGGCTGTAAATAGGGCCAAAACGACGCACGCATGGTCTAAGAGACGGGTACGAGCTCGTATGAGAGGCGCTCAAGCACATGAGGGGTGGCACGAGTCGACACGAATGTAGGATAGTCGACGGGAGTCTCGTACTAAGGAGCGAGTACGCAGGAGAGGGACTCGCATGTTCACAAAGGCACGTTCACGAAGACGCCAGGAGCATAAGGTGTAAGCGCATGGCACGTATGTGGACGGGCTTGGATAGAGGAGTTCGCATAGGCATGAACCATGGTAACCGGCAAAAGGCCCAACAGATCGATGTACGAGCACATGAGGCAAACCGGGTAAGCTGAGGGTCGGCCACACGAGGGTCGAGCATGAGAGGGTCGAAGCTTGTAGGTCAAGAGATAGCGCGCGACCAAGCATGCGGAAGAGAACGCGGGTTGGACGCGCGATCACACAAGTCGGCCAAGGAAGGTCGCGCATGGAGGTATGCGAGGGCACGCAAAAAGGTGGTCCATTAGTGGGCGACAATCAGGCGCAAGAAAGGGCACATTAGACAAGGGCGAGAGTACGCGCATTGGCGTAGACGCGCATGGCGCTTGGAGATTAGGCGAAGTGGCGCGCAGGGGGTGGATGTTAGGTGGTTGATGCGCGCGAGGGACAGCTGTAGATGGGCGAGCGCGAGCGAGCACGCAGTGGGGCCTGGCGATGAGCTAGGCACGCTGGGCGAGCAAGGCGCACTAGGCTACATGTGCGAGGCACAAGGCAAGACCAGGATGACAAGTCTAGTCCTCATAGGATAGGCAAGGCGCGAATACTAGACCTCGTAGGACTAGTAAAAGCAGTTGAGTGCTATTACGCACGTGAAAGATCCGCGACAAAAGTAATCCTCAGAGAAACAGGAAACGCAGCCGGGAGTAGATTCTTAGTAGGAACAGGCAAAGCCAAGGCGCGCTCAAGCAGACTCCTTGGAGGATTAGAGCTGGGACACGCGGCGGGCGCATAGCGCGCAGAACGGTGACGCATGGACGGACGCGGGTGAAGGCTTAGGCCGAGCAGGCCTAGGACTGGCAGACGGCACGCAAGAGGGTGGCTAGGGGTCTTGGGGCTGACTTGGAGTGCAAGCAAGAGGATGGAGTGCAAGAAAAGTAACTAGGAGATCTAGTAGATTTAGGATTTTATGGTAGTAGAAGATGTTAGGATATTTAGTTGCCTTACGATTTATATTCATGCAAGAGTTAGGAGTTCTAGTTGGAGTAGGATTAGAGTAATTTAGGATCTATAAATAGGGGTCTTTCCTAATTGTTTTTCATGTCCAAGATTGATGAGTTGAATAGAAAAGAACGTTTGTTCATCCGTGTGTTTAATATTCGTGAGAGTGTTATCATACAACCGAGTGAGTGAGGCTAAGACCCGAGTGATCTCAAAATCGTGAGAAGATAAGGCTAATAACCGATTCGTCCACAGCTATCGTCGAGAGCGAGCCGTGGCAAAGCTAGTTCAAGGCAATCAAGTTGAGCGGAACACACGATCCTTCATGCTTTCATTGAGAGCGATTGATCGTGTGTTAATGTTAACTTTTCCTATCCCATTCGTTTTCTTTTGTTCGAATTTTTCCTTCTTTTGTTCGTGAGAATCAGAAAGAGAAAAAAAAATTATCCTTTGATTTTTTTTTTGTGCGTGAGTGATTTGTTTTTAGAAAAAAAAAACAATAAAAACGTATATTATTTTTTTGACTTTTCCTTTGCGTAAGTAGTTCGGATTCTTTGAGGGGCGACATTACCTTTTCTAGGGTTTCCATTCTGCGTTTATAGCAATCAATTTCACTGGCTCAATGAACGCCTAGCGATTCCCTAGAGGTTTTAGGGTGAGCAAGATAGTGGGTTGTTAATGGCATCGACTTCCAATGCTGGGGAGGAAGGTGGAACTTTTGCTCAGGAGATGACGCGAAGAATTCAGAAGTTCTCTCTATCGGGGAAGGAAAGTACGTTCGTAGATATAAGGAATGAGGATATCAAAGAGACGGCGGAGGAATGCAGCCGTAGTCTGGTGGGTAAAGTGATTGGCAATAGGCGAGCAACTTTATCAGGTATCAAACGAGCAATGACGGCCATTTGGAGGATCCAGCAACCAATGGAGGTGAGAGAACTCACAGCAAATTTTTCTCAATTCATCTTTGAGGATAGGGAGGATATGCGGAAAGTGATGGCGGGTACGAACTGGATTTTCGAAATTCAATATCTTATCCTTCAAGAATGGCGAAAAGGGGTTAATCATAATGACCCTATCTTTAACGTAATCAAGCTGTGGGTTCAAGTTTTTAATTTTCCCTTGGAGTGGCTAAGCTCGGAGGTAGGACTTAAGGTGGGGAGTGTTTTTAAAGATGTCAAGAATGTGGGAGTTACAGGAGTGGGAGGCCCGGGTGGTCGTGTGATTAGACTGTTGGTGGTCCTTGATTTAACAGAGCCCCTACCCAGATGCTCTGTAATCAGGTTGGGTGACCAAACTACTACAGTTTTCTTCAAATATGAGAGATTGGTGAATTTGTGCTATTACTGTGGAATGATTGGCCATTTGGATAGGGATTGCGCCCTCAAACTGGAAGATGTTGAGAGAAGGACCCTAAAGGAGGGATAATTCGGGGAATGGATGAAAACTAGTGAGCACAGAGGTGGGATTTTCACAGGGAACCAGAGTAGATCCATAGATAATGAGCAAGACACTAATTCTGTAGTTCCTTCGAATCAGGATTTCCTACAGGAATCAGTTCTTAGACTCACGCATAAAGGGACCGAGAAAACCACCCCAATTGCAGGCAATCCAAAGCCTGGGAAGCAGCAGCAAAATAATTTGAGTATCGTTGAATCAAGTTCCCCCAATCAAAACAACACACAATCCAGCCAGCCAAGAACTGAGAATAAGCCTTTATCTCACAATTTAGATAAAGGTAAAGATTTGATTCAGGAGAAATCTTAGGCTCAGGAAGGGGAAGCAGAAGGAAGCCATGGGTTGATTTCAGGGAGTCTAATTCAGTTCCAGGCGTATAGAGCTAACAACTTATATTTTATGGTGGCTTTGGAAATCACGGAACTTGTGGTTGTTTGAAAATGTGTGGAGGCCAGAACTTGGGATTATAAATGCTGCAATTCAAGACTGGAAGGAAGCAGATAGATTTGGAGGATGTGCAACTGCTAGAAGAGGACATGGAAATCAAGCTAGGTCTACTCTTGAGTAGTTCAGTGGTTTGGTTTTTGTGTTTCTGTCTCAGGTTTCTTTTTTTTTTTTCTGTCTTTATACTTAACTGGAGGGTTCAGTGCTCATCGCTGCCTTTGGTTTGAGTCTGGTGTCTGGTTTTTGTTGTGTGGCTAGGTTACTTTGTGGCTTTATGTAACTGTCTCTGGTGTTATGCCTTCGGCTTAGTTAGGAGGTCAGTATTTGAACCTTGTTTTTATGTTATGAGAAATCCTACCATTCTGATAAAAAAAAGTAGTTTGGATTCTTTTATTTTCTATTTTTTAAGTGGGGATTTATTAAACTAGGAGAAAAATTTCTTTTGGGGTGGTTTTTATTCGTTAGGATTTTATGTAAGCAGAAAAAAAAATATAATATTGTTGAGAGCATCTTGTCGTAAGGGGCGGGAGTGCTAAAGGGATTTAGGGGTGCAAGGTGTTGGGATTTATTTCCCTTATTTGAGTTAGTCGCAGTAAAAAAAAAAAGTCATGATGTTCGAGCCATTAGATGAGATGGATTGGGAGGATCTTGAAATATTGGAAGGGTTGGAGAGGGTTTAACTCCGAAGGAGCAAAGTTATTTGGAGGAGTTGTACGAGCGAAAAGATTTAGAGGAGAAGTACGAGCGACAAGCCAAAATCACGGAGGAGTTGTCACGACGACAAGACAAAGGTCTATGCTTAACGTGCACCGAAAAATATGTGTCGGGCCATACGTGCAAGTCGAGCGATGCAAGCCCTTTCACGATGGTCAAAGGAACGTTGGTTAAGTCCGAAGAAGCCGAAGTGGTAGAAGACGTGAAGGCCACCGAGGAGAACCGAGAGATGAAGTCGTACAAGGAGGAGTCGTTCGTTGAGGATGATAGGAGCGAAAAAGAGGTGGCGCACTTTGACGTTGGGGAGGTCGATGAATTTGAGGACGCTGAGGTCGAGGTAGTCATGGTCGAAGAGGGCCTGCAAGGAGATGCACGTGGAGGACGTGGAGATCGATGTCGTGAGTAAGGGCTTATTCGAAGTCGAAGAGGACCGTGAGTGGGATGCGCACGTGGTCGAAGAAGGAGTGCCCGAGGTTTGGATGGTCGAGGATGAGTCCTTGAGGACAAGGACATTCTCAAAGGGGGAGGGAATGATGCGGATGTGGGTTTTGAGCCCCGACGACGAGAAGGTCCAAGAGCCGAGACAACCTAAGGAGGTTGTAAATAGGGCCAAAACGACGCACGCATGGCCTAAGAGACGGGTACGAGCTCGTATGAGAGGCGCTCAAGCACATGAGGGGCGGCTCGAGTCGACGGGAGTCTCATACTAAGGAGCGAGTACGCACGAGAGGGACTCGCGTGTTCACAAAGGCACGTTCACGAAGGCGCCACATGAGTCGAAGGAGCATAAGGTGTAAGCACATGGCACGTATGTAGACGGGCTTGGATCGAGGAGTTTGCATAGGCGTGAACCATGGTAGCCAGCGAAAGGCCCAACGGATCGATGCACGAGCACATGAGGCGAACTGGGTGAGACGAGGGTCGGCCACACGAGGGTCGAGCATGATAGGGTCGAAGCTTGTAGGTCAAGAGATACCGCGCGACCAAGCACGCAGAAGAGAACGCGGGTTGGATGCGCGATCACACAAGTCAGCCAAGGAAGGTTGCGCATGGAGGTATGCGAGGGAACGCAAATAGGTGGTCCATAAGTGGGCGAAAATCGAGCGAAAGAAAGGGCGTATTAGACAAGGGCGAGAGTACGCGCATTGGCCTAGACGCGCATGGCGCTTGGAGATTAGGCGAAGTGGCGCGCAAGGGGTGGATGTTGGGTGGTTGATGCGCGCGAGGGACTGCTGTAGATGGGCGAGCGTGAGCGAACGCATAGAGGGGCCGAGCGATGAACTAGGCGCGTCGGGCGAGCAAGGCGCACTAGGCGACACGCGCGATGCACAAGTCAAGACCAGGATGATAAGCCTAGTCCTCATAGGAATAGGCAAGGCACGAATACTAGACCCCACAGGACTAGGAAAAGCAGTTGAGTGCTGGTACGCGCGTGAAAGATCGGCGACCGAAGTAATCCACGGAGAACCAGGAAACGCAGCCGAGAGTTGATTCCTAGTAGGAATAGGCAAAGCCAAGGCGCGCTCAAGCATATTCCTTGGAGGATAAGGGCTGGGACGCGCGGCAGACGGGCGGCGGGCGCACAGCGCGCACAAACGGCGACGCGTGGGCGGACGCGGGCGAAGGCCTAGGCCGAGCAGGCCTAGGACTGACGGGCGACGGACAAGAGGGCGGCTAAGGCTCTTGGGCTGACTAGGAGTGCAAGCAAGAGGATTGGAGTGCAAGCAAAGTAACTAGGAGATCTAGTAGATTTAGGATTTTATGGTAGTAGAAGATGTTAGGATATTTAGTTGCTTTAGGATTTATATTCATGCAAGAGTTAGGAGTTCTATTTAGAGTAGGATTAGAGTAATTTAATATCTATAAATAGGGGTCTTCCCTCATTGTTTTTCATGTACAAGATTGATGAGTTGAATAGAAAAGAACGTTTGTTCATCCGTGTATTTAATATTCGTGAGAGTGTTATCATACAACCGAGTGAGCGAGGCTAAGACCCGAGTGATCTCAAAATCATGTGAAGATAAGGCTAATAACTGAGTCGTCCACAACTATCGTCGAGAGCGAGCTATGGCAAAGCTAGTTCAAGGCAATCAAGTTGAGCGGAACACACGATCCTTCATCACGCGCCCAGCCGCGCAGGCAGCCCAGCAGCGCGCGCAGGCAGCTAGCACGCGCACGTCCGCGCGCAGACAGCGCTCAGCGCTGATGAAGATATGGTCATCAACCCTTGCCAGTCGGATGAAGAGACAAGAGCCGACTCTGATATATGGCTGGAAAATATGCTCGAGGAGCCACGAAGCCCGATATATAGGAGAGATTGGCCAAGAGGTTGTGGCCCGAGGGCAAAACCAAGGTCACGGAAGCGCAAGGCAAAAAGGGCTTGGAGGCAACGCAAGTCTAAAGCAAAGAAGATGGGCCAGTGGTGTGGGCCTTAAGTACGGAAAAGACGTGCATGGCGTTCAAAGGTTCGGAGTTGCGGCATGCGGAGGGAGGAGGATGGGTGGAGAATGCATGCCGGGGATTGTGATGGATGGTGATTGGATGGAATCGGCCCACTAGACGGGGAAGGTCCATCGAACAGGCCGTTCATACGGAACGAGGAATGTCGGGGAGGGCTAAGCCCAATTGGTGGACCGGGCCCATCGGGCGATCGGGCAGAGTCGGTCGGCAGCTGTGGGGTGGTCGAGCGTCGGCAGCAACGGCTTGGGTTTCCGGGACGCGCGGCAGTCGAGCGGAGGTCGTGTGGATCGTGCAGGGCGCGTGGGTGACTGGTATGCGGGCGAGAGCCTAAGCCTTGTAGGCTTAGGCGAGGGGGTCGAGAACGCTCAGGCGTTGGGCAGCGATAGCGGGGGGCGCGATTGTCGCGCGAGTGGCCAGGACGCGGGCGGTCGGCTAGGCCCAGTAGGCATAGGCAAGACGGGCGGATGCCTAGGCCTAGCAGGCATAGGCGAGGCGGGCGCGTACGTGCAGGGGCGGACCAGCTGGCAGGCGAAGCAGGACGCTAGGGCGCGTTGATACGGAAGTGGTTATTAACCCCGGTGAGTCAAGTGACGGGATGGTCGAAGACCTCGAGAGTTGGCTCGAATATGAGCTAGAGGAGCCACCAATCGAACAATACTGGCCTACTTTCAGGAGGGACTGGCCGAGAGGATGTGGCTCGAGGTCTAGAAGGCGTAAAGCCAAGCGAGCAAGCAGGCAGCACAAGCCCAGGGCTAAGGAGGTGAATGATTGGTGCAAGACTTGTGCAAGGAAGCGACGAGCTTGGAGGATAGAGGCTAAGAGAATGGGTGCGCGAGGGGTGGAAGATGGGTGGAAGATGCGTGCCGGACATTGCTATGGGACGATGTGCGAATGGGCGAATGCGAGCGAGTGGCGCGCATCAGGCTTTGATGCGCGCAATAGGGTGGAGCACACGTGGGCAGTACGGGGTGCACGCGGGTGCGCGACATGTGATCAGGCCAGCGGTACGCGGGGAGCAGCCGATGAACGAAGGTGCGCGGTAGACGATTGGAGTGCATGGGCGCTGGGCGCAACGCGCGGGGCGCGGGACGACAGCGCGAGCGGGACAGACGCAAGTGGCGTGCGCGACACTCGCGCGGGTGGTAGGAACGCGCAGCGAACGGAATGCAAGCACGCGGAGTGCGCGAGCGGTGACGCGTGGGCGTACGCGGGCGAAGGCCTAAGCCGTGTAGGCTTAGGCGAGACGGGCGGAACTAGCGCGAGGGGAAGCCGTGACCGAGCGGGACTAGGAGAGCTGAGCGCGCGGTGCAACGCGCGAAAGGGAGGCGATGCAAGCGAGGCGCGCGCGAGACGCAAGCGAAGCCACGACCGAGTGGGATTAGGCCTCGTGGGCGGCGCGCGCACGATGGCGGGTTGGCTTAGGGTCAGCCAAACTTGGAGTGCAAGTCAAGCAAGTGGAGATCAAGACTCTTAGTACAATTAGGATTCTATTTGCTTATTGCTTTTAATAAGTCTACTAGTATTAGGATTTTATTAGTATACGATGTTAGGAGATCTAGAATGTTAAGGATTTATATTATTGCATGATCTAGGAGATCTAGTTGGAATAGGCTTAGATTTATTTATGCACCTATAAATACCCATGTACCCTCATCATTATAAATATGTTAAATGAGTGAATAGAAAAGGGGAACATTGTGTTCAAAGCGTGTGTTTAAGCAAGGCCGTAGTGCGTGTTTATCATACAACCGTGTCTAAGAGAAGGCCCTGAGAGCGTCTATTAGTCACACGTATCGTGTTTAGTTGAAGGCCCTAAGTGCGCGATTATCCACAAGCGGTAGGCAAATTCACGATCCCTCATCATTGGAGCTTTCATTGAGAGAATCCAATCGTGTTTTTGTCTATTTTACCTTTTTCTTTTTTCAGTTTTTGCCTTTTGCTGAGGGGGTCGAATTTTTCTTCTTTTGTTCGAATTTTTGCTTCTTTTTTCTTTTCTTTTTCGTGAGTTTGGGTAGTATCAAAAAAAAAAAAAAAAAA
>CACSLK010023397.1:530538-544697 GCA_902706635.1 Striga hermonthica
CGCACGCATGGCCTAAGAGACGGGTACGAGCTCGTATGCGAGGTCGCGCATGGAGGTGCGCAAAGGTACGCAAGAAGATGGTCCATAGGCGTACGACGTTCGGGCACAAAAAAGGTCACATTCAAGAAGGGCGCGCACACGCGCATTGGCGTAGACGCGCATGGCGCTTGATGATTTGGTGAAGTGGAGCGCAGGGGGTGGATGTTGGGTGGTTGATGCGCGCGAGGGGTTATGGTGAATGGTCGGGCATGGCCGACGGGCGAATAGGCAAATGGCGCGCATCGGGCCATGATGCGCGCAACGGGGCTACAAGCGATAGCGTGTCTTGGGCGTGGGGCGAACGCGGGACAACGCCGGGTGCACGCAGGTGCAAGGAAGACAAGCGGAGCGCGAGCATTAGCAGGACGCGCTGGGCGTCACGCGGAAAGAAGGCAGGGCGCGCTGGGCGCGCGATTGGGGTGACGCGGGTGCAAGCCTCGACAGAGAAGGCATAGGAGTGCGGGGCGATAGCGCGCACGCGCGAGAAGGAGATAACGGCCAGAAGGCGCGCGCGAAAGTGGGTGCGTGGGGTACGGGCGCACAAGACCTAATCGCCGAAGGATTAGGCGAGGCTGAGGCGGCCGGCGCTGGCATGCGGGACACGGCGCACGAGTCCACGAGCGACAAGGAAAGCGAGGACGCGGACGTGAAGGCGGCGTGCGAGAAGTGAGGCGGCAGAAGTACTTGGGCATGAGTTTGGAATTGTTTGGAGTGCAAGCCAAGCAAGATCAAGATCTAGTCAATTAAGGACTTTAGTATATTTAGTTTCCTTCTTGCACAATAGTATCTAGAATGTTTAGGAAGTTAATATTTTATTGCTTTAATATGTTTCCTAGGTAGATTAGAATTAGTAGTAATTAGGATCTATAAATAGGGATGTTCCCTCATTGTTTTGAGAGGACGAAGAATGATGAAATAGAAAAGAACGTTTGTTCGAAACCGTTTGTTAGAGTCGTGAGATTCGATCATGCAATCGAATTGGTGAGGCTAAGACCCGAGCCAGTTCAACGATTTAGAGAGGCTAAGACCCGATCTATTTCGAGAGTGTAGCGAGGCTAATACCTGAGTGAACTCAAGTATCGTGAGAGAGTTAGGCTAATAACCGAGTCGATCACACCTATCGTCGAGAGCAAGGCCGTGGCGAAGCCGTGATCGAGACAAGTCGAGGACACGCAACACCCGATCCTTCATCATTGGTGCTTTCATTGAGAGTGATTGATTGGGTGTTCGTGAACTTTTTCTATCCCATTCTTTTTTCTTTTGTTCGATTTTTCTTGAGTCTTTGTGTTCGAATTTTTTCGAATTTTATCCCTTAATTTTCGAAAAATTCGTGAGTATCAAAAAAAAAAAAAAGTGTCATCTAGTCCTTTTGTTTGATTTTTTCCGGTTATTACCTTTTGTTGAAGGGGCTGAATTTCTTTTGTTTTTCTTTTCTTTTTGGTTCGACTTGGTTCGAATTATTTTTTTAGAGTCTTAAAAAAAATATGAAGAGAGTCATGAGGTTCATACCATTGGATGAGATGGATTTGGAAGATCTTGAATATCTCGAAGGTTTGAAGAGGGAATTAACCCCTTGGGAGCAAGAGTATTTGGAGGAGTTGCACGAGAAAAGAGATCTAGAAGAGAAGCAACTCAAGATCATGGAGGGGTTCGTCAACAAAGAGGCCATGTTTACGTTCGATCTACCAGGCTATGTTGAAAACGAAGTCACCGAGTCCGAGGATCCACCTTCATTCAGCGACGTGTTCATGGACGAGGAAGTGGCTCACATCGAGATCGAGGTCAAAGGAGCCAAAGTGGTCGACGTCGAAGAAGAGATCTTGCTCGTGGTCAAAGAGGGCCTTGGCGAGGGGACGCATATGGAGAACGAGGATATCGATGTCGAGAGTGCAGGCTTGATCGAGGTCGAGATCGAAGAGGTGCCCGATGTTTGGATGGTCGAGGACGAGTCCTTGAGGGCAAGGACATTCTCAAAGGGGGCGGGAATGATGCATAAGTGGGTTTTGAGCCCCGACGACAAGAAGGGCCGAGAGCCAAGACAACCCGAGGAGGCTGATAATAGGGCCAAAACGACGTACGCATGGCCTAAGATACGGGTACGAGCTTGTATGCGAGGTCGCGCATGGAGGTGCGCAAAGGTACGCAAGAAGATGGTCCATAGGCGTACGACGTTCGGGCGCAAAAAAGGGCACATTCAAGAAGGGCGCGCACACGCGCATTGGCGTAGACGCGCATGGCGCTTGATGATTTGGCGAAGTGGCGCGTAGGGGGTGGATTTTGGGTGGTTGATGCGCGCGAGGGGTTATGGTGAATGGTCGGGCATGGCCGACGGGCGAATAGGCAAATGGCGCGCATCGGGCCATGATGCGCGCAACGGGGCTACAAGCGATAGCGTGTCTTGGGCGTGGGGCGAACGCGGGACAACGCCGGGTGCACGCGGGTGCAAGGCAGGCAAGCGTAGCGCGAGCATTGGCAGGACGCGCTGGGCGTCATGCGGAAAGAAGGCAGGGCGCGCTGGGCGCGCGATTGGGGGTGACGCGGGCGCAAGCCTCGACAGAGAAGGCATAGGAGTGCGGGGCGATAACGCGCACGCGCGAGAAGGAGATAGCGGCCAGCAGGCGCGCGCGAAAGTGGGTGCGTGGGGTACGGGCGCACAAGACCTAATTGCCGAAGGATTAGGCGAGGCTGAGGCGGCCGGCGCTGGCGTGCGGGACACGGCGCACGAGTCCACGAGCGAC
The DNA here is from genome assembly GCA_902706635.1 of Striga hermonthica. Taxonomy (NCBI): domain Eukaryota; kingdom Viridiplantae; phylum Streptophyta; class Magnoliopsida; order Lamiales; family Orobanchaceae; genus Striga; species Striga hermonthica. The sequence continues at coordinate 533,316 of CACSLK010023397.1, forward strand.
AAGGAAAGCGAGGACGCGGACGTGAAGGCGGCGTGCGAGAAGTGAGGCGGCAGGAGTTTGGAATTGTTTGGAGTGCAAGCCAAGCAAGATCAAGATCTAGTCAATTAAGGACTTTAGTATATTTAGTTTCCTTCTTGCACAATAGTATCTAGAATGATTAGGAAGTTAATATTTTATTGGTTTAATATGTTTCCTAGGTAGATTAGAATTAGTAGTAATTAGGATCTATAAATAGGGATGTTCCCTCATTGTTTTGAGAGGTCGAAGAATGATAAATAGAAAAGAACGTTTGTTCGAAACCGTGTGTTAGAGTCGTGAGATTCGATCATGCAATCGAATTGGTGAGGCTAAGACCCGAGCCAGTTCAACGATTTAGAGAGGCTAAGACCCGATCTATTTCGAGAGTGTAGCGAGGCTAATACCCGAGTGGACTCAAGTATCGTGAGAGAGTTAGGCTAATAACCGAGTCGATCACACCTATCGTTGAGAGCAAGGCCGTGGCGAAGCCGTGATCGAGACAAGTCGAGGACATGCGACACCCGATCCGTCATCACATAGGCCAGCTGGCGGGCAGCGCGCGGGAATGACTTGGCCAGCAAGAAAGGAAGTTTCCTAGGAGTCTTTTGAGCTGATTATTCCTCCCTACTTGGAGTGCAAATCAAGGCACAAGATCCCCTAGTTATTTAGTTTCCTTATTGCTTTATAATTTCTAGATTGTTTAGGATTCTTAATATTTTATTGCTTTATTAGTTTCCTAGGTAGAATAGACTTAGATCTAGTTGGTGCCTATATAAAGGCCCCTTCCCCTATGTTATTTTTATTAATTCAATCATCCAAGAAGTCAATAGAAATCTAGAACTTTGTTCTTCCAACTTTGCTTTAGTCTTTTCACCAGAATACTATTGCAATTATATCGTTTCAATAGGCGCGGTTGTGGCTAGAGAAACACTATCGGCGATTCAAGGCGCGGGTTAGCGGCTTATCGGCAGTCGAAACACACGATCCTCATCACAGCACGCGCGCGCGGGCGCTGGGCTGACTGGGGCAGTGCGCGGGGACGACTTGGGCAGCAAGAAAAGGAGTCTTCTAGGAGTCTTTTGAGCTGAAATTTCTCTAGATTATTCTTCCCTACTTGGAGTGCAAGTCAAGACACAAGATCCCCTAGTTATTTAATTTCCTTATTGCTTTATGAGATCTAGATTGTTTAGGATTGTAACGCCCCGTTCGAATATGCGAATTTATGTGAATATATGAGGATTATTTGAGATCTTTATTATTATTATTATTATTATTATTATTATTATTATTATTATTATTATTATTATTATTATTATTATTATTATTATTATTATTATTTGCCAATTTGATATCATCATTATTATTATTATTATTATTGTTGTTGTTGTTATTGTAAATGCTAAATGCCTAATTACAATTAATTGTCTAATTGATTGTTATTATTATTATTATTATTAATATTGATATTTATGTTAAATGTCTAATTTGCCTAATTGCTAATATGTGTTTTAAATGTTTATTTATTAATAAATATTATTATGTGTGCATTATATATATTATTTGATTTAATTTATTTTCGCGATCGTATCCGAACCATTTTTCCAAGTGAGTCTTAAGTTTAATAATCGGCCCAATCTATCGGGAATATTTTTGGTCCACTCGGATATTATTCCCAGCCCATATGCTATGGTGTTTTAATGGCCCAATTTGATATCCTATTGTTTCTGGGCCCAATCAAGATATTAAAACTTGGCCCAAACAAATTGATCACTCAGCTTTCTTCTCCAAAAGCTTGCGACCGAGTCAGGCACGATTCAAAATTCAGGTGAGATTTTCAAGGGGATAATTGGCACGTTCTCCACCTCTCTCTCTCGCCATATATTTCCTCTGATTAGAACCAGTAGTCATCTACCTCTCCTTCTGTTCTTTCAAATATCTATCGCAACCTGTTTCAAAAAAAAAAAAAAATAAATAAATTATTTTGTGAACCTGCAATTTCTACCGCTGAACCATCTTCTTCGGCGACTTCACTCCATTTGCTGGCGTCCTCTCATCGCAACGGCCGCCGCGTCCTGACCACCACCGACGAGCCTTAGTCGCGAGCTGTGTTCCCGCAACCGCAGTCATCCGTTCCGAGAGGCCATAGCCATCGTCTGCTTGTGCGTGTTCAGTCACCGGAGCTTCTCACAGTAGTCCTGCTCGTCGTGAGGAACCTGTCAGTTTTGATTAGGTTGTGTCCAGTCCCCGTGTTCGAGAAGCCCAAGTCCCAAGTTCCACCGGCCCGTATTTCCCGCTATTCGGTCCATTTCCCATCCGATAACTCGTAGTTTCCCGAAGACGGGTAACTTATTCGAATCCTCTCGTAATTCCGGTCATTTTCATATATTACATGATAGATATAGATATCTTACGGACTATCGAATTCATGTCTGAAATCAGATTTTTGTTTGGTTCGTTATTGTTTGTTGAATGTTCGTATATTCAAGGATTTTCGGGGATGATTGGAACCCTCAATTTCATAAACGTGAATACTGTTTTGTTGCTGTGAAAAATTTATATAAGTTCGGAGCCTCGTTTTGTTATTTTGAGCCGTCGTCTTGTTGTTGGATCGTTCGAAATCGTGATTGTCAAAACCTGTTACTGCTTCTTTGTTGTTTGGTTTCTGGGCATTTTAAAAATCACAGGTTTCATTTTATGTTAAGTAAGTCAAGGTTTCAGTAGATTTCGCAAAACATGCGTGTAGTTTAGTGGCAACTATGCCCAGTTTCTTGCGAGAGGTCCACGGTTGTCCTTTGTATGGACATTTATATTTTTTATTGTGTGAGATTTCCAGCAGAGCGGGCTGAGAAGCCCGCGATCGGCCTGCGCCCAACCCGATCATTCCCTCAATCTCCTTGGCCTGTTAGCCCGCGCTCCAGCCCGCTTGTCCAGCCCTGTTCAAGCCATAAATTTCCGGCCCAGGCCCCTTTGTGCGGCCCAATTCTCATATGCAAGGCCTAAATGTGGGGAAATCTTTGGTCAGCATTTTAACAACGCGACCCAATTGACTTTTTAAGCTTTTTTGTGTTCCAGAAGTCCGTTTTTCGTACCGATTTTAATTTTTAAAAATATTTATGAAATGAGAAAAATTTGGAAAAATTATTTTAAGTCCCGAGACTCCAATTTTTGTTCTCCGAGTCTTATTTTTCAAAATAAGAGAGTTCCAAGTCCACGAAAAATCCGAATTAAAACCCTTAAGTCTTAATTTTTATTGAGTATGAGTTTTGTATTAAACTCGAGTAGTGAGATAGATTATTGATAAATTATCTCGCTTAAATGTAGGTATTTGAGGAGTCGAGCCTCGACCTACGTACTTGCTTTTGTGTGATATTCTCCCTCGATTTCCAGGTGGGTTTATTTATAAAATTGTCAATGCTTGAATAGTGAAATTGTCTGCTTACTTGGGTATGATCAAAGTATGAAATGTGAACATGTAACCTTCGGCGTGAGCTGTACCGGCCGTCGAGTGGTATCCCCGTGGTTATAGAACGTACCCGATGGGTATTCTCCTTTATTAATGTATTGCAGACCTTGGCATGAGCCTTGGTCAGTGATGGATTTCCTCCCTAAAACCCTCGGGGTTGGCAGAACTATCTAATACCCTCGGGGTTGACAGTGAATTTCCCGTCTAAAACCCTCGGGGTTGACGGATGATTCTTCTACTTTGGCAACGTTAGAGTTCCCGCGGGGAGACGATACGTGGACCAAATGTAGTCTATTCTGATAGGTGTGCACATGAGATATGTAATGGGCTCTGGATAGGAGATGGGAAAGATTTGGTTGTCAATGTTCATACTTGTGACCATGTCATATTTACTTTCTGTACCCATTTAATATAATTATTCATTGCATAGTGGTGAGCACAACGGATTCCATCTGTGCTCATCCCCACCTGCTCTTCATGGATGCAGGTTGAGCCGACGGCTGCATGGCGGCGAAAGACGAGTGGTGGTCGGTTATCTGACCAGACCTTATTATGTAGCTTCCGCTTTGCTATATATAATATGGTTACTTTTGTCATTATGTTGAACTTTAGATTATTTTTTATTTGAGAAATTTGAATACTGGTTTGGGGAGATGTCCCGTTTGCTAATGATTGATTTTGAAACTTTGTTTAGAACCCTGTGAGGGTGGTTCCGATTTGACTCTGGATAATTGATGATGTTTAAATTGCTTGCGAGTAATTGATAATTCGTAAATGTTGTTTATATGTCGAGTAACGCCAAATGATTTATGAAAAGAATTTCAAAAAATTTTCGTTGACTTTTTGAAAAGCTTGACTTTTGTCAAATAAAAGTGGGGCGTTACAGTATGGTATCAGAGCGGGTCTACGTTTCTGTAGACTGCTTAAATTTGAATTATGTGCATATATGATTATTTGAGTTAAGCATCGACCACTCGTGTTCGTCATGCCGCGCCGCTAAAGGTATGTAAGTCATAAGTATCACTAAGATCACTTTTGAAATGTTTGCTATTCATGATTGCTTATGTATGTGCTAAATCGGGGCTTAGGATCTATCCACCTTTAAATGCGAACTCTAGTGTTTAATGGCGAACTCTAGACTTCTAGTATATTGATTATATTGTTTGTTTTGTGTTCGGCTTATTCAATGTAGAAGTTGAATACTCGCAACAACCGTAACCGTCAGGCATCCCCGCAACCTTCTCCGCCCCGTCAGCACCAGGCCCCTCCGGCCATGGATCTTACTCAGCTTATCATTCAGTTTCAGAGGATGAATGCACCAACCTTTGCGGGGACTGAGAACTCCACAGCGGTGCTGGAGTGGATCAAAGAACTGGACAAGATCTTCGCTGTACTTCCCATCCCTAACCGTCAGCGGGTATCCCTTGTAGCTTACCAGATGAAGGAGGATGCTTCCGACTGGTGGATTGACCACTGGGCTCGGAGGCCAGAGGCGGAGCTCCATGCACTCTCTTGGGAACAAATGAAAATGATGGTGCGTAGCAAGTTCCTTCCCCAGAGCTTTTGGGACAGAATGGAGCATGAGTTTTACCACTTGCAGCAGGGCAGCTCCATGGTGGATGAGTATATCCGCACCTTCACCCGCATGTCCCTTTTTGCGGGCGACGCAGTGACCACCGATGCCAAGAAGGCCCGTAAGTTTCTCAAGGGGCTCAACCAGAAGATCCGTGAACTGGTGGGAAGTCACGGACTGATGTCCTATGCAGATACCGTGAGTCGGGCTCAGGAGGTTGAGAGCTGTCTCATTCCGTTAGCTCCAGTTCTTTCTTATTATCATGCTTTCCAGCCGTCTTAGACCGTTGTCCAGCATGCTCAGCCCATCTCATCTATGCAGCCCGGTTCTAGTTCGGGCAAGAGGAAGGCAGATTCCCATTCGGATAACCGAAAGGAAAAGCGTGGAGCACGAGATCGCCGCGATCCCCACCCCATAGTCCAGGCTCAACACCGAAGTGCACCAATTGGGGCCGTCGCCACCCCGGATAATGTCGCTATCAGCAGAAGGTTTGTTTCACTTGTTGGGCCCCGGTCATTTCCGCAATGAGTGCCCCGAGGCTCGACCGCAGCAACAACAGCCGCAACAGCAGCAGCTGCCATGACTGCCTCAGCAGTAGTGAGGCTAACCATGGACTCGTGAAGTCGTATCAACCTTATTTTTATTTTCTTAGTTTTGCTTTTTTGAAAACTTTGCAAGCCTTGTTTTATTTCCTTTCGCTTGACATACTATTTGGAATTGCGTTTGAGACTCCGTTATGTTCAATTTCAGTACTTTGGAATCTTCTGTTGCTTTCTCTTCCGTTGTATGGGATGGGATTTCAGATGGAGTTAAATATTTTATTTCTTTTATGATCCTTATCTATTCTCGTAAATTGAGAACCTTGTGTTGTGATGCCCCTAATTCAGTATGAATTAGAAGTCGAGAAGTGTTGTTCCACCTTAAAAGATTTTGAGAATCTTTTAAGGAGGGTAGTCATGTCTGGTACATGCACATCGTGGAGTGTAGAGCCACTTTCACTTTTGATGTTCGTTCATTGTAATATTTGGAAGCTCATTTAAGACTGCCGGCACGGCTAGCTGTTTGACCAAGAGCTGACATGACGGCCGACACTGTTTGTCGGAAGAGTCGAATGAGCTAAGCGTTTCATTACTCGGTAATGACCGATGGGATTGATATCCTGGTTAAGGAGCCGATCATCGCTTTTTTTTGCGAAGTTTTCCCGACCTCTATCGTTGGTTGTTCAGTAGATATTGTGTTGATTTAAGAAGGTGGTGGACTTGGAACTCGGTTTATGCCTTATAAAGTTTGACACCCTTGAAATCGCTGAAATTGTTTTGTACCTATTGAAATCATCTTTGGTTGAACCCTAATTTTTTTGTAGTTTGGGATATTTGTGTAAAACCATTATTCTTTTTGATTACCTTGGAAATTATAAATCGGGGTTTGAGAATTTCTTGTTTGTACCTCAAACCAAACACCGACCATGGCTGGGTGTAGCCATGCGAAGTGGTTGTCGAGCATGCACGCCCGTGCTGAGAGACGTGAGGCCAACTGCAGTGGCGACCGTTGACTCGCACGAGAGCTGCCGCCACCATCACTGGACGCCAAACTCCCCAGGTCAGTGCGTACGGCCAACTCGTTTCTGTACCAAAGATGTTGGGAAACCTCTTGAATATTGTCTTTTGAACCTTGAACCGAGAGCTCCAAGTTCCACTGAATCGATGTGTGAATTTCTGAAATCACTTAATTCTCGATTAAATGAGTGTTGTTAGTTATTGCTTAGCCGCAGAGGGATGTCCCTCGAGCTGGCAGGAATTTGAGGTGCTTCGTTGTCGAGCAAAGTCTCGAGTCTCGATTGGAGACTATGTGCTCACCGTTGAAATCATGTTGGTATGAATGTCTTCCTAAAAGTCGCACCCGATGGGTGTGGTTCGCTTCGGGAAGAAGAGAGAAGCTTCGGCCCCACTATATCGGACCCTTTCAGACTCTCGCAGAAGTCAAAGACATGGCCTACCAGTTAGCTTTACCACATGTGTCGTCGAAGTGCATGACCCCAAACATGTGGTGGACTTTGTCGAGTTGCAGGTCGAGCGCGGCCTTACCTATGAGTAGGTACCGGTGTTCGTACTGGACCAGAAGGTTCATCAGCTGAGGACCCGGGCAATCGATCTCGTCGAGGTGCAATAGAACAAGTACGGCAAGTCCGAGACAACTGGGGAGACGGAGACCGAGTCTAGGAGGATATATCTGAACTTAATGTTTGATGTTGTATTATAGAGTTTGGATGTTTTGTTTTCGAAATTCGAGGACGGAATTCCTTTTAAGGTGGGTAGATTGTAACGCCCCGTTCGAATATGCGAATTTATGTGAATATATGTGGATTATTTGAGATCTTTATTATTATTATTATTATTATTTTCCAATTTGATATCATTATCAATATTATTATTGTTGTTGTTATTGTAAATGCTAAATGCCTAATTACAATTAATTGTCTAATTGATTGTTATAATCATTATTATTATTAATATTGATATTTATGTTAAATGTCTAATTTGCCTAATTGCTAATATGTGTTTTAAATTTTTATTTATTAATAAATATTATTATGTGTGCATTATATATATTATTCGGTTTAATTTATTTTCGCGATCGTATCCGAACCATTTTTCTAAGTGAGTCTTAAGTTTAATAATCGGCCCAATCTATCGTGAATATTTTTGGTCCACTCGGATATTATTCCCAGCCCATATGCTATGGTGTTTAAATGGCCCAATTTGATATCCTATTGTTTCTGGGCCCAATCAAGATATTAAAACTTGGCCCAAAAAAATTGATCACTCAGCTTTGTTCTTCAAAAGCTTGCGACCGAGTCAGCCATTTATTTTCTCTGATTAGAACTAGTAGTCATCTACCTCTCCTTCTGTTCTTTCAAATATCTATCGCAGCCTGTTTCAAAAAAAAAAAAAAAATTATTTTGTGAACCTGCAATATCTGCCGCTGAACCATCTTCTTCGGCGAATTCACTCCGTTTGCTGGCGTCCTCTCATCGCAACGGCCGCCGCATCCTGACCACCACCGACGAGCCTTAGCCGCGAGCAGTGTTCTCGCAACCGCAGTCGTCCGTTCCGAGAAGCCATAGCCACCGTCTGCTTGTGCGTGTTCAGTCACCGGAGCTTCTCACAGTAGTCTTGCTCGTCGTGAGGAACCTGTCAGTTTCGATTAGGTTGTGTCCAGTCCCCGTGTTCGAGAAGCCCAAGTCCCAAGTTCCGCCGGCCCGTATTTCCCGCTATTCGGTCCGTTTCCCATCCGATAACTCGTAGTTTCCCAAAGACGGGTAACTTATTCGAATCCTCTCGTAATTCCGGTTGTTTTCATATATTACATGATAGATATAGATATCTTACGGACTATCGAATTCATGTTTGAAATCGGATTTTTGTTTGGTTCGTTATTGTTTGTTGAATGTTCGCATATTCAAGGATTTTCGGGGATGATTGGAACCCTCAATTTCATAAACGTGAATACTGTTTTGTTGTTGTGAAAAATTTATATAAGTTTGGAGCCTCGTTTTGTTATTTTGAGCCGTCGTCTTGTTGTTGGATCGTTCGAAATCGTGATTGTCAAAACCTGTTACTGTTTCTCTGTTGTTTGGTTTCTGGGCATTTTAAAAATCACATGTTTCATTTTATGTTAAGTAAGTCAAGGTTTTAGTAGATTTCGCAAACATGCGTGTAGTTCAGTGGCAACTATGCCCAGTTTCTTGCGAGAGGTCCACGGTTCAATCCTTTGTATGGACATTTATTTTTTTTTATTGTGTGAGACTTCCAGCAGAGAGGGCTGAGAAGCCCGCGATCGGCCCGCGCCCAACCCGATCATTCCCTCAATCTCCTTGGCCCGTTAGCCCGCGCTCCAGCCCGCTTGTCCAGCCCTGTTCAAGCCATAAATTTCCGGCCCAGGCCCCTTTGTGCGGCCCACTTCTCATATGCAAGGCCCAAATATGGGGCAATCTTTGGCCAGCATTTTAACAACGCGACCCAATTGACTTTTTAAGCTTTTTTGTGTTCCAGAAGTCCGTTTTTCGTACCAATTTTAATTTTTAAAAATATTTATGAAATGAGAAAAATTTGGAAAAATTATTGTAAGTCCCGAGACTCCAATTTTTGTTCTCCGAGTCTTATTTTTCAAAATAAGAGAGTTCTAAGTCCACGAAAAATCCGAATTAAAACCCTTAAGTCTTAATTTTTATTAAGTATGGGTTTTGTATTAAACTCGAGTAGTGAGATAGATTATTGATAAATTATCTCGCTTAAATATAGGTATTTGAGGAGTCGAGCCTCGACCTACGTACTTGCTTTTGTGTGATATTCTCCCTCGATTTCCAGGTGGGTTTATTTATAAAATTGTCTATGCTTGAATAGTGAAATTGTTTGCTTACTTGGGTATGATCAAAGTATGAAATGTGAACATGTAACCTTCGGCGTGAGCTGTACCGGCCGTCGAGTGGTATCCCCGTGGTTATAGAACGTACCCAATGGGTAGTCTCCTTTATTAATGTATTGCAGACCTTGGCATGAGCCTTGGTTAGTGATGGATTTCCTGTCTAAAACCCTCGGGGTTGGCAGAACTGTCTAATACCCTCGGGGTTGACAGTGAATTTCCCGTCTAAAACCCTCGGGGTTGACGGATGATTCTCCTACTTTGGCAACGTTAGAGTTCCCGCGGGGAGACGATACGTGGACCAAATGTAGTCTATTCTGATAGGTGTGCACATGAGATATGTAATGGACTCTGGATAGGAGATGGGAAAGATTTGATTGTCTATGTTCATACTTGTGACCATGCCATATTTACTTTCTGTACCCATTTAATATAACTGTTCATTGCATAGTGGTGAGCACAACGGATTCCATCTGTGCTCATCCCCACCTGCTCTTCATGGATGCAGGTTGAGCCGGCAGCTGCATGGCGGCAAAAGACGAGTGGTGGTCGGTTATCTGACCAGACCTTATTATGTAGCTTCCGCTTTGCTATATATAATATGGTTACTTTTGTCATTATGTTGAACTTTGGATTATTTATGATTTGAGAAATTTGAATACTGGTTTGGGGAGATGCCCCGTTTGCTAATGATTGATTTCGAAACTTTGTTTAGAACCCTGTGAGGGTGGTTTCGATTTGACTCTGGATAATTGATGATGTTCAAATTGCTTGCGAGTAATTGATAATTCGTAAATGTTGTTTATATGTCGAGTAACGCCAAATGATTTATGAGAAGAATTTCAAAAAATTTTCGTTGACTTTTTGAAAAGCTTTTGACTTTTGTCAAATAAAAGTGGGGCGTTACAAGGATACTTAAATTTTATTGCTTTGTTAGAGTTATAGTTAGATTAGGAATCGATCTAGTTAGTGCCTATATAAAGGCCCCTTCCCTCTTGTTATTTTTCATAGAATGATGAATTGAATATTTGAATAGTCTTAGTTAGTAGAATATCCCGAACTTTTGTTCAAACACTTTGATTTAGTTTTTCACCAAGAATCTACTGCAATTTTATTCGTTTCAAGAGGCGCGGTTGTGGCTCGAGAAGCACCTATCGGCGATTCAAGGCGCGGGTAAGCGGCTTATCGACAATCGGGTCACGCGATCTTTATCACGCTCCCAGAACACGCAGGCAGCTCAGCAGCATGATGAAGATCGCGTGTTTCGATTGCCGATAAGCCACGAATCCACGCCTTGAACCGACAATAGGTTTTTCTCCAGCCACAACCGCGCATATTGAAACGAATGAAATTGCATTAGAAATCTAGAAGAAATCTAAGACAAAGTGTTTTAACAGAAGTTCAGATTTTTATTGATAAACTTGATGATGAAAAATAACATGGGGAAGGGGCCTTTATATAGGCACAAAATATATCTAGTCCTAATCTACCTAGGGAACTAATAAAACAATAAAATATTAAGTATCCTAATTAAGCTAGAAATTATAAAGCAATAAGGGAACTAAATAACTTGGCTTACACACCAAGTAATCTCTCTCTCTTTCTCGCGTGTTCGGCCGCCTTTCCCTCTCGCGCGCTTAGGTCGATCGCCGCCTCGCTTGCCCTAGTCCTCGAGGACTAGGCGCCGCCATCATCCGCGCGTGTACCGCCATGCGGCTTTCTGCGCACGCCAACGACTTACACTTTGCCCGCGCGCGCGTGGCCTATCGTCTTGCCGCTCTCCTCGAGGATTGGCGTCTCGCGCCCCTTGCCGCATGCCTCAAGGCATAGGGCCTCAAGCCCTGCGCATGCTTCACAGCAGCGCGCCTTTCCCGCGCCCGCACCCGCTGTGCCCGTCACCCGCGCG
>CACSLK010023397.1:544721-557076 GCA_902706635.1 Striga hermonthica
GGGCGCCCGCTCGCCCGCCTCGCGCACCAGTCGCCCGAAATCGTCCTTGCCCGTTGCTTGGACACTCCTGCGCTCCGTGCCCGTATCCTGCACCAGGATGTGCGTCTCTCCTATGGTCCGTGCCATCCTTTTGCGTGCGTGATAGGCGCGACTTGCGGCGTTCTTGAGCTGCCTAGCCACTTCCGTATCATTCTCGTCCCCTTCAAGTGTTTCCTTGTCCTCATGGATGAAACTCGGGAATTGATCACTCATCTCATCTAGATCCTCCCATGTGGCTTCTTCTAGTGGCAACTCTTCCATTCGACAAGTACTTCTCAGTGGTAGCGTCCAGCTTTCCTGACCTTGTGGTATTCCATCGCCCGTTTTGGGCGCACTATGACCCTTCCATCGGTTGCCGTCGCGGGTAACTCTTTGCACCACTTGTGCACCTCTCCTAGACTTCTCTTAAGCTGCAAGACATGTATAATTGGATGGATCTGTGAACTCTCGGGTAGCTCTGGACGATCAGCTACTTGACCGATGCGCTTTAAAATCTGGTAGGGCCCATAGTATCGCACTCCCAGCTTAGTTGCTGCCATCTGGGCTGTCGTGCGCTGCCTAAATGGCCGCAGCTTCAAGTAGACATACTCGCCTGGCGCGTAGTTCTCTTCTTTGCCGTTTCCAATCTGTGAAGGCTTTGGTTCGATTAATCGAGCCTTCGAGATTTTTCTTCAACTCTCGCAACATCAAATCTCGTTCCTCAAGCTCTCGACTGACTTCATCGTGGATTGTGCCTCCCTCCAAGTAATTGATTAGTGCTGGCGGTTTGCGCCCATATACCAACTCGAACGGAGTCATCTTGGTCGACTCATGGTAAGTAGTATTGTACCATTACTCAGCCCAGGGTAGAAAATTTTCCCACTTTTTCAGAAATTGATGGACATAGCACCGTAGATATTGCTCAAGGGTTCGGTTAGTTACCTCAGTTTTTCCATCTGTTTGGGGATTATATGCCGAGCTCATGGATAACTTGGTCCCTTGTAGTTTGAAAAATTCAGACCAAAAGCTGCTCATAAAGCCGGTCTCGGTCGGAAACTATAGATTGGGGAGCTCCATGCAACTTCATCACATATTCAACGAACAACCTGGCGATAGATTTCGTCGTATAGGAATGGGTAATGGGTATGAAGTGAGCATTCTTAGTAAGCCGATCCTCCACGACCATTACTCCGTGTAATCCATTAGAACTTGGCAGCCCTTCAATGAAATTCATAGTGATGTCTTCCCAAATTGCCTCGAGTACCGGTAATGGTTGCAGTAGCCCGCTCGGTTTCCTTGCGTCATCCTTGGTGCGTTGGCACTCATCACATTATGCCACATACTCGCGGACCGTGCCCTGCTGTCCAGTCCAAAAGAAAGTATTGACCATCCTCATCCATGTGCGGTAGATTCCCGAGTGCCCTCCGACTTTAGAGTCGTGGAAGTGCTGCATGATCTTTTCTCATAGTTGCCCACTGTCGGGAACATATACTCGGCCTCGATGCAGTAATAAGCCGTTGTACAGCTCGTAATCAGCAGGGGGTGTGTCTCATGCCTTGATTTCTCGGCGTAGCTCATGACAATAACTATCTTCCTCTTACACCTTCCGAACTTCTTCCCAAATGGCCCATGTCGGTCCGGTGATAGTCGCGAGCTCGTCTACATCCGTCTGTCGGGATAATGCGTCGGCCACGGCATTTTGATGACCTGGCCGATAGACTATCTCAAAGTTGAATTGCATAAGCTTCAAGACCAACTTCTGCTGTTCGGAGGTAACAATCCTTTGCTCGAGTAGATGCTTGAGCGGCTGCTGGTCGGTTATGATTCGAAAAGGCCGCCCTAATAGGTAAGGCCTCCAACACCTCATAGCTTTGACAACAGCTAGCATCTCTTTTACGTACACAGATAGCCCAAGTCGAGTCGTGCCTAGCGCCTTGCTGAGAAAGGCTAAGGGTCGTCCCTCTTGCACTAGCACGGCTCCAATTCCTACGTCGCTTGCATCCGTGTGGACCTCAAATAGAACATCGAACCTTGGCATTACGAGCACTGGTGTCGTGGTCATGGCGCAACTTCTCAAATGCTTCCTCGCTGGCCTTGGTCCACTGGAACCCGCCTTTCTTGGTCATTCCGGTCAATGGCTTGGCGATAGTCCCATAATCCATCACAAACTTTCTGTAGTAACCCGTGAGCCCTAGGAATCCTCGGAGTTGCATGAAACTCGTTGTCTTAAGCCAGTCGACCATAGCCTCTATCTTCCTTAGATCAACCTTAACGCCATCATATGATATAAAGTGGCCTAGGTACTCAACCATCTTCTGCCTGAATGAACACTTGGACGGCTTGATGTGAAACGAGTTAGCCTCCAAGACTTCGAGCACCACTCGAAAATGCTTAATATGTTCAGCCCACGACTTCGAATATACCAAGATATCATCAAAGAAGACTAGAACAAGCTTACGTAGATACTCCTTGAAGATGGAATTCATAGCAAAATGGAAAGTAGATGGAGCGTTGCACAGCCCGAATGGCATCACCAGATACTCATAATGCCCTTGATGTTAGAGGTATGCTGTAAAAGCTATGTTTTGTAGATTCTATGAATTCCATTTTGATCTGACAATCATGTTTCGGTTAAAGTACATATGTTTGCAGTTTATTTATTTATGCAATACATACTCCATGTCTTATATTGAGGTAGTGTGGTTCGAAGAGTTTGGAACAGAAAGATCACCTATCGGTTCCTTATAAGACTAAACTATTCGTTCACAGTCTAGACTGGCAGTGAGACCCCACTTGGAAAAAGACTGTAGTGTATTCTCGATTCAGTTGGTCTTTGACTGAAGGATTACACTAGCACTTAGGTTAAGTGTTGAACAGGACCACAGAAGGATAAGGATATGAGACTCACTGACCGTTGTCGTAACCTAGACCTTCAGTGATTGATGCGTTCTCTTAAGCTGTAAAATAATATAAAATAGGCATATATTTTTATTTCTTATTTATTTGATTTACCAAGTGATTCCTATTCTGTTAGGATGACATACGAGGTATTTTGGTAAGTAAGAATAATTATATGATGTGCTATTATAGATTATTTACAGTCACTATGCTCCAGTGCGCTGGACTGATGACGTCCCCGAAATGAGCTCAGAAAGGAACATTATGTTAAACCCTGCAGGTAAACGATTGTCTGACATGATGGTTAAAGGCTGAGTGGTACTAATTTCGGAAATGAATAAGAAGTTGATTAATTATTTTTGTCAGTAATTTAATTAATCAACGGACGTTATATCTTAAACATAGGGAGGTAAATCGATCAATCAGATTAATAGTATTTAACCATTGAGGCTCGATTTTATTGGTAAAATAGTGTCTAAATGGGGAGAGCAATAATATTACTCTAGTGGGATGTTTTATTATTTAATTCCATTAAATAAGAATTAATTTTATTCCATATAATTAGGAGAATAAAATTCCTACTAGAATCTTCTCTTGGGATTAGAAGACTTGGAAGTCTTCTAGAAGATGAAGATTAGTGGGAAATATATTTCCTACATTATATTATTAATTGGAGTAAAATTAGGCTTCCTAAATTAGGAATTAATTTTATTCCATGGTTATTAATTTAATTAGGAAAGATATTCCTACAAGGATCTTCTCTATTGTAAGGAGACTTAGGAGTCTTCTAGAAGGAGAGGATTAGTAGGAGATTTCCTTCCTACATTAAATTAGTGTTGGAGTAGAATTAGGATTCCTAGGCCTAATGGAATAAGCCCATATTTAGCACCTCCTTAAGGTCCCTAATGGAGCCTATAAATACACCATGTCCCAATCTCTCCTACAAGTTGATGTTGGCCGCTTTTCTCACTACATACACGAGAGAAATATCATTGTTCGAGAGTGACGGAGATTCGATTAAACGCTCCACCAAGTTTAATCGGAATAGGTGTTTAGGTAATCCATTATAAGGCTTTTTGGTACAATTAATTGAGCTTTCTAATAACCATATTTTCCGGTCATCATCATCACCGTCGTCTGCCGCCGTAAGGAATCGTCGGAATCCACCCATCGCCGACGGAGGTCTGCCGAGTCCAGCCGTGTGCAACCGCAAGTCGTCGCACGCAGTCGCGCACCAGCCAGGCCCGACGCCACCTCCCAGCAGCGTCCGCGAGTGACGCCCGTGCGATCCCAGCCGCACCTGCTCGTTCTCGTTCACCCACGCATCTCGCCAGTCGCCGTTTGCGCATCCCCAGCGCGCAAGGAGTACGCGCGCACCATCCCGCGAACACCCAGGAGAGTGACCAGCATGCCCACGTGATCCAGACGCACGACGCCAGTCTGCCTCGGCATAGGAGAAGCGCACTGCGTGAACGCACACGCCCAGCGCCCGGCGCGCCCTGCCAGCGACTAGCACACGCACGCTGCCAGTGCCCGCGCACACGCACGCTATCCTTGACACGCACGACGCCTGCGCACCTGCTCGCTGTCCGCGCCCGACGCGCACGTTCGCCCGCTGCACCCGACGACCGAGACCACGCACCGTGTGAACCGAGCTTCGTGGAACCTATCGATTAGAGTCGATTAAAGGCCAAACCTATCCGCCCATTAGGTTGTGGTGTTCAGACGAACTTCACCAACGGTACTCTACATCGTCTCAGAGTCGGCAAAAATTTTAAAAGTTAAACGTCCATATCCTAACTATAGATTCCACTGCGTTAGGATTTATTTTGATAAAGTTCAATACTGTGCATGTTTTTTGACGTTCCTAACAGAACCCAACAACTGGTATCAGAGCCTAGGGTTAATGCAAACTCGTGCACAGTTTGAATTTTGGACTTTGCCTGTCTACATGAATTATGTGCGTACGGACGCAGCGGCATAGTAGATTAGAAATTGCAATAAGTTTTTGCAGGTGCTTCGAATCCGACTATTGTGGCCCGTATGTATGGATTTTAATTCATGTTGAATGTATGCTGTTTTTAAAGCCTTGGACATGTCAAAGAATTTTTGGGTTGGTGAATGCTTGTAATAAATTATTCGCGCGGTGGGACACCGCATAGTTTATTGCTTTCATAGAAACTCATGTACGGCTCCTGCATGGGTCATAGGATGAATTATGAATTTATTGTTTATATTATTTGTTATTGATCCGGCAGGCGTGGAACAACCTTGACGGGGCGAGGCATAAACACGTACACGGATGCCATGGTGATGATCCAATGGCGACTTTCCCAGAGACAACCAATTCAGTGGGAGTCACTGCGAAAGAGGGAGTTCCAATACCCGAAACGGAGGGCACACTCAACAAGGACATGACTGCGTTTTCTAATGGCCATGATAGTTGGATTATAGTTCCTAGTTTATTATTGCTCATTAATCATGCATGTTTTACGTGCTAATACAAACATGTTAAGAAAATCCCATAAAATAAAAATTATATTAAGTGTGTAATGGGTTGAAATAAATTACATCCAAGGCCTTCATTATAGGTTTGTCAGTGAAGTGTTTTAATTCGAGCCCAAAGGACGTTTTATTTCACAGTTCACAAGGACGAATCTCCTTTGGGATGGTTATAGTGAGCTATTTCAAAAGCGTACGGGTTACCCAAAGGTGGACGTATAATTTTGGTAGTAAACTTAGTACCAATTAATGGGTTACGCTTAAAGTGCAAATAATTACGATAGTCCCAAAGGACAAGGTCGTTTTTATTCTTTTATAAAGATTATCCTTTTAAAAAGTTAATTGCGCTGGCCAAAAGATGAAACCGACTATTAGTTGAGTATTGCTGGGCAGTATGTCAAACTAATGGGATTTATCCCTCCTCTTGCGAATGTTTGAATTGTAGACGTCCACACTCTGTGGCCTGCGGGGATTCGGTGTTTTGAGGTGTTGGTGAATTTATTTAAATGTTGTTTAATGGGATCAATATTTGATGTATAAATTCAAAACTACTTGACTAAGTAAAGACTATGTTTGCATGATCCCAGGAATTCAAAATGTCTTTCAATCCGTTGTCCGTAATTCTCAAAGAAAACAAACTTGTTGGTCCCAATTATATTGACTGGAAAAGGAACTTAGATATTGTGTTAACTGCTGAAGGGTACAAATTTGCTACTGTTGAGGCTTGTCCGGCTGTGCCTGCTGACAATGCACCAGACCAAGAGAAAGATGAGTATGCTCGGTGGAAAAAGGCTGACGAGATGGCGAAGTGTTACATCTTGGCATCCTTGTCAAATGTACTTCAACATCAACATCAGTCTATGAACACTGCGGCGGATATGATCCTCAATCTCAAGGAGTTATTTGGTCATCAGTCGCGGGCTGCCCGACAAGAAGCCATGAGGATTCTGATGAACATGACCATGCGCGAGGGCACTCCCGTGAGGGAACATGTTCTTGCTATGATGGCCCAGCTAAATGAGTTGAAGGTTCTTGGGGCTTTTATTGATGGGAAAACTCAGGTCGATATAGTGCTCCAGTCTTTGTTGAAGAGCTTCGAGCAATTCCGGTTGAATTACAACATGAATAAGATGTTGATGACTCTTTCGGAACTTGTTGCTGAGCTTCAGGTGGCAGAGGGCCTGTTTTGTCAGAAGATCCAAGCTATGGTGACCCAGCGGGGAGAAGCTTCCACTTATGAGGCTCCTAAGGGCAAGAAGAGGAAAAAGTCCACAGGAAAGGGCAAAGCAATCATGCGTGATGCGCAACCTCAACAAAAGGCAAGGAAGCCGAAAGGCAAGTGCTACAACTGTCAGCAGAAAGGACACTGGAAGGCAAACTGCCCTCTTCCCAAGAAACCCGAAAAAGGTACTCCTTTTGCTTTAGTTGTTGAAACATGTTTAGCGGTGTTATCTACCAGTACCTGGTGTGTAGATACGGGGGCCACTGATCATGTCTGCAATTCATTGCAGGCTTTTCCAACTTGTGAGTCTTGCCTGAAAAGTAAAATGACTAAGAGGGTTTTCAGTTCAAAGGGGCATAGAGCCGAAGATGTGTTAGGGCTAGTTCATTCTGATTTATGTGGTCCTATGAGTACTCAAGCGAGAGGTGGTTTTGAGTACTTCGTTACGTTTATCGATGATTACTCGAGATATGGGTACATTTTCCTTCTGCACCGCAAGTCTGAATGCTTTGAGAAGTTCTTGGAGTATAAGGCAGTTGTGGAGAAGAAGTTAGGAAAAAAAGTATTAAGTCATTACGATCCGATCGTGGTGGCGAATATCTCTCGAATGAATTTAGGAGCTACTTGACGGATAATGGGATTATGTCCCAGCTGACTGCGCCTGGCACGCTTCAGCAGAATGGCGTAGCAGAACGGAGGAACAGGACTCTTATGGAAATGGTTAGGGAAATGATGAGTTATAGTAGTTTAACAGATTCGTTTTGGGGATATGCCCTAGAAACAGCGGTGTACATTCAGAATAGAGTACCTTCTAAATCAGTACCGTCTACACCATTGGAGTTGTGGTCTGGGCATAAGCCTGGTCTAAGGCATCTCAGGATTTGGGGTAGTCCAGCACATGTGCTGAGAACCGATACTGATAAGATGGAACCGAGATCAGAAGTAAGGCTGTTTGTGGGATATCCTAAGAAAACGAAAGGTGGTCTATTTTATAGTCCCGAGGACCAGAAAGTAATCGTTAGCACGAATGCTAGGTTCTTGGAAGAAGACTATGTCTTAGATCATAAGACCAGTAGTAGACGTGTTCTTGAGGAGTTAAAGGGAGTGAGTACTTCGATACCGAGTGCACTAGATGTTACACCACAAAGTACTGCAACACGTATCGCTGATGATTCACCTGAGCAGGTAGTACCTCGTCTTAGTGGGAGGGTTGTCCGGCAACCCGAACAGTTCATGGGTCTGGGATAGTCTTCTGAGGCCGTCCCGGACGTTCTTGAATCCGACCCATGGACATACAATGAGGCACTCCAAGATCGGGACGCAGAGTCTTCGCAAAAGGCGATGAAGTCTGAATTAGAGTCAATGGACACTAATCAGGTCTGGGATGTTGTAAAGCCACCCAGTGGCATTCGCGCCATTGGATGCAAGTGGGTCTATAAGAGAAAGAGAGGAGCAGATGAGAGGTTGAAACCTTCAAAGCTAGGCTTGTTACGAAAGGGTACACTCAGAAAGAAGGGATCGATTATGAGGAAACCTTTTCGCCGGTAGCCATGCTCAAATCCATCAGGATTCTCTTGGCTGTGGCCGCTCATATGGATTATGAGATTTGGCATATGGATGTTAAGACCGCTTTCCTTAACGGGAATTTGGACAAGGACATCTATATGCAGCAACCAGAAGGATTTATTGCAAAGGGCCAAGAGCATCTGGTCTGCAAGCTGAAGAGGTCCATTTATGGGCTGAAGCAGGCTTCGAGGTCTTGGAACATTTGTTTTGGCGAGGTTGTCCAATCGTATGGATTTACCCAATGTTCGGATGAGCACTGTGTGTACAAGAAAAGTGATGGAAACGTGGTGGTGTTTCTAGTGCTGTACGTGGATGATATTCTTCTTCTCATTGGAAACAGTGTGAAGATGTTATCAAACGTAAAGGTATGGTTATCCAAGCAGTTTGATATGAAGGATTTGGGTGAAGTAGGACATGTTCTCGGAATCAAGGACATTCACGATCGAGAGAAGAGAAAGTTGTGCCTATCCCAATCCACATACATAGACACTGTCCTAAAGCGTTTCAACATGCAGGATTCCAAGAAAGGGGATTTACCCTTTCGACATGGAATACCTCTATCTAAGAGGATGTCCCCAAAGATGCCTCAAGAGATAGAGGACATGAAGGCAGTCCCTTATGCATCGGCAGTAGGAAGCCTCATTTATGCGATGTTGTGCACGTGACCTGATATTTGTTATGCTGTGGGCATGGTAGCAAGATTTCAGAGTAATCCAGGACCAGAACATTGGTTTGCGGTAAAGCATATACTCAAGTACCTACGTAGGACTAAGGAGTACATGTTGATTTACCAGGCAGATGAATTGCTTTCGTTGGGTTACACCGATTCTCACTTCTAGGCATACCGGGACGAAAGCAAGTCAACCTCAGGGTTTGTGTTTACTTTAGGAGGAGGAGCCATAGTATGGAGGAGTGTCAAGCAGAAATGCGTGGCGGACTCAACCATGGAGGCTGAGTATGTAGCAGTCTCAGAGGCAGGGAAAGAAATTGTCTGGCTCAGGATTTTCTCCTCGACCTTGACGTGGTACCGAGTTTGCCCACTGCGATCACAATGTTCTGTGATAACAGCAGAGCAGTAGCAAATTCGAAGGAGCCACGGACTCATAAAGCGAGTAAACACATAGAGCGCAAGTACCACCCGATACGAGAAATCGTTGAATGAAGAGAAGTCGTTGCTGCCAAGTAGGGCGACATAGTAGACCAGTCTTTGAGAATTAGATTGAAAGAAATTGTGGTTATTTTGTTTAGCCATGAGCTTATAAAGCATAAGTGGGAGATTGTTAGAGGTATGCTGTAAAAGCTATGTTTTGCAGATTCTATCAATTCCATTTTGATCTGGCAATCATGTTTCGATCAAAGTACATATGTTTGCAGTTTATTTATTTATGCAATACATACTCTATGTCTTATATTGAGGTAGTGTGGTTCGAAGAGTTTCGAACAGAAAGATCACCTATCGGTTCCTTATAAGACTAAACTATTCTTTCACAGTCTAGACTGGCAGTGAGACCCCACTTGGAAAAAGACTGTAGTGTATTCTCGATTCAGTTGGTCTTTGACTGAAGGATTACACTAGCACTTATGTTAAGTGTTGAACAGGACCACAGAAGGATAAGGATATGAGACTCACTGACCGTTGTCGTAACCTAGACCTTCAGTGATTGATGCGTTCTCTTAAGCTGTAAAATAATATAAAATAGGCATATACTTTTATTTCTTAATTATTTGATTTACAAAGTGATTCCTATTCTGTTAGGATGACATACGAGGTATTTTGGTAAGTAAGAATAATTATATGATGTTCTATTATAGATTATTAACAGTCATTATGCTCCAGTGCGCTGGATTGATGACGTCCCCGAAATGAGCTCAGAAAGGAACATTATGTTAAACCCTGCAGGTAGACGATTGTCTGACATAATGGTTAAAGGCTGAGTGGTACTAATTTCGGAAATGAATAAGAAGTTGATTAATTATTTTTGTCAGTAATTTAATTAATCAACGGACGTTATATCTTAAACATAGGGAGGTAAATCGATCAATCAGATTAATATTATTTAATCATGGAGGCTCGATTTTATTGGTAAAATAGTGGCTAAATGGGGAGAGCAATAATATTACTCTAGTGGGATGTTTTTTTATTTAATTCAATTAAATAGGAATTAATTTTATTCCATATTAATTAATTAATTAGGAGAATAAAATTTCTACTAGAATCTTCTCTTGGGATTAGGAGACTTGGGAGTCTTCTAGAAGATGAAGATTAGTGGGAAATATATTTCCTCAATTTAATTTTTAATTGGAGTAAAATTAGGCTTCCTAAATTAGGAATTAATTTTATTCCATGGTTATTAATTTAATTAGGAAAAATATTCCTACAAGGATCTTCTCTATTGTTAGGAGACCTAGGAGACTTCTAGAAGGATAGGATTAGTAGGAGATTTCCTTCCTACATTAAATTAGTGTTGGAGTAGAATTAGGATTCCTAGGCCTAATGGAATAAGCTCATATTTAGCACCTCCTTAAGGTCCCTAATGGAGCCTATAAATACACCATGTCCCAATCTCTCCTACAAGTTGATGTTGGCCGATTTTCTCACCTACATACACGAGAGAAATATCATTGTTCGAGAGTGAGGAAGATTCGATTAAACGCTCCACCAAGTTTAATCGGAATAGGTGTTTAGGTAATCCATTAGAAGGCTTTTTGGTAAAATTAATTGAGCTTTCTAATAACCATATTTTCCGGTCATCATTGTAACACCCCGAGTTTTATTAATAAAGGAAAATACTAGCTTTTAATTTTAAGCTAGTCTTTGTTAATTAATAGTCATGTTCATGTTCAAGTTCAGGTTAATCAGCTAGTTATATTCCAAGTTCGACTATTAGTCGATATATTATTCGGTTAATTATTTCAGTAACCGGATAAGTTTCCAGATTTAATTCCGATTCGATTATGTAATTAATTCGGAATTAAATATTTTCAGTCGAGATTACCCGAAATTATTTTTGACGTTCCGTTTACGTCCAGAATAATTTTGATAATTAAGTATTATGTTTAATTAAATAATTAAGCACTTAATCATGATTAATTTAGAATTAATCATGCTTAAGAGATCAAGTTGTCGTAGCATTATTCCCAATTTTTTTTCAAAATGCCGTGAGCATATTGTTGGGGAAAATTGTATAAGTTCATGTATTAGTCATCAATTGTTAAGCATAAGGTGTCATGCTAACCATTCTTCAATTATGACTAAGCAAAGTTAAAGTCATGACTAAGCCAAATTAAGCCATGTGTTTGGCACTTTTCCACCTCCTCATTTCGGCCATATATATATATATATATATATATATATATATATATCATGTGTTTGGGAGAAAATTTTCCAAACTCTTATATGAGTAACTCAGCATATTTATATCCTTCATAAGAGAGTTGTGAGAGTTCTTCAAGTTAGCACCTATTGTAAGCTTAGCACAACGCACGGCGCACGCGAGAGGTACCGTACGGAGTAATCGCACGCCCGAGCAAGGGGAGCTCCGGTTAAGCCGAATAGTTAGTGCGATCAGCCAAGGGTGCAGAAAGGTAGCTTCGGTTTTCCTTTATTTGTTCATGTTAAAGTCATGTTATTACCGATTTGTTCATGTTCATGGCACGGCTTCAAGCCATTTGGCTGTGGGGGTGTATAGCGAGTGTGCTCATGTTATAAGTTGAAATCTCTCGAGTAATGGTCATGTAATCAGCTTTTTATGTTATATCATGTTTAGTCAGTTTGTGATGTTCGAGGAATTTTCGCGTTTAAGTGTTTCTTTGGCCAAAGGACGTGGTCGTGCACATAGCGCGTGCCACGGGCCGCTTATATGCAGCAAGTATGTTAAGTGTTAATCCTTCGAACCTTCATGTCAAATTTTTCAGTAAATTATGTGTTATGTTCAGTTGATTATTAATTTCCGAGAAAAAAATCAGATTTGGTCGTGAAACGGCTTAACGCCGTCGGCGGCGCACGGTGCGCACGCCACGGCCGTGTTCAGTTTTTCATGCAAAACTCATGTTTTTAAGTAAATTCAGTATTTATAGTCATGTCAAGTTAGTTGATGTCTTTTGATGTTGAATTGCTCGAGAGAAGTCACCGGACGGCCGGCAAGGGCC
>CACSLK010023397.1:645511-656119 GCA_902706635.1 Striga hermonthica
TTTAAGCAGTAAGTTTTCTTCATCAAACCTTTAGATCCGCTGCGCATAGGTTTATGTTGAATGTATGTCTGTGATTTGTGCATATCGAGATCCTCGTGGGTTCCAACAGCGGGAAGACAGGGCAGCACGCGCACGCAGAAGCAGCCAGGGCCAAAGGCGTGCGGAACACGGCCGATGGGGAAGGACGCGCAGGGCGCGAGGCCGCAGTCCTCGAGGAGTGCGGACTGACGGGTGACCACGCGTGAAAGGCCGGCGCAGGCTGCGATGGCGTGTACCGCACGTTGGGCGCCGCTGCACGCGCGTATTGAGGCGGCGCGCCCTAGTGCCGCAAGGACTAGGCGACGCGGGCTGTTGGGCGTAGGGCGGTCGCGTGCAAGGGGCCGAAGAGAGAGAGTTTGAGTGGAGTGCAAGCCAAGTTGTTTCCATCTTACATTATGAGATCTAGATTGTTTAGGTTACTTAATATTTTATTGCTTTATTTGATCCCTAGGTAGATTAGGCTAAGATATAATTTTGTGCCTATATAAAGGCCCTTACCCCATGTTATTTTTAATCATCCAAGAAGTCAATAGAAATCTAGAACTTTGTTCTTCCAACTTTGCTTTAGTCTTTTCACCAAAATACTACTGCAATTTTATTCGTTTCAATAGGCGCTGTTGTGGCTAGAGAAACACTATCGGCGATTCAAGGCGCGGGTTAGCGGCTTATCGGCAGTCGAAACACACGATCCTCATCATTGGTGCTTTCATTGAGAGGTGTTGATCGTGTGTTTTTCTTCTACCCCATTCCCTTTCTCTTTCTTTTCATTTTTCGTCCTCCTATCAAAAAAAAAAAGAAAAAAAAAACTTTCGTTCATCATCACCATCATCATCTCAACCACGAGTCCACAAAGAAAAGAGCGGAGAGAAGAAAGAAAAGCCATGGACAACAAGGAGATGAAGGATCAGATCGATAATCTTGACATCCAGATGCGGAGTATGAGCGAGGTTATGGAAAGAAGGCTTGGATCACTTGATGAAAGTCAAAACAATACCAACGCCGTTGTCACACGACTCGAACAGCGATTAGAGGAAGTTTAGCGTGCGCTCCAGCAGCAACCACCTCACCGCGACGATCCCCCAAGGCGCGAACCATGCCGACACAATGAGCACGCTGATCGCACACCATCCCCACGGCGTGAGGATCAACGCGAGCAACGGCGCGCACACGAACAGGAGGAGGGTCGGCGACGCAAGCGTTACGAACACGAGGAGGATTTCGATCAGCGGTCGCAAGCGTCCACCTACCGTGAGCGGCCTAAGCCCGACAAGCCGAGGTTCGTAATGTCCATCTTCACGGGTAGTGATCCGAAGGCTTGGCTCAACCGAATCGCGCAATATTTCGAACTGAATAAAATCGACGGCCACGATCGAGTAAGGTACGCAGCATTCTACTTAGATGGAGAGGCCAACGTATGGTAGCAGTGGCTTTCCCGGATCTACCGTAGGCGGCAACAGGTCATTACATGGGCTGACTTTGAGAGAGAATTGCTCACTCGATTTGGCACGTCCGATTACCATAATTATAATGAGGCTCTCGCACGAATCCGACAGACAGGCAATTTGCGTGAATACATCAAGGAGTTTGAACGACTAGCCTGTCGCGTGCAAGATTGGTCTGAGGATGCGCTAGTAGGAGCCTTCGTAGCTAGACTAAGATTCGATCTAGCCGCAGAATTCCGACTAGAGCGGCCGGACACGATGCATAACGCCATGGAGGTGGCCCGCCGACGAGAAGACCATCTAGTCGCTACGCGAAGGGGACGGGCGGATGTGCGATACGCCGACACGCGACGCACGGGGCCGAACTAAGCCACGGCTGGCATACGGCCGAACGTCAATAATCGGCCAGCGGGGTCGATAGTGAGGCGGCTGTCTCCCAAGGAAGTTAAACGTCGACGTGAGAAAGCCTTATGTTTCAAGTGTGAGGAGAAGTTTACACCAGGTCATCAGTGTAAGCAAGCCTTTGTAATCGAAGTTGCTAATCCTGATGAAGAAGGATCTGAGGACGAGGAGGAACCACATCAGAATATTGAAGTTGAGGGGCCTGACGAAGAAGCAGAAATCTCGATGCACGCAACGGCCGGGATACGAGGGCCTCGAACGATGCGATTGCCGGCCTGGGTCAAGGATCGGAAGGTGGTGGTGCTAGTAGACAACGGGTCATCACATAACTTCATCAAGGCCGACTTGTCCCAGAAGCTGAACTTACCAACCACGAATATCGAACCTTTTGAGGTACGAGTAGCCAATGGTGAGAGGCTGCAATGCACTAAATCCTTCTGGAAGGTGCCAATCATGTTCAGCGGAGTTACGGTGAAGGCTGATCCTTATGCCTTACCGCTGGTTGGGCCAGATGTCGTCCTAGGAGTACAATGGCTCGAAGAGTTAGGCAAGGTGACCACCGACTATCGAACAGGAATTATGGAGTTCAACGCCAGAGGTCAACAAGTTACTCTGAGTGCGGGCAATGAAAAAGGTACCAAAGAAGTAGGGCTTAAAAGTATTGAGAAGGTTTGGCGGGGTGGAGGCCAAATATTTGCAGTAGTAGTGGAGAAGACTGAGGCGCACATAGATCAAGAGGAGCAACAGCAGGGAGATGTACACGAGCTTCTCCAGGAATTTGAGGGAGTACTGGGCGAACCTAAGGGACTACCCCCACACCGGGAGTTCGATCATCGCATACCGCTGATCAATGAGCAGCATGCCATACACGTTCATCCTTATAGGTATGCTCACTTTCAGAAAACCGAGATCGAACAGCAAGTGGCCGAGATGCTTGAATCAGGACTAATCCAGCATAGCAAGAGTCCGTTTTCTTCTCCAGTCCTGTTAGCCAAAAAGAAAGACGGCACGTGGAGGTTCTGTACTGACTACCGAGCTCTGAACGCTGCAACAATCAAAGACCGATTTCCTATCCCTAGCGTTGACGACATGCTCGATGAGTTAGCCGGGTCACGCTATTTCTCAAAGCTCGATCTGAGAGCTGGTTACCATCAAATTCGACTCCATTAGGCCGACATTCCAAAGACAACATTCCGCACGCACCAGAGGCACTATTAGTATCTGGTTATGCTATTTGGATTATGCAACGCCCCATCCACTTTTCAGTTCGCTATGAATTCTATCTTCAAGGAGTATCTACGTAAGTTAGTTCTGGTATTCTTTGATAATATCTTGATCCATTCGAAGTCATGGGATGATCACCTTGGGCATTTAAGAGTAGTGCTCGAAATTTTGGAGGCCAACTCATTCCATATCAAGCCATCCAAATGTTCATTCGGGCAGAAGATGGTTGAGTATCTGGGGCACTTCATATCACACGAGGGCGTGAAGGTCGATCCGCGAAAGATTGAGGCTATGGTCGATTGTCCTAAGCAAACAAGTCTCACGCAGTTAGAGGATTCCTAGGACTCACGGGCTACTACCGAAAGTTCGTGAAGGATTATGGAGCCATCGCCAAACCCCTGACAGAGATGACTAAGAAAGACGGGTTCACATGGACCGAAGCTAGCGAGGAGGCGTTTGGGAAACTTAAAGAAGCCATGACTACAACGCCAGTACTCGCCATGCCTAGGTTTGATGTCTTGTTCGAGGTACACACCAATACGAGTGACATTGGAATTGGAGTTGTGCTAGTGCAAGAGGGACGACCCATAGCCTATCTCAGCAAGGCACTGGGAACTACCCGGTTGGGTCTATCGGTGTACGTGAAGGAGATGCTAGTAGTTGTCGAGGCTATAAGGTGCTGGAGGCCTTATCTATTAGGCCGACGTTTTCAGATTGTTACCGACCAACAACCGCTTAAGCATCTACTGGAGCAAAGGATTGTGACCCCCGAGCAGCAGAAGTTCGTGTCTAAACTTATGGGGTTTGACTTCGAGATAATCTATCGACCGGGTCGACAGAATGAAGTAGCTGACGCACTATCCCAACGAATAGATGTAACCGAGCTGAATGCTATCACGGGGCCAGCTTGGACTATTTGGGAAGAGATCAGGAAGGCGCAAGTAGAGGACACCTATTGCCAGGAGCTGCGCCAATCGATAGAAGCAGGCAAGACAACTGCTATCAATTACGAGTTGCATAATGGTCTACTTCTACACCGAGGTCGAGTCTACGTTCCGGACAGTGGGCAGTTACGCGAGCAGATCATGCAGCACTTCCATGATTCTAAGGTTGGAGGCCACTCGGGCATTTACCGCACATGGATGAGAATAGCCAACACTTTCTTCTGGCCCGAACAACAGAATACCGTCCGAGATTACATAGCACGGTGTGACGATTGTCAGCGCACTAAGTCTGACTCACGACGACCGAGCGGGCTGTTGTAACCTCTACCGGTACCCGAGGCAATCTGGGAGGACATTACTATGGATTTCATAGAGGGGCTACCGAGTTCTAATGGGTTCGACGGTGTTATGGTTGTAGTGGATCGTCTCTCGAAGTATGCTCACTTCATACCCATTACCCATCCTTACACCGCAAAATCAATTGCCAGGCTATTTGTAGAGTATGTAATGAAACTGCATGGAGCACCATGATCCATCGTCTCTGATCGAAACCGGATTTTTATGAGCAGCTTTTGGTCTGAATTCTTCAAGATGCATAGAACTAAGTTATCTATGAGCTCAGCCTACCGCCCACAGACGGATGGACACACTGAGGTAACCAACCGAACCCTTGAGCAGTATTTGAGATGCTACGTCCATCAATTCCCAAAGCGGTGGGAAAACTTTTTGCCCTGGGCTGAGTATTGGTACAACACCACTTACCACGAGTCGACCAAAATGACGCCATTTGAGTTGGTATACGGGCGAAAACCCCCAATCCTAATCAATTATTCGGAGGGGAGTACAGTCAATGACGAGGTTGGCCGAGAACTGGAGGAACGAGATCTAATGTTGCGAGAATTAAAGAAAAATATCGAAGGCTTAATCAACCGAACCAAAGCCTTCGCAGATGGGAAAAGGCGTGAGGAAAATTTTGCACCAGGTGAATATGTCTACCTAAAGCTACGACCATTCAGACAGCGCACAACAACACAAAGAGCCGCCACTAAATTAGGCGTTCGCTATTACGGGCCTTATCAGATTCTGAAGCGCATTGGTCAGGTAGCATATCGCCTAGAGTTACCGGAAAGTTTGCAAATTCACCAAGTTATCCATATCTCACACTCAAGAGAAGTTTGGGAGAAGCGCAGAAGTATTGTGAGGAGTTACCTGCAACCGCAACCGATGGTAGGGTCATAGTACGACCAAAACGAGCGATTGAGTACCGTAAGGTAAAGAGAGCAGGGCGCTATCGTTGGGAAGTACTAGTTGACTGGGAAGAATTTCCATCTGAAGAAGCCACGTGGGAAGATCTTGAAGAGATGCGCGATCAGTTCCCGAACTTCATCCTTGAGGACAAAGATTCACTTGAAGGGGACGGGAATGATGCGGAAGTGGCTAGGCAGCTCAAGAACGCAGCAAGCCGGGCATATAATGCACGCAAGAGGCAAGCCCGAGGGACGGCCGAAGTACGCGCACTCGAGCGTAATGCGCGCGGGGCGAGCGAAAATGATCAGCGCGTGAATGTGCGGGCGGTGTGCGCAGATGGCGTGCGTGGCGTAGGTGGGCAGGACGTACGTAGCGCGGGGTTTACGGGTGGGTGCGCGGAAAGGTCTGGCACGGGGGAGGCACGCGCAGCGGACAAGGCCTCATGCCTCGAGGCATGCGGGAAAACGGGGCAGCACGCGCGCGGAGAAGCAGCCAGGGCCAAAGGCGTGCGCAACATGGCCGATGGGGAAGGACGCGCGGGGCGCGAGGCCACAGTCCTCGAGGAGTGCGGACTGACGGGTGACCACGCGCGAAAGGCCGGCGCAGGCTGCGATGGCGTGTGCCGCACGTTGGGCGCCGCTGCACGCGCGTATTGAGGCGGCGCGCCCTAGTGCCGCAAGCACTAGGCGACGCGGGCGGTTGGGCGTAGGGCGGTCGCGTGCAAGGGGCCGAAGAGAGAGAGTTTGAGTGGAGTGCAAGCCAAGTTGTTTCCATCTTATATTGCAGTTTGTTTAATGATCCTAGGAATGATGGAATCGAGCTGTCCTTGAAATTATTCCCACTCAAGTCAAGGTACTTGAGATGCTTCATTTCAAGCAAGGAAGAATCAAGTGTTTCACTTTGTAACATGCTATCAGAGCTCGGGTCCCCATAATTATCTAGAACTCGATTTCTGAGATCAAGCCCGATAACATGCCCAGTCGCTTTATCACACTTTACGCCTTGCCAGTTACAACATTTGTATCGGGTGTTATTCCACGAAGAAAGCCCGTTATACCCATCCAACAGGCTTGCTTTAAACCTCAGGAGAGATATCCTCTCCCTTGGAATCCCCTAGCTATTTGGTTTCCTTATTCCATTATAATATCTAGATTGTTTTGGATTCTTAATATTTTATTGCTTTATTAGTTCCCTAGGTAGATTAGGACTATATATATTTTGTGCCTATATAAAGGCCCCTTCCCCATGTTATTTTTCATCATTCAGTTTATCAATAAAAATCCGAACTTCTGTTCAAACACTTTGTTTTAGATTTCTTGTAGATTTATATTGCAATTTTATTCGTTTCAAAAGGCGCGTCTGTGGCTAGAGAAACACCTATCGGCGATTCAAGGTGTGGATTCGTGGCTTATCGGCAATCGAAACACACGATCTTTATCACGCGTGCATCTCGTGCAACACGCCAATGCGAGACTTGGACTATGCGCGACTGAATCTCACTATGCTTACGTTTACGGGGACCGACCCAGACATTATGACATCTAGATTGTTTAGGTTACTTAATATTTTATTGCTTTATTTGATCCCTAGGTAGATTAGGCTTAGATATAATTTTGTGCCTATATAAAGGCCCTTACCCCATGTTATTTTTAATCATCCAAGAAGTCAATAGAAATTTAGAACTTTTTTCTTCCAACTTTGCTTTAGTCTTTTCACCAAAATACTACTGCAATTTTATTCGTTTCAATAAGCGTTGTTGTGGCTAGAAAAACACTATCGGCGATTCAAGGTGCGGGTTAGCGGCTTATCGACAGTTGAAACACACGATCCTCATCATTGGTGCTTTCATTGAGAGGTGTTGATCGTGTGTTTTTCTTCTACCCCATTCCCTTTCTCTTTCTTTTCGTTTTTCGTCCTCCTATAAAAAAAAAAAAAAAACTTTCGTTCATCATCACCATCATCATCTCAACCACGAGCCCACAAAGCAAAGAGCGGAGAGAAGAAAGAAAAGCCATGGCCAACAAGGAGATGAAGGATAAGATCGATAATCTTGACATCTAGATGCGGAGTATGAGCGAGGTTATAGAAGGAAGGCTTGGATCGCTTGATGAAAGTCAAAACAATACCAACGCCGTTGTCACACGACTCGAACAGCGATTAGAGGAAGTTTTGCATGCGCTCCAGCAGCAACCACCTCACCGCGACGATCCCCAAGGCGCGAACCACGCCGGCACGATGAGCACGCCGATCGCACACTATCCCCACGGCACGAGGATCGACACGAGCAACGGGAGGAGGGTCGGCGACGCGAGCGTTACGAACACGAGGAGGATTTCGATCAGCGGTCGCAAGCGTCCACCTACCGTGAGTGGCCTAAGCCCGACAAGCCGAGGTTCGTAATGTCCATCTTCACGGGTAGTGATCCGGAGGCTTGGCTCAACCGAATCGCTCAATATTTCGAACTGAATGAATCCGACGGCCACGATCGAGTAAGGTATGCAGCATTCTACTTAGATGGAGAGGCCAACGTATGGTGGCAGTGGCTTTCCCGGATCTACCGTAGGCGGCAACAGGTCATTACATGGGCTGACTTTGAGAGAGAATTGCTCACTCGATTTGGCACGTCCGATTACCATAATTATAATGAGGCTCTCGCACGAATCCGACAGACAGGCAATTTGCGTGAATACATCAAGGAGTTTGAACGACTAGCCTGTCGCGTGCGAGATTGGTCTGAGGATGCAATAGTAGGAGCCTTCGTAGCTGGACTGAGATTCGATCTAGCCGCAGAAGTCCGACTGGAGCGGCCGGACACGATGCATAATGCCATGGAGGTGGCCCGCCGACGAGAAGACCATCTAGTCGCTACGCGAAGGGGACGGGCGGATGTGCGATACGCCGACACGCGACGCACGGGGCCGAACCAAGCCACGGCCGGCGCACAGCCGAACATCAATAATCGGCCAGTGGGGTCGATAGTGAGGCGGCTGTCTCCCGAGGAAGTTAAACGTCGACGTGAGAAAGGCTTATGTTTGAAGTGTGAGGAGAAGTTTACACCATGTCATCACTGTAAGCAAGCCTTTGTAATCGAAGTTGCTAATCCTGATGAGGAAGGATCTGAGGACGAGGAGGAACCACATCAGGATATTGAAGTTGAGGGCCCTGACGAAGAAGCAGAAATCTCGATGTACGCAATGGCCGGGATACGAGGGCCTTGAACGATGCGATTGCTGGCCTGGGTCAAGGATCGGAAGGTGGTGGTGCTAGTAGACAACGGATCATCACACAAATTCATCAATGCCGACTTGTCCCAGAAGCTGAACTTACCAACCACGAATATCGAACCTTTTGAGGTACGAGTAGCCAATGGTGGGAGGCTGAAATGCACTAAATCCTTCCGGAAGGTGCCAATCAGGTTCAGCGGAGTTACGGTGAAGGCTGATCTCTATGCCTTAACGCTGGTTGGGCCGGATGTCGTCCTAGGAGTACAATGGCTCGAAGGGTTAGGCAAGGTGACCACCGACTATCGAACAGGAATTATGGAGTTCAACGCCGGAGGTCAGCAAGTTACTCTGAGTGCGGGAAATGAAAAAGGTACCAAAGAAGTAGGGCTTAAGAGTATTGAGAAGGTTTGGCAGGGTGGAGGCCAAATATTTGCAGTAGTAGTGGAGAAGACTGAGGCGCATATAGATCAAGAGGAGCAACAGCAGGGAGATGTGCATGAGCTTCTCCAGAAATTTGAGGGAGTACTGGGCAAACCTAAGGGACTACCCCCACACCGGGAGTTCGATCATCGCATACCACTGATCAATGAGCAGCATGCCATACACGTTCATCCTTATAGGTATGCTCACTTTCAGAAAACCGAGATCGAACGGCAAGTGGCCGAGATGCTTGAATCAGGACTAATCCAGCATAACAAGAGTCCGTTTTCTTCTCCAGTCCTGTTAGCCAAAAAGAAAGACGACACGTGGTGGTTCTGTACTGACTACCGAGCTCTGAACACTGCAACCATCAAAGACCAATTTCCTATCCCTAGCGTTGACGACATGCTCGATGAGTTAGCCGGGTCACGCTATTTCTCAAAGCCCTATCTGAGAGCTGGTTACCATCAAATTCGACTCCATCAGGCCGACATTCCAAAGACAGCATTCCGCACGCACCAGGGGCACTATGAGTATCTGGTTATGCCATTTGGATTATGCAACGCCCCATCCACTTTCCAGTTTGCTATGAATTCTATCTTCAAGGAGTATCTACGTAAGTTCATTCTGGTATTGTTTGATGATATCTTGATCTATTCGAAGTCATGGGATGAGCACCTTGGGCATTTAAGAGTAGTGCTCGAAATTTTGGAGGCCAATTCATTCCATATCAAGCCATCCAAATGTTCATTCGGGCAGAAGATGGTTGAGTATCTGGGGCACTTCATATCACACGAGGGCGTGAAGGTCGATCCGCGAAAGATTGAGGCTATGGTCGATTGGCCTAAGCCAACAAGTCTCACGCAGTTGAGAGGATTCCTAGGACTCACGGGCTACTACCGAAAGTTCGTGAAGGATTATGGAACTATCGCCAAACCCCTGACAGAGATGACTAAGAAAGGCGGGTTCACATGGACCGAAGCTAGCGAGGAGGCGTTTGGGAAACTGAAAGAAGCCATGACTACAACGCCAGTACTCGCCATGCCCAGGTTTGATGTCTTGTTCGAGGTACACACTGATGCGAGTGACATTGGAATTGGAGCTGTGCTAGTGCAAGAGGGACGACCCCTAGCCTATCTCAGCAAGGCACTGGGCACTACCCGGTTGGATCAATCGGTGAACGTGAAGGAGATGCTAGCAGTTGTCGAGGCTGTAAGGTGCTGGAGGCCTTATCTATTAGGCCGAGGATTTCAGATTGTTACCGACCAACAACCTCTTAAGCATCTACTAGAGCAAAGAATTGTGACCCTCGAGCAGTAGATGTTCGTGTCTAAACTTATGGGGTTTGACTTCGAGATAATCTATCGACCGGGTCGACAGAATGCAGTAGCTGACGCACTATCCCGACGAACAGATGTAGCCGAGCTGAATGCTATCACGGGGCCGGCTTGGACTATTTGGGAAGAGATCAGGAAGGCGCAAGTAGAGGACAAGGATTCACTTGAAGGGGACGGGAATGATGCGGAAGTGGGTAGGCAGCTCAAGAACGCTGCGAGCCGGGCATATCACACACGCAAGAGGCAAGCTCGAGGGACGGCCGAAGTACGCGCACTCGAGCGTAATGCGCGCGGGGCGAGCGAAAATGATCAGTGCGCCGATGTGCGG
>CACSLK010023397.1:674785-688241 GCA_902706635.1 Striga hermonthica
TTGTCCGTCGAGGCTCTTTTGATCTTTGTGAAGGCCCGGTCTCCAACGGTCGATCACAATTCGAAAAATATAATTAACAAAATTACATAGATCGATTCCTAGATCCAGCGAGTGGATGTACATGCCGTCTACTAATAAATTAAACTATCCAGTCAACGCCCGGGCAATTAATACAAGCATTCATCCATAATCCTCGACAATCCTGAGGCTTTAAAAACAAATTTAAAACCATACAACTAACCATCAATTGAGCACAAGCACATAAAAGGGTGGCCATAATAGTGGATTAACTACTTCCTGCAAAACCAAGTTATGCAAATAATCCAATATATATGGCTGCGCTTGAGCACACATAGACAATATAAGCCGTTTAATCCGGATCTTGTACATAACGGATTAACCTCTGCTCTGATACCAATTGTTGGGACCTATGAGGATCTCAATATGCACAAATCACGGACAAACATTCAACATAAACCTATGCGCAGCGGATCTAAAGGTTTGATGTAGAAAACTTACGACTTAAAATTTATGTAGATCAGGCTGGCCCGAACAGATGACCGCAAATCAAATCTTCTCGGAATCGAACAAACTTGACCAATCCAGAAAGCTGATGTCACGGCGAAGTCAACGACGTTGACCGATCGGAAATCGGAGGGTCCAGGTGCTCTCACGCATGCGTGTGAGTCCCAGCAGCTACAACCTTCCGGTGGCGCGTGTGGGCGCGTGCGGCGGCGGCGGCTGGCGGCGATCTCTTCGACTCGTCGTCCTGGTCGTCGGGGTATGGTCACTTGCTGGTTTTGGTCTCCGGTTTTGACGGATGATAGATCTGATTAGAATCTCGTATATACCTTAAGATCTTCTACTGTATTCTCAAACAGCTATCTAGATCTTGTATCAGTGGAGCACAAAAAATAGAACAACTCCTTGGAAGAGAGAGAGAGAGAGGGGGTGGACGAACTTCCCAAGGTTATGGGATTGTATCTACTCTTCCAAGAGCCTAATGTTGTATATATAGAGCTACAGTAGGGACCCTAAGGAGAATAGGATAAGGGCTTCTCATATATTAATAATGTGGAGCAACCCCACAATTAATATATTAATAATATTAAAGTCCACCACAATAATATTATTGCACTCCCCTCACCTATCCCAAATTACATTTGAGACTCCTTATTATAATTATCCGATTTACCTCCCCATGTTTAAGATAAGATGTCCATTAATTAATTAGATTACTAATAATCAAGAATTAATTAATATATTATATTACCGAAGCTAGCGCTCGCTCATAGCATTCATATTATGCCGGAATAAATCCACCTGCAGGGTTTAGCATAATATTCCTTCATGAACTCACTTCGGGGTCATCATCAGACTAACGCACATGGTGACCATAAATATCCTAATAGCACATCGAACACATAATGTCATTACTCAATTCATTAAGTATGTCGACCCGGCTTTGATCTTACCCAAAGAATCAAAGCAACAACAATTATGTGCACATGTCTATTTAATATCTTACGTGTTAAGAGCATGCAATAATTAACTGAGGCCTAGTTCGTTTACGACGATCAGTATAAAACGAACATCCCTCTTTGGGATCCTGTTCAATACATAAAT
This sequence comes from Striga hermonthica, assembly GCA_902706635.1. NCBI lineage: Eukaryota > Viridiplantae > Streptophyta > Magnoliopsida > Lamiales > Orobanchaceae > Striga > Striga hermonthica. Next base: position 676,412 of record CACSLK010023397.1, read on the forward strand.
GTACTAGTGCAACTAATCAGTCAAGACAAACCGTACGGTTGACACTACAACCGTTCTGATGGTTTGTTCAATTCCATCTAGGTTGTGAACCAATGATTCTTGTTTCGCAAGTAACTGATATAGTGATCTTCGGTACGCCCGATGACGACCCACTTATCTACATGCAAAACAACAGAACGTGGAACTTATTTAACCAAACATAGTTCTCATTCATCATGAAATAACAAGTGTAATATCCACTAAAGCAAAGCTTAAGTATATAACACCAACAAAATTCACATAAACTCATACGATAACTACGTAACACGTTTTAAAGAATTTCAGTTGTGCAATAATTGTCAAGTTCAATCATATAAGCATGCTTTTCATAACATCAATTTTAACATCTCGAGTAATATAGAGCCACAACATCATGCTTAAGTAAAAATTCATACCTTTTCCAACTGTGTGCCTTACAGCCAACGTCCCCCTCGAGGCTTAGCCACTCTCAAGAGTTATGGCGATGATACACATTAGATTCTCCTAAACTATGGGGGGTCGATTAGTAACGCATTCGCGGCATCTAAACGATACTCCCGGTCCTCGACGACTGAGGGTTTTATTTCCCGAGTGATCTCATACACTAGAGATTCACTCTGTACTAAACCTTTCTCTTTCGAGATGGATCACAAATGGTCCTACTCTAAGGATACTGAACGAATCTTATGGCGAGAAAATGTTATAAACAACACTTATCTCAATAATAATATACTGAAACTCACAACTAGGGACCTCTAGAGTCCGAATTTAACTCTATATCACTAGAGTTCAATGTCAAACACTAGGATTCACATAACCTGAGGTGGATAGATTTCCTAAGCCCCAAAACAACATATATATCACTCCATGAGTAGTCTCATTGCTACTCATGCAAAACCTCATAATTAGTTTCATTGCTACTCATGGAAAATATCACAAGTAGTTTCATTGCTACTCGTGCGAAACATCACAAGTAGTTTCATTGCTACTCGTGCAAAACATCACAAGTAGTTTCATTGATACTCGTGCAAAACATCACAAGTAGTTTCATTGCTACTCGTTCAAAACATCACAAGTAGTTTCATTGCTACTCGTGCAAAACATCACAAGTAGTTTCATTGCTACTCGTTCAAAATCACAATTCACACTATAAGTATTTTCATTGATACTTATATAAAACATACCTTAAGCAGTGGGGAGTGACGGAGACGAGTGGTCATATTACAAGGTCTAAACACATACTCACATATAAACCAGTCTACAGAAACGCAGACTGGCTCTGATACCAAACTGTAACACCCCACTTTGATTTTAAAGAAATTCTGAACTTTCCAAAAACCAGTATAAAATTTTTCGAATTCATTCTCGAAACATGGGAGTTATACAACATTTAACATCAACCAAGTCGTATCTGGTTGTTCACATGGTTTTCATTAACTCTTTAAAATTCAATTCCACATGATTATTAGCTAAACCACATAGCATGCATAATCTAAAACACATGATATTCAATAAATAACTCTCATACGAATATCAAACAAAGGGTCCAAAATCCCGACATGGACAAGTTTCAACACATCTCAAAGGACCACACTTTATTCATAATGGAAGCCAAATCATAAACATATAAATCATGACCAACTCACTCGCTTTCCCCCGTCATCCGGCACCTGCTTAACCTGCATCCGTGAAGAGCAGGTGAGAGTGAGCACAAGATAAAAATAGTGCTCACTACTATGCACATAAATAACACATGTCAAAATGGTATGGTCGCAGCATGAATATAAGATAATCACATCATGTCTCATCTCCTATCATAATCACAACAACCACATTACTCTTGTGCACATCTATCACTAGCCACAGAACGGGGATTCATTACCCGAAGGCGGGAGTACATGCCACGCTACGGTCACGTCCTTCCATATGGGCTTACGTACCTCGCAAGGGCACGGCCATATCAGGACTTAAGGAGACTTGCTTCGCAAGGGCAACCGTATTACATCGACGGGGACAACCGTACCGACGGTCGTAACAGCTCACGTCGATAGGCTACATATTTCATATTCATACATAGATCATACCCATAAGAAATAGACATTCATCATTCATGGAATAGACAATTTTAGATTAGAACCCACCTGGTACCGCAAAGGAAAGTGGCACACAATCAGGATTAGGCAGCGAGCACAACTCGTCAAACACCTACAACAATTAATATACTAAGATCAACACCTATTTGACCTTAGAGAATAATCACAAGCATACATTGGTCGAACTTGATTCAACCAAGTAGTTCGTGAAGTTCCGTGGACATTGGAACACTTGGACTTAACACTTAACTTAACGAAAAATGCATTTAAACACCACACATGGACTTGGCACGCAAAACAAAGTCAAACAGGGCAAAAACACACACAAGGGTCCAGAAAAAATGTAAAGAAGGCTCGGGACAGGCCCCGGGCTGTTTGCTGACCCGGCGGGGCATGGCTGGGCACAGCCGGGCGCGCACGGGCGCTGTGCTGGGGCGCTGGCAGCAATGCACGGCCCGGCAGACCGGCAGTGAAACAAATGAACCCGACCGTTTTTAAAATGCACTAGACCGTTTGACTTAAAATTTTTACACATAAAAATACACTCATAAAGGCACTTTTTCACTAAGTTTCAGCCTGAAGACTTAAGTTTAACCTGAGCAACCAATTTTTACAAAACGGTGATGCAAATCTGAATTTTCTAGTTCTCTAGGCGATCCTTTGAATTTTTCAACGAAATTTGGACACAACGCATATAACACCAGATTAGTAATACTCACCAAAAATCACAGCAAAATACCAAGAATTCGATTTTTAATGATTTTTCGAAGTTTCAGCCCAGAATTTCAAATCGATATTTGACATAGCTACAAACCTTATTTCAACTTCAAATTTTTACACCGCATATTATACTAACAAAGGGTTATACAGTCCAAATTTTACAGCAATCGGACGAATACATAATTTATAAAGATTTTTTAAAGATTCAACAGCAATACCTGATTCAAAAATGCATAAGAGACTAATTACTCAACAAAACGTCTAAGGCCTTCACCATAAGGCCAAAGACTTCAAATGTTCCAATAATCCATAGCCCTAATCACGGTTTATGCACAATACACATGTTTTCACAATTAACGATCATAACATGAAATTAATCGATTAATTCACAAGCCCTAACATGCAAATTCATTCAATCTCAGCACATACATCATATACACATATAAAAATAAGGGGGTTTTAAGCCTTGTACCATTCTCAGAAAAATTTAAACGAAACAAGGGCCGAACGGAGTCGAGGAGGGATGCGATGCGCGCTCGGCAACTAGCGTGGCTCGCGCGATCGATTTTCGGGGCGGCTGGGCAACGACGGTGCTCAGCGGTAACGGACGATGGCTATTGCGTGCCTGCTGGAGGTCATCTGCACGATCGTGGGGTGCTGGGGCAGCAACAGAACGACGAACGACGCTGGCTTGGTGGCGAGTGATCGACTGCTTCGCGTAAACAGGGACACGCTGACGAGCAGGCCGATGGTGGCGATGCACGGCTGTGATGGCAACGTACTGGGCAGCGTTGAATCACAATGGAGGCGATGCACGGCTGGACCGAGGCGGCGTCACGATGGCCACGACCGATGAGCGACGATGGAAGCGATCGGAAAAGAGAGAAAGAGAGTGCGAGAGGGAGAGATGAGAGAAAGAGTGGCTGCTGGGGGAAAATATTTTTTGACGAAAGAAGGGATCAATCTCCCATATATATAAGGCTAGGTCTAGCTTAGGATTTTGGAAAGACTCCTTAATTTAGCATACTTGCCAAAAGTCAACAAAAGAAAAAAGGAAGGGAAAGACTTACCATACAAGTAAGCTTTCCAAAAACAACACAAGGAAAAAGGAAGGGAAAGACTTACCCTACAAGTAAGCTTGCCAAAAACAACACAAGGAAAAAGGAAGGGAAAGACTTACCATACAAGTAAGCTTGCCAAAAACAACACAACGGAAAAAGGAAGGGAAAGACTTACCATACAAGTAAGCTTGACAAAAACAACACAACGGAAAAAGGAAGGGGCGGCTGGGTCTTGGGCGCGGCTAAGAGGCTCGGCCGGTAGCTTGGTTCGACGGTTGAATTAAATTAAATAATTCGGCTCGGAGTGACGAAAATTAAATTAAATTAATATTTAATAATTATATAAAATAATCACATTTAGTATTTATTATAAATACACATAAAGCACATAAATTTCACTTAGGCAATTAGTCAATTAAATATAAAGCAACAAATAATGATATAAATGGCAACAATAATAATAAAAATAATAATAATAATAATAATAATAATAATAATAATAATAATAATAATAATAATAATAATAATAATAATAATAATAATAATAATAATAATCCATTTCTTCATGAACGAACGGGGCGTTACAATTTATATGTTTATGATTTCGCTTCCATTATGAATAAAGTGTGGTCCTTTGAGATGTGTTGAACTGTTTTCAAACTTGTCCGTGTCGGGAATTGTACCCTTTGTTTGATATTCGTATGAGAGTTATTTATTGAATATCATGTGTTTTCGATTATGCATGCTATGTGGTTTAGCTAATAATCACGTGGAGTTAAATTTTAAAAGGTTAATGAAAACCATGTGAACAACCAGATACGACTTGGTTGATGTTAAATGTTGTATAACGCCCATGTTTCGAAAATGAATTCAAAAAAATTTTATACTCGTTTTTGGAAAGTCCGAATTTCTTTAAAATCAAAGTGGGGTGTTACATGAATGCTCCTACCAATGCAGTTTCGGGCCAGCTCCGTACTCGACATGCTAAACGCTCAAATTCCTTCAGATAATAATGTAAATTACCTGTTTGCCTTATTCGAGTCAGAGCCTCATCATAGTTGTGGTAGTCGGATGTACCAAAGCGTGTGAGTAATTCTCGCTCAAAATTACCCCATGTAATGACTCGCTTTCGGTTGCGATAAACGCTTGTGAGCCATTGCCACCATACATTGGCCTCGCCATCTAGATAGTATGTCGCGTACCTTACTCGATCATGGCCATTGGCTTCGTTGAGCTCAAACTATTGCACAACACGGTTGAGCCAAGCCTCGGGGTCGTTGCCATTGAACGTGGATAGCACAAGCCTTGGTTTGTCGTGCTTCGATCGATCTCAGTAGTTGGACGCCTGGGACCGTTGATCGAAGTCTTCCTCTTGCTCCCGCTCCTCGTGTCGTCGCTCGCGGTCCTCATCTCGCTTGCAATCATGGCGTCGTTCGTGCTCGTGCTTGAGATGCTCGCGCCTCGGAGGCACGTCGTACTGTTGCGGCTGCTGCTGGAACGCTCGCAACACCTCGTCCAGGCGCTGCTCGAGTCGCATTACCATTGCGTAGGTGTTGTTTTGGCCTTCATCGAGTGATCCAAGCCTTCCTTCCATAACTTCGCTCATGCTTCGGACTTGAACATCGAGGTTATCGATCTTGTTGTTCATCTCCTTGTTGGCAATGGCTTTTTTCTCTTGTCTTCGCTCCTTATTTTGTGGACTCGTCTTGAGGATGATGATATATATATATATATATATTTTGATAGGGGGACGAAAAAAAAGACGAAGAAAATGAAAGGGAATGGGGTAGAAGAAAAACACACGATCTAACACCTCTCAATGAAAGAACCAATGATGAAGATCATGTGTTTCGATTGCTGATAAGCCATGAATCCGCCCCTTGAATCACCGATAGGTGTTTCTCTAGCCACAACCGCGCCTATTGAAACGAATAAAATTGCAATAGAGATCTAAAAAAAATCTAAGACAAAGTGTTTGAACAAAAGTTTGGATTTTTATTGATAAACTGAATGATGAAAAATAACATGGGGAAAGGGCCTTTATATAGGCATAAAATATATCTAGTCCTAATTTACCTAGGGAACTAATAAAGCAATAAAATATTAGAAATCCTAATTAAGCTAGAAATCATAAAGCTAGATGGAAACTAATAACTTGATGTGCATTTTCCAAGTAACTCTCTCTCTCTCTCTCTCTCTCTCTCTCTCACTTGCTCTCGTGCACCGCCTCACTCGGACCGCCATTCTCGCGTGCCGCCCTCGGCCCTTGCCCTAGTCCTCAAGGAATAGGGCGCCGTCTTCCTGCGTGCGTGCACGCCTGCTTTGCGTGCCGCGCACGCCTTCGCTCTCGGCTGCTCCCTCGCGGCGTGAGGCCCCAACGTACCGCATCCCTTGAGGCATAAGGTCTCGTGCGCGCGTGCTTCCCCAATGCGCGACCCTTCAGCGAGCGCGTTAGCCAGTCATGCCGCCCGCGCGTCCTGCTCACCTCCGCCTACGCTTGTTGCACTCATTGCGTGCGTGCCAAGTGCACCTGCGCTACTGGCCGCTCACTCGCCCGTCTCACACGCCAGCTGCCCGCAGTCGTCCTTGCCCGTTGCTTGGCAATTCCCACGCTCCATGCGCGTATCTTGCTCCAGGACGTGCGTCTCGCCTGTGGCCCGTGCCATTCTCTTACGTGTGTGATAGGCGCGACTTGCGGCATTCTTGAGCTGCCTAGCCACTATCGTATCAACAGCGCTCAACGCACGCTGGCCAGTCCCAACGCACCTCAGCGCGCCCAACAGCGCGCCACCGTGCCCAGCAGGCCTCGGCTCGTGCCTGACAGCACGCCCGAGCGCCCAGCCGCACTAGCACGCGAGAGCAGCATAGCCAGTATGCCCAGTCGACTGCCCATGGTACACAGCAGCTCTCGGCAACACCAGTACGCGCCAGTGCCCTAGCCAACGCTCGGCAGTGCGCCCAATCACGCATCAACGTGCTAGTAGCCATCGGCAGTGCACGGTAGCACTCGATAGCCGTCCCATGCGCACGCGTGGTACCAATCACACCCGCCAGCGCACGAGTCATGCCCAGCCACGCACGGGCCGACGCACGAGTCATGCCCAGGTCGCGCCCAGTGCCTGCGTGCATACGCACCAGGGCACAGAAGGCCCTGCGCGGGACCGATCCGGTTGGCCCAGGCCAGTGGCCGACCGCCCGGCCACAGCGAGCCGGCGGTCCGGCCAGCCAGTGAACCGGCCGGTTCAGACCGGTCAACTGAGCAGTTCAGGACAGTGACCCGGTCCGAGTTCAGTCCAGATTTTCAGTTAAATTTTCAGTCTAGTCAGTTCAGTATATCAGTACCAGTTCAATCCAGTTTTATTGTGAGTCAAGTTAGAAACCAAGATTATTCCAGATAAATATTTAGTTCGAGTCGAGCATCTTAGAAGCTATTTTTAGTCAGTCAGTCTGAGCATAGTAATCAGTGTTTGTTCATTTATATATTCTTACAGTTTGATCAGTCAGCAGCTGTCAGCACATATAATTTCAGCAGTTCAGGTGGGAATACTGAGGATTACATTAAGGATAATCACAGCTATCATGTTTAAGGTGTGCACATAGGCTTCTGGCGCAGTACATTACAGTCGGCGGATACAGTTTATGATCCCGTAACAGTTTATATACGGTTGATCACCTGTTACAGATTCGGTTACAGTACTAATTACAATTATATATATACCATTGATCATGATATTGCAATTATTATTACTGTTTACTTCAGCATGAGTTTCTGCGGAGCACGGTGGCTTTTAGTGCTCACGCCCCCACTATATTATCTTTTTCAGGTCATAGAGTCGGTCCTGAGGAGTGAGCTGAGCAGGTGGTCGTGGACTTTAGCTTTACGCCATTTTGTAGACTTGTACTGTATATATATTATTTTGCCACGTTTTTATTCCGCTGTCACATTTTAGCTTTTTAGACTCGCATGTGGATTTTCAGATTTTGATCCGATTTTCCAGTCGGATTTTGTACAGTATTACATGCTAGTTTGATTAATTATAATTCGTTTTTCTTAACAGTTTTAGCTCAGAAAAGATAACGGATTTTTCAGAAAATAAATGTTTTTCCGTAGCATCCCGAATCATTATTTCACAAACTAATACGTATTTTTAGAAAAGAATTTGCGAAAATTTGACTTGGATTTTAATACGCTAGCGGGGTGTTACTATAGAAGTTGAGGCAAGGCGAGTTCGCCAACTTGACTTGGGATCGCATGAAAGAAGTGGTCGTTGAGAAGTACTATCCACGAAGTTACCATGCTAGGATGGAGTGCGAATTTTGGGATCTCCGCCATAAGACCCAATTTGTCGAGGAGTATGAGCTGGATTTCACCCGCATGAGCGCCTTTTCTCCTCACATGGTGGATACCGAACTGAAGAAGGCCACCAAAATCAGTGATGGTCTTCACCCCACTCTCTGCATGCATCTTTCGAGCCAGGGGAACCTTCCCTATGGCGAGACTGTTCTTCATGCCATTCAATTGGAGAGTTGTCAAGCTCTCTATGCTCCCACTCCATCTTCTTAGCAAGCTCACCCTATTTCCTCCGTGCCGCCCGGCTCTAGTTCGGGCAAGAGGAAGGCAGATTCACACCAAGGTAACCGGAAGGAAAAGTGTGGAGGGAATGACCATCGTGGCGAGCGCCCCGTAGCCCAGGGCCAGTATCCGAGGTGTCGTAACTGTGGTTGTTATTATCTGGGAGATTTCTGATACACCCAAAGAGTTTGCTTCAACTGCATGAGACCCAGTCACTTCTTCAGTGCTTGCCCCAAGCCCCCGAGGCAGCAACCTAACCAGCAGCCCCATCAGCAGCACCAGCAGCTTCCCCATCCACCTCACCAACAGCAGCAACCCAGACAACCCACACCACATCTGCAGAGGGCTGGGGGTCAAGCTCGAGTCTACGCCATCACTCATGACGAGGCGGCCAACAATGCAGGTATCATGTCTGGAATGATTTATATATCCAATGTGTCTATTTTTGCGTTATATGACACTGGAGCCACCCATTCCTTTATCTCTACTCGATGCTTGGAGGCTTATCCATTAGTAATGTGTGCAATTGTGATCCTCTCGAGGTTAGCCTAGCCTCGGGGAAAATTATTGTTTCCAAAACCATGGTTCATAGTCTTGAAGTTAGCATTGCTGGGAGAGTTAGGAGGCCAGCACTTATGTTATTGAAATGTGAGACTTTGACGTGATCTTGGGCATGGACTGGCTCACTTGCTATTGAGCTGACATCCGGTGCCAAGAGCGTGAGTTCACTCTCTTTCCCGATTCTGATCAGCCCATTGTGTTCTTCGGTGTGAAGTCGAGGACCGTGCCTCAAGTCATCTCATCTATTCAAGCTAGGAAGAGCCTTTCCAAGGGTAGCTGTCAAGGCTATCTTTTGTCTATGGTGTCCGAGAATGTTTTCGAGTGAACTTCGGAGAGAGTCTCCATTGTTTGCGAATACCTCGACATTTTTCCCGAGGAGTTTCCCGGAGGACCGATCGATCGCCAGGTTGAGTTCACAATTGACTTGGTGCCAAGAGCTGGTCCCGTTTCAAAAGCCCCTTACTGTACGGCACCGAAGGAGCTTCAAGAGCTCAAGGCCCAAATTCAGGAATTGCTCAAGCTCGGTTTCATTTGGCCGAGTGTTTTGCCGTGGGGAGCGCCCGTCCTATTTGTGAAGAAGAAAGATGGATCTATGCACATGTGCATTGACTACCGTGAGCTTAATCACTTTAAGGTTAATAATAAGTACCCCCCTTCCTCGCATCGGGGATCTCTTCGACCAGCTGAGGGGAGCAAGCCTCTTTTCAAAGAACGATTTGCGGTCTGGCTATCATTAGTTGAAGATCCGAGAGTCAGATATTTCTAAGACCACGTTCCGAACCAGATATGGGCACTACGAGTTTATGGTGATGCCGTTCGGGCTCAGCAATGCCCCGGCGGTATTTATGGACCTTATGAATCGTGTCTTTCATCCTTATCTGGACCAGTTTGTCATTGTGTTTATCGACAACATCCTAGTTTATTCTCGGGACATCGATCAGCACAAGGAACATCTGAGGATTGCGCTGGAGACTCTTCGCCACGAGAAGCTGTATGCAAAATTCTCGAAGTGCGAGTTTTTGTTGGATTGTGTGGCATTCCTAGGCCACATTGTGATAGCTAGAGGCACTGAGGTGGATCCCGGCAAGATCAAGGCGGTAAGCAAGTGGGAGACACCTAGAAGTGCTAGTGATGTTCGTAGTTTCCTGGGTTAGTAGGTGTAATATCCCGACTTTTTATCAGTATAATAATATTTTGGTTCCAATATTATTTTTCGGAATTAATTATTTTCAGTTATTTTAGTCGATATTACCGGAACTATTTTCGACGTACCGTTTACGTTCGAAATAACTTTGGTAATTAAGCATTATGTTTAATTGGATAATTAAACATAATTAAGTGATTAATTTATATTACTCATGAGATTAGTAGCTTAAGTGTTCGGATTATCTTTAATTAATCCAAGCTTAAGCTAATTGTCGTGTGCCTTCACATATATGTATTATGTGTAAGTGTTAGTATAATTTTTTTTCTAGCTCATGCACAATATGCCGTGTGTTATGTGGTGCGTTTGCTCGAGTTCATATGCATGTGCCGTGTGAGTAAGTGTGTGCATGGGAGTGTTCGGTCCAAGTCCAATGCCGTGCGAATGGAAGTGGGCGGAGTGACCAAGGTGCTCTTGTCCCATTCTTCAAGCTAGAAGACCGTGCGCCGTGCAAGTTCCTAGGCGAGAGTTTTGTCCTCAAGCTAAATGCCGTGCGTAGTGGGCGGAGTGTCCAAGATGCTTATCCCATTGTCCATAATGTCGTGCATTTGTCCAAACTCATGTGTGGAACCCGTGCCCAACATTGTCCTTAGTATCCGTGCACTTCTTTTGTTCTCTTGTGCATGGGTGTTGGTGCACTTTGTTTCATTGCCGTGCATGTGCGAGAGAGGGTCGCATGGTGGCCAAGTGTCCCTTGCCTTTGCCCATTGCATTCGGCCTTTATTTTTAAGTGAGGCTTTGGAGAGTTAATTACATTTGCTTCCCCTCCTAAGTTCATAAGTGTCGAGTGTTTAGAGTGAGATAGTTAGAGTTGTGAGATTTTGGAGTGTGTTCGGAGCTATTGCCGAGAGTACCAAAGGCTACCGCACGCCACAAGCATCGCACGCTACCGCACGCCGCAACGCACGCACACGCACGGAGGTCACGGCCGAGAGCTCGGAAATTCGAGGAGTTAGTCCCTAAGGCTTAACAAGAGGTAAGTTCCCGTCGAATATTGGCCGAGAGTATCATGTTTATTAAGATTAGATGTTATATGCATGCGTGTTATGTGCGTAGCCGTAGCCTTAGCCGTGTCGAATATTATCATGTTATGTTTTTATTCGAATTCTCCGAACATTCTTGCATGCTTAGCTTTTATATGCAATATCATGTTTAGATTAGCTTTATTGTTCGGATGATATTTCACGTTTGAAGTGTTCGGCCGAGGGTAACGTGGTTGCGCACGTAGCGCGCCACGGGCCGTGCTTGCACGCTCGTATATGTTAAGTTAGTTTTCTCCGACCATCCTTGCATGCTTAGCTTTTATTTGCGAAATCATGCTTATATTAACTCAAGTGTTCGGACGAATTTAGTCAGGTTAGTGGGTGTTGGTCGAAGAGGTGTGGTCGCACACATAGTGCGAACCACGGACCGCTCTTACATGTCATTGCATGTCAAGTTAAACTTGCCGACCATCATGTATTTTCATGTTCAGTATAGTCATGTTTAAGTTCAATATATGTGAATTGCCGAGAGATTATGTGATTCGGTCGAAGAACGGCACGACGCCGCCGGCGGTGCATGGCGCGCCCGCCGCGGCCATAGTTCAAGCCTTTATGTG
>CACSLK010023397.1:701796-714249 GCA_902706635.1 Striga hermonthica
TGATGGTCGTCCAGCCCAGAGGCGTGGACTTTTTGGACCACCTGCCCACCCCAGGGAGTGTTCGAAACAAGCGACCTTCGCCCACCCCTTGAACGGGATGTTCTACAAACGAAGGGCTTTGGTCTTGACACTTGCCCACCCCAAGGGATGTGCCAAAAGCATGGTGGTCGTCCAGCCCAGAGGCGTGTACTTTTTCGACCACCTGCCCACCCCAGGGTGTGTTCGAAACAAGTGCCCTTCGCCCACCCCTTGAACGGGTTGTTCCACAAACAAAGGGCTTTGGTCTTGACACTTGCCCACCCCAAGGGATGTGCCAAAAGCATGATGGTCGTCCAGCCAGAGGCATGGACTTTTTTTACCACCTGTCTACCCCAAGGAGTGTTCGAAACAAGCGACCTTCACTCACCCCTTGAACGGGATGTTCCACAAACGAAGGGCTTTGGTCTTGACACTTGCCCACCCCAAGGGATGTGCCAAAAGCATGATGGTCGTCCAACCAGAAGCGTGGACTTTTTCGACCACCTGCCCACCCCAGGGAGTGTTCGAAACAAGCGACCTTCGCCCACCCCTTGAACGGGATGTTCCACAAACGAAGAGCTTTGGTCTTGACACTTGCCCACCCTATGGGATGTGCCAAAAGCATGGTGGTCGTCCAGCCCAGAGGCGTGGACTTTTTCGACCACCTGCCCACCCCAGGGAGTTTTCGAAACAAGAGATCTTCGCCCACCCCTTGAACGGGGTGTTCCACAAAGAAGGGCTTCAGTCTATTCCCTCGAGCAAGACACGCTCCAAACATCGCCTTCCATTCATGCACACCATAATAAGAATACATCCAAATTTTCCATAAGCCATTTTAGCGCAAATCATGTGTAATGAAAATATACTAGAAATCCACAAATTATTCAACTTTTCCCAGATAATTAATATCCACGCCATAAGCCATAGATAAGATCTAATGAAGGCGTATATTATTGTAGGATGAATTCCTTTGAACGAGTGTTTGGTCATTACAATATTCCCGAAGGAAGTTTTGGCTTGTAAATACATTTGTCTCGATCATTTTGCTCAAACATAAAGAAAAGGAAAATTTTAAACATAATATTTCTTGAGGTTGGCAACATTCCATGACCTGGTCAATGATCTTCCTTCTACATCTTTCAAGGAGTATGCTCCTCCCGCATGAACCTTCTCGACCGGTATGGTCCTTCCCAATTGGGATCCAATTTGCCCACATGCTTCAATACATCAACCCTCTTCCAGACCAGATCGCCCACTTGGAATATACGAATTTTCACTTTCCTGTCATGGGCTTCTCTCATCCGCTATTTGTATACCTCAACTCTGCTCGAGGCTTGTTCTTTGAGTTCCTTGATCGTATCTAAGGCAGTCAACATGAACTCCTCATTCTGCTCCGGGTCGTATGTGCTTGATCGTTGGGATTGCAATTCCAGTTCGACTGGTAAAAGTGCCTCCATTCCATATACCAGGTTGAAGGGTGTCTCTCCTGTGGTCGACCTCGGAGTGGTCATGTATGCCCAGAGCACAGATGTTAGCTCGTCAACCCACGCCCCCGAGGCTTTCTCCAGTCTTATTTTCAGCCCATTTAGGATAATCCAATTGGTCACCTCCACCTGTCCATTGGCCTGCGGGTGGGCGATAGAGGCGAAATGCTATTCAATCTCTATCTCCTCGCACCACACCCTAACCCGCTTGCCGTTGAATTGGGTTCCATTGTCAGATATCAGGACTTTGGGCACCCCAAATCGACAGCAAATGTTGTCGTATAAGAATTGGATTACTTTCTCCTTGGTGATCTTGGCCAACGGCTCGGCTTCCACCCACTTTGTGAAGTAATCGACCGCATCGATCAGAAATTTCCACTGCCCCGTGGCCTGCGGCATCGACCCTACCAGGTCGATCCCCCATTACGCGAATGGGATTGGTGCGCTCATTGTGGTCATTGTTTCCGCCGGCTGGTGGATGAGTGGGTCGTGTTTCTGACATTGTAAGCATTTCTTCACCATCTCCTTAGCGTCCACTCTCATAGTCGGCCAAAAATATCCTGCTCTTACAATCTTAGAGACCAAAGCACGCGCTTTGCTGTGGTCCCTACAACAACCCTCGTGCACTTCTTTCAGGACATATCGACCTTCTTCCTTGGTTACGCATCTCAGGTGAGGACCCGCATATGATCGTTTGTAGAGGATTCCCCCATGCTCGAAAAATCTCCACCATACCTTTTTCGTCCCTTCTTGTAACTCTTTCAAAATCGAGGACCTTCAGTCCTCTATTTCTTCAATCTCCGCTACTTCGGTTTCGACCGTGCTCCTCTCCATATGGAGTAAAGTTACGCTTCGGCTTTTGCAATCTACCAGATTCTGGGCGATCTTTGATAACAAGTCGGCTCGACCATTTTCTCCTCGTGGAATCTGCACCAACTCAAATGACCCGAATTCTTCTTTCAGCCTCTTCATATCGTTTACACAACGCTGCAGCCTGTCCTCCTTGATTTCAAAACCCTCTTGGAATTGTCCGACCACCAACTGTGAACCAGAGTGGACTTGGATTTTTTGAGCACCTCCGGCCAGAGCTAGCTGCAGCCCCTTTATCACCACTTCGTATTCTGCCTCATTATTTGATACTCGAAACCCCATTTTAACAGCAAACTCTAGGTAATCTCCCTTCGGCGAAACCAAGACTATGCCCAAACCCGCTCCACTTCTCGAAACTAAGCCATCTGCAAACAATTGCCACACTCCCTCTATTTGTTCCTTCTCCTTCGTACCCTCCTGAATGAAATCGGCCAGAACTTGCGCTTTGATCGCCCTCCTTGGCTCATATAGGATAGAGTATTCGCTTAGCTCGACCGCCCACTTCACTAGCCGACCAGATACTGTTGGTCGGCCTAAAGTCTGCTCCAGAGGCATGTTCGTCTGCACCTTGACTCTATGATTTAGGAAATATGGTCTCAACTTTCGAACCTTCACGACCACCGCCAATGCACATTTCTCAATCTCCGAATACCTCAGCTCCGCTCCCTGCATTACTCGACTGACATAGTATATTGGGAACTGTGCTACCCCTCCTCGCGCGACAACACCGAGCTTACCGCACTCTCGCCCACCGATATGTAGAGCACGAGCTCTTCTCCATGTACAGGCTTAGCTAGCAGGGGCAAGTTTGCCAGCACCTCCCGCAACTCCTCGAAAGCTTTCTGGGCCTCCTTCGTCCATTGGAATCTCGAGCTCTTCTTCAATGTTCTGAACAGAGGACCACTCTTCTCGGCCACTTTAGAGATGAATCTGCTTAACCCTGCTATTCGACCAGTCAGTATTTGAACCTCCTTCACACTGGCATGTGGCTTCATCTCGATCACTGCTCTCACCTTCTCAGGGTTCACCTCTATTCCCCTCTTCGTCACCATGTATCCTAAGAATTTCCCCGCTTTCACACCAAATGAGCACTTGGCTGGATTAAGCTTCATGCCATACCTTCTCAGTATTTGGAAAGTCTCCCTTAAGTCGCCCACATGATCCACCTCCATCTTGCTCTTCACTAGCATGTCATCGACATATACCTCAACATTTCTTCCCAATTGGTCTTTGAAAATCTGGTCGACCAGCCTTTGGTAAGTGGCCCCGGCGTTCTTCAACCCAAATGGCATAACCACATAACAATAGGTGCCTTTGCTCGTTATCAAGCTCACCCTCTTCCAATCATCCTTTGCCAAGAGGATTTGATGGTACCCCTGCGAAGCATCCATTAGGCTAAGCAGTTCGCATACTGCTGTGAAATCTACCAGCTGGTCGATCCGTGGCAGTGGGTATAGATTCTTCGGACAAGCCTTATTTAGGTCGCGGAAATCGGTGCACATCCTCCACTTTCCCCCCGATTTGGACACCAGCACCGTGTTAGACAACTATTCTGGGAACTGGATCCACTTGATATGCCTGGCGTTTAACAACTTTTTGACCTCTTGCTCAATTATTTTGTCCATTTCCACGCCATGGTGTCTCCTCTTCTGCTTCACTAGCCTCACACTGAGATCAATATTCAGCCTGTGCTCCGCCGTATACGCAAAGATGTCCACGAACTCCCTTATCAAACCGACCAACCTCGACCTGATCGGCTCTCCCAGATCTTTTCCAATCCTAAACTTCCGATCGTCACTCCCCTGCACCATCTGAATTTCCTCAACCTCACCACAAGGCTGTATGTCTATCTTCTCTTTTCCCTTGTCTTGCCATCCCTTCTCCTCCTTTGACCTCGACCCTCCTGGTCGATCAGGCCTCTCTTCCTCGCCTTTCAATTGTTTTTTCGACATCTGCTTGTTATTGCTGACTGTGGTTTGGTAACAACTCCTCGAGGTGAGCTGGTCTCCAGCAATTTTGCCCACATTTTTACCCCCAGGATATTTGATCGTCATGTGGTATGTAGACATGACCGCCTGGAACGAATTCATCCTTGTCTACCCCAAGATGACATTATACGACGACTCTACACCGACCACTACAAAGCGCACCATCCTTACTGTAACGCCCCGTTCGATTTATAGAATTTCTTGGAGTATTCTATTTATCGAATATTATTTATAAGGTTATATTTATTAGTCGCGATCGGAGTACTCGATCGTTTTATTTTTAAAATGTTCGTCATAGGCGATTCAGTTTAATCGCGTTACCCGACTATAATCCGTTTGGTTATGGATTATTTGAGATTATTGTTTATTATGTTTGTTATTAATATTATTATTTGGCTATTCGAATATTATTATTATTATATTTAATCGCCTAATTGATTATTGTTATTATTATTATTATAAATATAAATATTATTGCTAAATGCCTAATTGTCTTTAATTGCTTATTTGATTATTGTTATTATTATTATTATTATTATTATTATTATTATTATTATTATTATTATTATTATTATTATTATTATTATTATTATATTATTTAAATAATTGTCTAATGTGCCTAATGTGTTTATTTGTGTATTAGTAATAATAAATTAAATGTGTTATATATATATATATATATATATAATAATTTTCCCGATTTTATTTTTTTATGTCTATTCCAAGCTTGGCTATTTATTATTTTCGAACCGAGAAGCCCGCGCGCGAGTCGACCCGGTCCGCCCAGTTTTCCCTTAGTTTACCTAGTTGACCAAGCTAATTCTTTTAGCCCTGATGCTATAAAATGGGATTAAACCCTTAATCTTGAGATAGCGAGTCCCGCAGTCTTTTTCTTTTATCTGCTATCTCCTTCTCTCGCTAACCCCCGACCACCGCGCTTTCATCATCAATCGTCACCATCATCGTTTCATCTGCACCATCTCAATTCATCGTCGCCGGTCATCATCCCTCCTCTCCATCAATTCGCAGCCGTCCCATCCAGATGCAGCAATCATCACCTTCTTCCCGCTGCTCCTCCGCTGCCATCGCAAGGTTTCAGACTGCTGGTTTACGACACCTGCCGTCGCGAGTTCCGACGTTTCCCGCAGTCGCCGCCCGTCATCTTCCTCCGGCGAGTTCACTCTCCATCTCCACCATCTTCCCAGCAAGCGTGAGTCTAGCGAACCAGTACCATCGCCGACCACCATCACGCCACTTTGCTGCCGTCGAGACTTCGGGCCCCAATCACTTACCTGCGCTTTTTGGCGAGAAGCTCCACCGGGAAGTAACTCCCGACCAATCATTACTGCTGTTCCATTAACGTGATCGTTCCCCGTTGTCGCAAGTTCCGCAACACCACCATCACCATCAGGCCGTGCCCCATCGAGTGCAGTCCTAGGCCTTCGTCGATTTTAGTAACGAACCAACAGTAACCCTCCGGCGAGCTCAACCTCAGCAGTGACCCATCGCAGTGACTAGCACCTCCCGTCGAGGCCGTTATCGCCGCCGTTCACGAGCTCCACTGTCGCTGGCACCCCGTGGCCGCTGTCCCGTTCTTCGAGCTCCGTTGGCAAGCCAAACGACATTGTCGAGCCTCCTCGGGTAGGCTGTCTCAGTCTCGGCTCGCCCTTTTCGTGACTCCCATCCCGAGAACGGTACCCGAGCTTCTTATCCCGCTCGATTTGGCTATATATGTTTATGTTCTTGATTTTGTTATTTTAGGATTTGTGGAGGAATTAACTGTAGTAATTTCCGAACCTATTAGCATATGTGTTAACATGTGCTGTTGTGATAAACTAAATGATAATTGCTGAACGCATGATATTTGAGTTGGTTATATGCGTTAGTAATATGTTCGTGTGAATATTGATATGTACTTGCTATTTAAATATCAAAGTGATTGTCGTCACTTTGAAAAATTGTCGAACTGAGGTTAATGTATTATTTTCTGTGGAAGTGCTGTGGAATTTTGGACCTAGGAATGTACTTGACGCAACGACTTTGGCCTTGTGTCGTTTCGTTGTGTATATTGTAAGTTATGTATTTTTGAAAATTGTGCTGCAGCCCGTTTTTGCTAAAATCACTATAATTCGTGTATTGCTCCAAAAATTCTGATTTTTGGATATGTTGTAATGTTGCTGTTGTAGTACTTGTGGTTAAAATATGAGATTTTTAGTAGCCTTGTCAAAATGCGAAAAACATTTCTGGACTGTTTCTTAATAAATTCATATAAAATCGAGTTCCTGTCTAAAATTGCTAATTTTTGGATATGTTGCTGTTCTTCATGTTATCTTGCTGCTGTAAAAATTTCAAAGTCAAATTCGAACTGTAGCTATTTTATTTAATTTAATTCGATTTCTGGTCAGTTTTTGATTGAATTATTTAAAATGGTTAGGAGCATGTTTAGGGGTCTTCCTTTGGTGAAAATGTGCGATTTTCAGCCATTTATGTGCTGTAAAAATTTAAATTGTAAAGTCCAAGCCTAACCTCTTATGGTCTCATTCAATTTATTTTGAACTAGTCATTTTTAATCGTTTTTGGCTTTGTTGGCAATTGCTTGACCCGTTGACCCCGTTTCTATGTCAAACTTTCATTTCCTGCTTTTACAAGATTATTTAATTGGTTGGTCAAGTCTATGAGTCGTCCTAATGTTCCAACTCCACAACTTCCACGAGTTTCTTAGTCGATGTAATTCGACTAAGTATAATTCTCGTTATCTGTGCAAGAGTCGAGATAGTTGCTTATGAGACTGTCTTGACTTATGTAGGTGTCTGACGAGCAGTGTCTCAAAGTATGAAAAATTGTCTATGCTGTAAATGTTATTATCGTTATTATTGTTTACTTGGGTATGATCAAAGTATGAAATGTGTATGTGTAACTTTCGGCGTGAGCTGCACCGGCCGTCGAACGTATCCCCGTTGTTATAGAACGTACCCCGAGTGGGTAATCTCCTCTTGTGATGGTTTTCCTGCCTAAATCCCTTTGGGTTGGCAGACCTGTCTAATACCCTCGGGGTTGACAGTGGATTTCCCGTCTAAAACCCTCGGGGTTGACGGATGACTCTCCTACTTTGGCAACGTTAGAGTTCCCGTGGGGAGACGATACGTGGACCAAATGTAGTCTATTGAGATAGGTGTGCACATGAGAACGAACTTGGGATAAGAGGTTGGGATAACTATTTAATTACGTATACATGCTGAGACCATACCTTTTGATTATTGATGACTGTTTCATTATTGTAAATAACGTTTACTGCATAGTGGTGAACACTACTGTTCCTCTTGTGCTCATCCCCACCTGCTCTTCATTGATGCAGGTTAGTATTGCGGGCACGACAGAGGGAGGCGAGTGGTGGTCTATTTATTGTTTCGTTATGCTTCCGCTTTAATAATATGGTTGATATGAACCTTTCTATGTTTTGGACATGTGAAAATTGTTTTCGAACTATGTTATGTTTTGATGTTTGGGAATATTTTGGAAATCCATATTATGAACCTTGAATAATCATGGTGTTTGATTTATGAGGTTTCAATTGTACATATTGGATATTATGTTGAGGTGTGAATCAGGTTAATGAAAACCTTGTGAAAATCGGGTAATGAATCCCCGTGGGCCCAGATAAGACTTAGGTTATGAAAAATGTTGTTAATACCCATTGAATTTCGAAAATGATCTCGAAAAATTGTTTACTGATTTTTGGAAAGTCTGGAATTTCTGTGAAATCAAAGTGGGGTGTTACACTTACCTTCCTAGTATCGCCCGACCCCAACGCCACAGATAGAATTACCTCGCCCATTGGCATCACCTCTCCTCCATTGAAACCATACAAGGTCGTCGCTACCGACTTCAATTCCGAACTCAAATGTCTATTGATTTGGGCGAAGCAGTCATAAAACATCACATCGACCGAGCTCTCAGTGTCGATGAACACCCTCTTCACGTCGAAATCTGCTACTTCTGCCTTGACGACCAGCGCGTCATTATGGGGCAGCAAAACCCCCTCCGCATCTTCTGCTCGAGAGCTGATCACCGGAATTCGACCAGTTATCCCGACCTCCTCCCTCTTGCGCTTCACTTCTCGCACATGCCCTTTTCGTGCGTTGTTTGAATCCCCGTCGGTCGGTCCTTCCAAAATCATATAAATAGTGCCTCTCTTTGTCGGGGCTTCTCCTCCTTGCCCTTCTCGACCATCATTAGGACGCCTCCTCTTCTCTTCTTCACCCCATCGACCACACTTTTCTCCTCATGCCTCATCCTCTCCATCATCTTCTCCGTCGCTTTTCGCCACTGAGCCCTCCTTGCACCTCCTCTTCTCCCTACCGCGTGGTCGATCGCGGATAAAGAATCCTTTCAAGTGCCCCGCTCGTATGAGACGCTCGATTTTATCCTTCAAATGTCTATAACCCTCTGTGGTATGCCCATAATCTCGATGAAACCTACAGTATTTGTTCGATTTGGGTCGTGTTGGTCCCTCAAACCTTGTCGTCGGCCACGTGACCTCCTTGTCCCCCAATTTATCCTCAGTCGCCACCAAAACCTCCCCTACCTTTGCATTTATCAGCGTGAACGTGTTGTTCCTCTGGCAATTCGCCAAGAGAGGCCGCCCTTCCCATCGATCCTCTCGTCCAGTGTGCCACCAGCCCCGTTTATCTTTCTTGGGCGAAAACCTCCTAGATGGGTCCTTCTTTGGGGAATTCCTCCGGGGCGACTCTCTCCTATGCGAATCCAGCCTCTCCTTCCTCGGCGCAGGCTTCGCCACCTCCTTGAGCTTAGCAAACTCGGCCTCCGTCTCCTCCAGATTGATGTATTTCTAGCACCTCTTTAGCACTTCATCGTAAGTTCGAGCAGGCGTCTTCGCTAACGATGTCCTGCACGGCCCCGGTCGCAGGCTTCTAATCAAACACCCTGCTTTCACTTTTACGACTGTCGTAGGCACTTCAAGACACATCTGGTTATATCGGGCCACATATTTACGCAAAGATTCTTTCTCGCCCTGCCACATCGCCATTAGAGTGAGATATGTCTTCTCCTGGGCGATCGCACTCGAATACTGGTTGGTGAGTTGTGCCGCAAAATCCTCAAAATCTCTAATCGAACCGGGGGCTAGTTGGTGGAACCAGTCGAGCACACCTCCTCGTAAGGTCGACAAGAACGTCCTGCAGCTGACCGGGTCCGAGTATCCATGAAATACAGACATATTCTCAAATGCCCTCATATGCCACGATGGATCGCTCGGCCCGTCGAAAGTCAGATTTATCTCCCTAAAACTTGCAAGCAACGGTGCAGCTAGAATTTCCCTCGAGAACGGGTGTCCTCGAGTACTCCTGTCCGGCCTTCCCTCTACTTTCTCTTGCAGCTGCCGGAGCTGCTCAGCCATCCTCTCCATCGCCCTATCTCTGGGCTCTCCTCATGTGTCATAGCTCGACATGTCCTCCTCTTGAGTCCCCGGTACCGTGGTCGGTGTGGTAGCAGCCTGGGATGTCTGGTGAGTGACCTGCTGCACAGCTTGCGCCGACACGTTGGCCATCATCCGCTGCATCTCTCCTCTCGTCATAGCCATCATTTGTTGAGCAGGGGGTTGCGGTGCTCCTCCTGTTGGTGGCACCATCGTCTGTACCAATGGTCCAACCTGTTGCGCCATAACTGGGCCTGCCTGCAACGGCGCGAGGGCCGTTGTCGGTGCTTCTTCACGAACTTCGCGCTCTCTGCTCGTGCCTTCTCCTCCACCTGGAATCACCACACTCTGAGGCATCGGCATTGGGGTCATCGGTGTTTGTGACGGCCTGGAAAAACCATGTGGAGGTCCCACAGACGGTGCCAATAATACAAGTCTCGCACCCCGACTGGCTGAAAACCGCATCAAGCTCGTTCTCCTCGCCGGTGGAATGCGGAACCTGCACGAAACTCCCACACCGGAGGTGTTTTTCCGGTGAATAGCCTCCAACGCTCAAGTCAGATCTTGAGAGATAAAATATGTGTATGTAAATATGTAAGAGTATATGAGATTGTATCTAAAAGTGAGGATTCTCGTCCCTATTTATAGGAACAAGCTACCTGTTCTACACGCGCGAGTAAGGCGAGTTTGGCCAGCCATCCTCTGCTCGTCCGTACAACTGCGCGCCTCCACTATCCTTGACGTCAGAGAACGCGTCCAATTTTGTCAGAGAATGTCAGAGTTCGTTACAGCCATGGGCCACTCATAGAACGCCGCGTGTCTCCCCCCACGTGCTGGAGATTCTCTCGTATATTCTGCTGCTCGACCAAACCTGTAGCAAATGCTGAATTATCTCTCGAGTACGGGATGGTTGGGTGTACGAACACACCCCATCTTTCCTCGACCAACTCCTCGAGTAGCCCCTGCTTGTCTATCACTTCTGAGCCTGCTCTTCCTCACCGCATAACTTCCGTCTCCTATTGCCCGTGTCCGATCCAAGTCTACCAGACCATTTGACTTATCTTATTTAACTATCTCGACGAACCGGTTTATTGTATAATATCTCATATCAAATATTATGTGTTATATATATTGTAATATCCCGACAATTTATCAGTATAAATTATATTTTAGTTCCGATATTATTTTTCGGAATTAATTATTTTCAGTTATTTCAGTCGAAATTACCGGAAATTATTTCGACGTACCGTTTACGTCCGGAATAATTTGGTAATTAAGTGTTATCCTTAAGTTATTATTTAAGCTTTAATTGGCGATTAATTGTAATTAATCACTTGATTAGTAGTAATAGCCATGCGGTACTCACCATTTTATTTCCTCCATTGCCGTGCCATTTAAGTGGATTGAGGAGGTGTTTTATCCCATCTTTCTTTATTGTTAGTTTTGGTTCAATATCCTTCTTCATTTTCCAATAGCCGTGCATGTTGTTGGTATTGTGGAGAGTTAGTGGATTTTTGTCCAAGATTCCTCCCAAGTTGTCCTTAATAGCCGTGCACTCTTTTTGTATTTTTGTGCAAGTATGTCTTGTAGTAGTATGCATGGGAGCTATCACAAGTCAAGAGGAGGATTTGTCATTTAGTCCAAGTGCATTAACTTGAGCATATTCTTGCTAAAACCGACCATAGTAGTCATGTGCATAGCATTCGGTTTTCCTCATGCACTTAAGATTTGATTAGATTTTTTTAACCCTTGTGTTTGGAGCTTAATGCATGTCTCTTTGGCTGGTAGTGTGTAGTGTCCTAAGCATCATCTAGCATGTGAGACAAGTGTCTATAAGCTTTGACCATCTTTCTCTCCCTCACCTTATGCATTCGGCCTTTATTATAAGTGAGGCTTTGGGAGACTTTGCTCCATTTTCTTCTCCTAGTTCGATATATAGAGAGAGTTGTGAGGATTTTTAAGTGTTATTCTTGAGCAATTGCCGAGAGTACCGCACGTACCGCAAGCCATCCGCACGGTGGTCCGAGGACACGCACACGACAATGCACGCACGCACACGGAGAGCCACGCGAGCACGGGAGTCCGAAGTGTTGCCGTTAGCTAGGCATAATCAGAGGTAAGCTCCCTGTCAACGTAGGCTAAGATTATTTCGGTTATTAAGTTAAATTTCTCCCGTTTAGGCGTGCATGTGTTAGCACCGTGTGTTAAGCCGTAGCCATGCCGACCATGTCATGTTATAAGTTATGTTCTCTGAACCATTCTTGCATGTTTATCCTTTATTTGCAATATCATGTTTAGATTAGCTATAATGTTCGGATAATTAGTCATGTTGGTAGTGCCTTGGCCGAAGGGTTGTGGTCGCACACTTAGTGCGCACCGCGGGCCGCTCGCATGTTACTACATGTTAAGTTCAAACCTTCGACCATTATGTATTTTCATGTTCAGTAAAGTCATGTTTAAGCTCAGTTAATTTATACTGCCGAGAGAATATTTATATGGGTCGTGGAACGGCTTAACGCCGTCGGCGGCGCACGGCGCGCCCGCCGCTGCCAAAGTTCAAGCCTTCGCATGAATCTTCATGTTTTCAGTATATTTATGTTCATATGCTCATGTCATGCTATTTGAAGTCAGTTTGTTCGGAAGTTATTGCCGGACGGCC
>CACSLK010023397.1:714682-731988 GCA_902706635.1 Striga hermonthica
TCAGGCATCAGCACTGCCATTCAGTTTCAGTTTCAACAGTTCAGGTGGGGACTCAGACTAAGTACTACATTGTTTATAATTACGCTACCATGTTCGAGGTATGTATATTCAATATCCGCTCGGAATGGTCGCCGGTCCATTCCGAGTTTTAGTGGCCTAATCTAACCACTAGAGTGTGCACATGGTCCGGTATTAGTTTGTTCTGGGAGATTGCGGTATTAGTTTGTGCCGACAGATTTAGTTATCAATTACGTGACTTATGTCGCGAGATCAGACCGGTATCAGATATCAGTTTCAGTTTCAGTTCAGTTGTATATGCTTAGTTCATGATATTGTTATTATTTATGATGTTTACATTAGTATGAGTTTCTGCGGAGCACAAGTGTTTTAGTGCTCACGCCCCCACACCTTTCATGTTTTTCAGGTCGCAGGGTCGGAGACGAGGAGTGAGCGGGCGAGCTGTTCAGGATATTTATGATTATTGTATTTATGTTTAGCCACGCTTTGTTTTCGCTAAAACTTTTCAGTACGTATTATCAGACTTTGCTCCGACATTAGTCGGATAAGACGTTATGACCGTTTTTATGTATCAGTCTAAATTTTAACGGTTTTCAAAAATCAAGTTTTCTTCACGGTAGCATCCCGAATCAGTTTCGCAAAATAAGTATTTTATTTTCAGAAAATTGCGAAAAAAATCGCGCACTCTGATATGGTAAAAGTCGGGGTGTTACATATATAATCTGGTTTTATTTTATTTATCATCGCGTCAAAACCGAGAGAAACCCCCGACCCAATTTGTATGTTTTTCATAGCCATTGTGGGATCATTTGATATGGCCCAAAGTGATATATATTTTTTTCAGGCCAAACGGTTTAAATCTTTTGGCCCAAATTGGTGGGATTGAGAATCAGTTCCTTCTTCTATCATCGCCCCACCGAGTCGATCCTTATCATCGGTTCAAAGTTCCGTTGTGATTTTTATGTGAATTTTCCCCGCACATTGGCATGTTCCGCTCTCTCCTCTACATAAGAATCGACTGAGGAGCGTTCTTTATCTATCAGTATCATCTCTCCCATCACCTTCTCCATTTTTCCAGATTTAGCGCAGCCCTTCTTTAAAAAAAAAAAAATCTCTGCCCTTTTTATTTCCGGCGACTGCAACTGCGAGCAACAGCTTTCAAGCAACCACCGTGAGTTCTCGCAACTTTTCAGCCTCTGTCCGTTTTGCCTGTTTGACGTGAGAAGCTGCAAATTACTCACCGCCATTGTTTCCGGCGAGAGCACCGTTCGCCGGCGTCTTCCTTGTTGTCATCTTGTTCTCACGGTCACTCTCAGTCAGAAGCCATATCCAGCCCTGACACTGACCAGAAGCTCCGTTCACCATTGATTCCGGTGAACACCTCCGGCTGCCGTTCTAGAAGCCGACGTCCTTCTGAGTTCAAAAGCAGCCATCAGTCTGTCTGAAAGACTCCAGCGGGCAGTTCGTGAGCAAGTCGTAACCGTTCGTCGAGCTTTCGAGAGTTTCGTCCATTCATTACATTTTTTTTCGTTTGTACATCCGGCCCGTTGTCCGACCCATTTCCAGATATCTTGTAGATGTTGGAATCTATGTGGATCTCATTATGTACAAATCACGAATTCAATAGCAAAACGTAAACCTATGCACAACGGATCTAAAGGTTTGCGTAGAGAACTTACTGCATAAAATTTATGGTGATCTGGCTGATCTTCTGGATGGCCGTACACAACACATCAATGAAAAGTAGACTGCAAATCGCATTCTATTGTTGCACGAACCAGATCGGATCGAAAATCGGATCAAATGGGTGCAAAAACAGAAGAAGACAAGTTGCAGTCCTGGGAGCTTCTGGCGGCGCGTGAGGGCGCATGCGGCGTCGGATGACTGTGCTCTCTACAGCATTGGAAGCTCGCTTCGAGACGGTCATCTTGGTATGATGCACGTCTTGATCGAACCTCCAAGTAGTTTTGTACGATAAAATATATTTCGTCTTGGTTTACCCAAAGATCTTTTACTGTATATCTCAAACACCTCTTAATCTTGTACCGGTGGAACAACAAGAAGAAGATAAAGCTCGAGTGGGAACTGGGAGAGAGAATATGGGGTGCCGAATTGACGTGTGATTAAGAGACTTCTCTTCTCTTCCCATGAGCTTAATGATGTATATATAGAGCTACAGTAGGGACCCTTAGGAGATTAGGATTAGGGCTACTTAATTAATTAAAATACTTGTGGACCAAGCCACTTATTTTAATTAATTAAATAATATTAAATGAACCACCAATATAATATTATTGCACTCCTTTTTCCTAGCCCAATTTACAATTGAGACTCCAATAATAATTACTCAATTTATCTCCCCATGTTTAATATATAATGTCCATTAATTAATTCGATTATTGACAATCAAGAATTAATTAACTTATTATTATTTCATCAAAGCTAGCGCTCGTTCATCACATTATTACTATGCCGAAATTTAATCCACCTGCATGGTTTAGCATAATAATCCTTCATGAACTCACTCAGGGGACATCATCAAACTAACGCACATGGTGACCGTAAATATCCTAACAGCACATCCTACATGCAACAATATTACCCAAGACAGCGGGTCTAATTGGCCAGTTCACTAAGCATCACCCATGTGAATCAAAGTAATAAGTACTACACATATATGCTTGTTTAATATCTTACAGGTTAAGAGTATGCAGTAATTAACTGAGGCCTAGTCCGTTTACAACGATCAGTAT
This sequence comes from Striga hermonthica, assembly GCA_902706635.1. Taxonomy (NCBI): domain Eukaryota; kingdom Viridiplantae; phylum Streptophyta; class Magnoliopsida; order Lamiales; family Orobanchaceae; genus Striga; species Striga hermonthica. Next base: position 717,454 of record CACSLK010023397.1, read on the forward strand.
AAAACGAACTACTCCTCTCTGGAATCCTGTTCAATACATAAATGTACTAGTGCAACTAATCAGTAAAGACAAATTGTACGGTTGAGACTACAACCGTTCATGATGGGGTGTTCATGTCCATCTGGGTGGTGAACCACTTATTCTTGTTTCGCTAGTAACTGATAGTATGATTTCGGTTCGCCCGATGACGACCCACACTATCTAATGCAAAACAACAGAACGTAGAACTTGTTTAATCTAACATTTTTCTCATTCATAAAAGGATAAAAGTGTAATATCATCCAAAGCTAAGCTTTCAGTATATAACACTAACAATTTCTCACTTATACTTAAAGCTTTCGCTTTTACAAGTATAGTCCTTTCAATCTGTTATTCTAAAAGACCTATGTTGATCAATCGCCATGCACTTGACTCCTATTCCTGTCACGTGTTTGACGAAGACCTTCTCCGACAAACTCTTCGTGAAAGGATCAGCTAGGTTGTCCTCAGATGCAATCTCGGTAACATCAACGTCTCTTCTACCAACTATCTCTCGGATCAGATGGTACTTGCGATCTATGTGTTAACTTGCTCTGTGGGCTCGTGGTTCCCTTGAGATTACTACTGCTCCACTGTTATCACAGTACACGATGATACCACATGCAAACTCGGAATCACCTCTAAGTCCACTAAGAAGTTTCTGAGACAGACTGCCTCTTTTGTTGCCTCTGAGGTTGCTATTACTCGGCTTCCATGGTGGAGTCTGCCATGCATTTCTGCTTAGCACTCCTCCATGAAATGGCTCCCCCTCCAAAGGTAAACACATAACCTAAGGTTTATTTACTCTCGTCCCTATCCGACTGGAAATCAGAATCACTGTAACCCAGAGGTAACAAGTTGTCTGCACAGTAAACTAACATGTACTCCTTAGTCTTTCTTAATTACTTGAGTATATGCTTCACCGCAGACCAATGTTCCCTACCTAGATTACTTTGATATCTAGCTACTAAGCCAACGACGTAGCTGATATCTGGCTTGGTACAAAGCATAGCATACATAAGACTTCCTACTTCCGATGCATAAGGAATTATCTTCATGTCCTCAATCTCTTGAGATGTCTTGGGAGACATCTCCTTAGAGAGAGGAATTCCTTTTCTGAAAGGCAAGGTACCTTTTTTGGAATCATGCATGCTGAACCTAGCCAGGACAGTATCTATGTTTGAAGACTGGGATAAGCACAACATTCTCTTCTTACAGTCTCGAACGACCCAAATACCAAGAATGTGTCCCGCTTCTCCTAAGTCTTTCATATCAAACTGCTCAGACAACCACACCTTTACGTCTGACAACTCCTTTTTACTATTTCCAATAAGAAGTATGTAATCCACGTACAACACAAGAAACACCACCACGCTCCCACTGATTTTCTTCTACACACAATGCTCATCCGGACATTGAGTGAACTCGTACAACTGGATCACCCCGTCGAACCGAATGTTCTAAGACCTCGAATCTTGCTTCAATCCATAATTGGACTGATTAAGCTTACACACTAGATGCTCACGACCTTCAGCAATGAATCTGTTGGGTTCTATTAGGAACGTCGACAATGTGCATATTCAAATCTATTGAATAATAAATCCTAACGCAGCGGAATCTATAGTTAGGATTAGGACTTAAGGTTTAAAATTTTTGCCGACTCTGAGATGTTTCTGATTTTCGTTGATGGAGATCGTCTGAACACCAAAGTCTAATGGGCAGCTAGACTTGGCCTTTCTCAATTCTAATCAAGTCACCATGGTGCTCCAATTGCTCATCAAGTTCATCGAATCGTCTCGGACCTTCGGTGAGTTAGTCGGACTGCTTGAGAACCATCTTGGAATCGAAATGGAGCTTCTAGACCAAGTTGAACTGGTTTAAGGTGAGCTGGACAGGTCTGGGCCGGTCTGAACCGCTTTGGCATGCTGCTGGACCGTTCTGGAGATTCCTGGATCGGTTGGAGCGCATCTGGGCTGGAACCAAGAACGCTGGGCCACGCTGGGTGCATTTGGATGCTAGACAGTGAACTGGGCCGCGCTAGAACGAATTGGGCTGCGAGCAAGGCTGCAGTTGGGCCAGAAACACGCGCACAATGGGCCTGGGAGAGGCGCTGCAGACGCGGGCTAGAGACCGGGCTCTCGCGGGCTGGGACTGAGGAAGAAGTGGGCCTGGCGCGGGCTCCTAGCTGAGAGAATGATCGGGCCGCGCGCGGGCGGTTGCGGGCCAGAAAGCCCCCGCGCCTGGAGCCAAAAAGAAATCTCCTATTAACGCAAGGACAAGGAATCGAACCTGCGAGCTCCGCACGAAAAAACCGCGTCGCACACCATCGCGCTACCCATCGTGTTGTGACAATTTAGCCTGAACGATCGATAAAGAACCGCAAAAATAGTATATCGGACGGAATACGAATCGACAACCTTTGAATCTTCTATTGTATGACCTTTACACGATCTCTAATAAATCTTAATGGAGCGATTTATTAGATTTTCCAAAACCTCTTGATTATCTTCTTCTAAGACCTTACGGTGCTAACCGAATTTTCTCTTGAAGAAGAATCTCTCTCTTTCTTTCTCGCTTGAAGAGGCCGAATTTCTCCAGCCCTTCGGGGAGAAAAAAATGTGTAAAGCTTTTTCAAGAGGTTAGGGGACCTAGTGTATTTATAGGCTACAATAGGGACCTAAAGGAGGTTCTAAATATGGGCTTATTCCTTTAGGTTTAGGAATCCTTATTATCTTCCATCTCCTTTTCCCATCTAGGATAATATTCCTAATAATTAATTACCTTCTAGAAGACTCCATAGTCTCCTAACCCTAGGTAATATTCTAGAAGGAATATTCACATCCTTAGGGAATTATGGAATATAATTAATTCCTAATTTAGGAAACCTAATTCTACTCCAATTAATAATGTAATGTAGGAAATATATCTCCTACTAATCTTCATCTTCTAGTAGACTCCTTAGTCTCCTAATCCTTAGAGAAGATCCTAGTAGGAATATTATTTTCCTAATTAAATTAATTAATATTGAATAAAATTAATTCCTAATTCCTAATCTTGGAATTAAATAATAAAATATTCCACTAGAGTAATATTATTGCTCTCCCCATTTAGCTCCGAATTACAATTAATTCGTTTCCACTGATTAAATATATTAATCCAATTGATCGATTTATCTCCCCATGTTTAAGATATAACGCCCGTTGATTAATTAAATTACTGACAAAATAATTAATCAACTTCTTATTCATTTCCGAAACTAGTACCACTCAGATCCATAATCATTATGTTGGATAACACATCCGCCTGCAGGGCTTGACATAATATTCCTTCCTTAGCTCATTTCGGGGACGTCATCAACCCAGCGCACTGGGACACAGTGACTGTAAATAATTTATAACGGCACATCATATAAACACACTAATGTACCAAAATACCGAGTATGTCATCCTAGCAAAATAGGAATCACCCTTGATAAATCAAATAAATAAGTAATGAATACATATGTCCATTTTATATTATCTTACAGCTTAAGAGTACACATCAATTACTGAAGGTCTAGATTACAACAACGGTCAGTGAGTCTCATAATCTTATCCTTCCGTGGTCCTGTTCAATACTTAACATAAGTGCTAGTGTAATCCTTCAGTCAAAGACCAACTGAATCAAGAATACACTACAGTCTTTTTCCAAGTGGGGTCTCACTGCCAGTCTAGACTGTGAACGAATAGTTTAGTCTTATAAGGAACCGATAGGTAATCTTTCTGTTCGAAACTCTTCAAACCACACTACCTCAATATAAGACATGGAGTATGATTGCATAAATAAATAAACTGCAATCATATGTACTTTGACCGAAACATGATGGCCAGATCAAAATGGAATTGATAGAATCTGTAAATAGGAGCTTTTACAGCATACCACTAACAATCTCCCACTTATGCTTAATAAGCTCATGGCTATTGCTAACCACGATTCTCTTTCAATCTCAATTCTCAAAGAACTGTTGCCCTTTTTGCCATACATCCGACTCCCAATCCTTTAACATGACCATCATCCGCTTTCGCCGGAAAGCCAATCCGAAAAGGATTTACCTACTTTTCTACCGATATAACTAGGCGACGAACATCCACCCTGTCGCAGTCCTTCGAAACGGGCGTACTTGCTCTATGTGTCACTTGCATTATGAACTAGTGACTCCCCTCTGTCTGTAAATGCACCAATTGTCATCACAATCAAATTGTGACCTGACCTGGCTAGACGAGGTTTCACATTTTTAGTTCAATGGCGAATCCAATCTCTACATCGCTCGCCTTTGGGGAAGGGACGTACTGAGTTCATAGTGGAATCCGTCAACGCATCACCGCTTGACATTCCTCTAATCTACTTGGTTCCCACAAGTGAACACAAACCATAAGGTGGTTTTTACTTGTTGTTCATGTCTGATTAGAAATCAGAATTGTTTGTAATCCAAAGGTTGCTTATGGTTCATCTGATAGCCTTACATATTATTCTTAGCCCTTTTACGGCGCTTGATGTTATGCCCTACCATGAACCATTGCTCCCATCTAGGATTACTTCGATATTTACTAACCATGCAAATAAATATCAGGCCTCATCTATTGCATATACTAGGCCTCCGCTTGCCATGCATTAGGACTGCCTCTGTATCATGCAAATAAAATGAGCCTTATGACAGTCTGTATATGAAAATTGGGATAATCGCAACATATCTTTCTTGTGATCCTCAATCTCAAGAATATCCGTTGATTCCGAATCTTTTATGTACCACTACTTGGATAAGCATACCCTTGTGTTTGTCAACATTTTCACACTGTCTCCAGTGATCAAGATGTTGTCAACGCATAGTACAAAAATACCACCACTCTTCCATTGCGCCACACACAATGCTCATTTGGTGAATAATCAAATCCATGATTCAAACTTATCAACCAAATGATCGGCCCACCACAGTCCTTTAAATGGACTTTGTCAGCCTACTGACAATATGCTTTTTAGCTCTTTTCCAATGAACATTTCTGGGTGTTGCTCTATGGATATTCCTACAAGACTTCCGGTTAAGGAAAATGTCTTGACAACCACTTTGCCTAACTCATAACTCATATGAATGGCATCAGCTTTAAATTAGGCAATCGGTGAAATAATTAACCCATAATAGATCCCATTCTTTCTGAGTCACCATTTCACATCAAGCCTTTATATGTACAGACTTAAACACGGCTACTGGTGAAAAGCTAACTCATAATAGATCCCATTCTTTCTAAGTCTGCTATTTCACAACAAGCCTTGTACTAAAGTCTTCACTTATAGATTTCGTCCAATAGCAAATTTGCTACTTGGTAATTCTATAAGAACCCAGATCTGATAAGAGTCCATGACCCTAAATCAAAAATCATTAAAACTTTGCTAAGTTTATGCATCTTTGTCTTGGATCTCCTAATTGTATAACTAGGGATCGATTCAAGTTTACTAGAGACTAAGTCCGAGACTTTCTCAAAACATGAATTCCATGAACTTGTGATTAATACATACTGAGTCCAACGACTCTCTTATTATCACGAATGGAGTTGTCTTCCAACCCTCCCACTACAACGAGATTCCCTCTACAAAGGTGTATAGCACAAAATACGTGTTGCAGTTTTTCCTTGTGGTATCACATTTGTACACTTGGTAATAAAGTTGAACTTTACCTTTATCTTTCCTTAAAACAATTCTACAAATATACATAGTGATTTATTAATTAGTATTCTTCTAAAAATCAGAATTCGCGCTAACGAACATATTCTGACTTTTAGTACTATAATAATCCACTCATTTCTCGTTACCATGAAGTATCCCACAAATGGCCTAATTTCCGAACATCCTTTCCAATATTATCAGTATCAACTTTCCAGCACGTGCTGAAAAGCTCTGAATCTGAATATGTTCCTGACAAGGCCTAAGCCTTGCCAACAATTCATTCAGAGTAATGACTACTAAACTTAGATAGGATTATGTTCAGAACTTATCCTGCTATTTGCACAACTCCAATACGAAAAAGCGAAATTCTTAATAACTCATCATTGACATAACCAATCTTCTAGAGAGACATTTTCCTTCGGTCTGTTGCACCGTCCTATTCCGATGAACCAGGTGTAACACGTTGAGATCGAATCTCAACATCCAATAAGTAGTTCTATGATTTTCCAAAAGGTATTAGTCACTACGATTTCAATCGCAATGCCACTGATACATTAAACTCGACACCTTTCCATAACTTCCATTGCACTCTTTCGATGTACTCAAACTTATGGATGTCACTTAATGTACCCTGCTTTGAACAAATTTCTCCGAAGAAAAATATTCAAAACTATCTTTTGTCCTAAAATCATAGAACTTCACAAATCGGATGAACCAACCTTAACATTTATTTAGCTTCTAACCCTTGACCTTCAAAAGGTCATTTTTGAGATTTTAGCTACCAAGTATAATTCGTAGGTCTGATAGTTTCATCCATTCCCAAAGAACCCATGAGTTCAATGGTTATCCACCTTTGAATTCTACTAATACTAAAATCCCAAATACTAGATGCCAAATTAATGTAATGATTCATTTATTGAAGGACCATTCTTCTTATTGGTTTTAGTCGACGTGTTACTAATTTCACCTACTGCACTGTGAGACATATTGGTTCACCGAGCATATCGTCTACCTACGTACCAAATAGATAAAACATCACGTTTTCATCCATACACAATTTAGAAACTGAATATGAATTCTTTCTAAAACTTGGCACGAAAAGACAATTACTCGATTAACCAAAAATTCTACTTAATAGATAACTCCCGCTGCAATAGTTGCTACTTCCGTAGCTAGCCCATTCTAGATGGTAATCTAACCTTCACATGTCGATTGGTTCACTGAAACCTTTTTACATAATTAGTGGTTACATATCTACATACCAGGCACTGATAGATAACACCACTTAAAATGCTTCGACTTCCCAGTGAATAAGATTTACCTTTCTTGTATTAAGGATAGAACAGTTCATCTTTTTATGTCTATTTTGCTTAAACCAGATACACATGCCATTCGGCTTGTATTCTTCAGCAAAACTAGACACTATCCAAGTTCTATTTCTAATCATGTTTGAACAAGTAAATTAACTTTGAGTATTACGGACAACAGATTGAAAAGACATTTTGAATTTCTGGGATCATGCAAACATAGCCTTTACTCAGTCAAGTGTTTTCGAATCATCAAATATTGATCCCTTCAAAACAACATTTGAATATATTCACCGGCACCTCAAAACACCGAATCCCCGCAGGCCACTGAGTGTGGACGTCTACGGTTCAAACCGTCGCAAGAGGAGGGATAAATCCCATTAGCTTAACATACTGCCAAGCAATACTTAACTAATAGTCGGTCGAACTTTTGGCCAGCGCAATCAACTTATAAATAAATTTTATAAGAATAAAAATGACCTTATCCTTTGGGAATATCATAATTATTTGCACTTTAAGTGTAACCCATTAATTGGTACTAAGTTTACTACCAAAATTATACGTCCACCTTTGGGTGACCCGTACGCTTTTGAAATAGCTCACTATAACCATCCCGAAGGAGATTTGTCCTTGTGAACTGTGAAATAAAACATCCTTTGGGCTCGATTTAAATCACTTCACAGACAAACCTATAATGGAGTCCTTGAATGTTATTTATTTCAACCCATTACACACTTAATATAATTTTTAGTTTAAAGGGATTTTCCTAAACATGCTCCTAATAATTTAATTTGCACAAAGAGCAATTAAATCACATAAAGACTTGCATGATTAAAAGGCAATAATAAACGAGGAACTAAGATCCAACTATCATGGCCATTTTAATCAATCTCCAATCTTTCGGGAAACGCAGTCTAGTCCTTGTTGAACTGGGTCTTCCGATTCAGGACTTGGAATTTCTTTTTTCGCCGTGACTCCCACTTTGTGTCTTGAACAAGTCGTCATTGCGAAAGTCGCCATCGAGTCTCCTCTGTTGGCGTGTGCCTACTTCCGCCGTCGTCCGTACTTCTGTTGACCTGGGTTCGTGCGTATCCGTCTGCAAACACCTTAACAATGCTCGTATCTGACAGCAAGCTGCCTACGAGTATATCTTCATTTGCACAGTACCACGTATCCCATCAACTACGGGTTCGCGGGGTAGCCTGCCTCGTCTCGTCGAGAGATGTCCGCGCTTACCGGGTCCAACGAACAATTACATAATAAAATTACATACATTGATCCTATGGCCCACGCAGGGGTCGTACATGAATGATCTAGTAAAGCATTTAAACTATGCGGTGTCCCACCGCGCGAATAAATTATTACAAACATTCACCAACCCAAAAATCCTCGACATGTCCGAGGCTTTTAAAACGACATACATGAATTAAAAAACAAACATACATGCGGGCCATAATAGTCGGATTCAAGAATACCTGCAAACACACTTATTTGCAATTCTAATCTATTATGCGCTGCGTCTGTACACAATTAATTCACATATATCACGCAAGTCCTAATTCAAATAGTGCACAAAGTCAAATTAGCCTGGGCTCTGATACCAGTTGTTGGGTTCTATTAGGAACGTCGACAATGTGTACATTCAAATCTATTGAATAATAAATCCTAACACATCGGAATCTATAGTTAGGATTAGGACTTACGGTTAAAATTTTTGCCGACTCTGAGACGTTTCTAATTTTCCGTTGATGGAGATCGTCTGAACACCAAAGTCTAATGGGCAGCTAGACTTGGCCTTTCTCGATTCTAGTCGAGTCACCATGGTGCTCCAATTGCTCATCAAGTTCATCGGATCGTCTCGGACCTTCGGTGAGTTAGTCGGACTGCTCGGGAACCATCTTGGACTCGAACCGGAGCTTCTGGACCAAGTTGAACCGATTTAAAGTGAGCTGGACAGGTCTGGGCCGGTCTGAACCGCTTTGGCATGCTGCTGGACCGTTCTGGAGCTTCCTGGACCGGTTGGAGCGCATCTGGGCTGGAACCAAGAATGCTGGGCCGCGCTGGGTGCATTTGGTTGCTAGACAGTGAACTGGGCCGCGCTAGAACGAATTGGGCTGCGAGCAAGGCTGCAGTTGGGCCGGAAAGACGCGCACAATGGGCCTGGGAGAGGCGCTGCAGACGCGGGCTAGAGACCAGGCTCTCGCGGGCTGGGACTGAGGGAGAAGTGGGCCTGGCGCAGGCTGGGACGCGGGCTCCCAGATGAGAGAATGATCGGGCCGCGCGCGGGCTATGGCGGGCCAGAAAGCCCGCGCGCCTGGAGCCAAGAAGAAATCTCCTATTAATGCAAGGAGAAGGAATCGAACCTGCGACCTCCGCACAGAAAGACCGCGTCGCACACCATCGCGCTACCCATCGTGTTGTCTCAATTTAGCCTGAACGATCGATAAAGAACCTGACCGCAAAAATAATATATCAGAGGAATACGAATCGACAACCTTTGGATCTTCTATTATATGAACTTTACACGATCTCTAATAAATCTTGGTGGAGCGATTTATTAGATTTCCCAAAACCTCTTGATCATCTTCTACTAATACCTTACGGTGCTAATCGAATTTTCTCTTGAAGAAGAATCTCTCTCTTTCTTTCTCGCTTGAAGAGGCCGAATTTCTCCAGCCTTTTGGGGGAAAAAAACGTGTAAAGCTTATTCAAGAGGTTAGGGGACCTAGTGTATTTATAGGCTACAATAAGGACCTAAAGGAGGTGCTAAATATGAGCTTATTCCTTTAGGTTTAGGAATCCTTATTATCTTCCATCTCTTTTTCCCATCTAGGATAATATTCCTAATAATTAATTACCTTCTAGAAGACTCCATAGTCTCCTAACCCTAGGTAATATTCTAGAAGGAATATTCCCATCCTTAGGGAATTATGGAATATAATTAATTCATAATTTGGGAAACCTAATTCTACTCCAATTAATAATCTAATGTAGGAAATTTATCTCCTACTAATCTTCATCTTCTAGAAGACTCCTTAGTCTCCTAATCCCTAGAGAAGATCCTAGTAGGAATATTATTTTCCTAATTAAATTAATTAATATGGAATAAAATTAATTCCTAATTCCTAATCTTGGAATTAAATAATAAAACATTCCACTAGAGTAATATTATTGCTCTCCCTATTTAGCTCTGAATTACAATTACTTCGTTTGCACTGATTAAATATATAAATCCAATTGATCGATTTATCTCCCCATGTTTAAGATATAACGTCTGTTGATTAATTAAATTACTAACAAAATAATTAATCAACTTCTTATTCATTTCCGAAACTAGTACCACTCAGATCCTTAATCATTATGCCGGATAACACATCCGCCTGCAGGGCTTGACATAATATTCCTTCCTGAGCTCATTTCGAGGACGTCATCAACCCAGCGCACTGGGACACAGTGACTGTAAATAATTTATAACGTCACATCATATAAACACACTTATTTACCAAAATACCGAGTATGTCATCCTAGCAAAATAGGAATCACCCTTGATAAATCAAATAAATAAGTAATGAATACATATGCCCATTTTATATTATCTTACAGCTTAAGAGTACGCATCAATTACTGAAGGTCTAGATTACAACAACGGTCAGTGAGTCTCATAATCTTATCCTTTCGTGGTCCTGTTCAACACTTAACATAAGTGCTAGTGTAATCCTTCAGTTAAAGACCAACTGAATCAAGAATACACTACAGTCTTTTTCCAAGTGGGGTCTCACTGCCAGTCTAGACTGTGAACGAATAGTTTTGTCTTATAAGGAACTGATAGGTGATCTTTCTGTTCGATACTCTTCAAACCACACTACCTCAATATAAGACATGGAGTATGATTGCATAAATAAATAAACTGCAAGCATATGTACTTTGACCGAAACATGATGGCCAGATCAAAATGGAATTGATAGAATCTGTAAATAGGAGCTTTTACAGTATACCTCTAACAGAATCTCTCTAGTTGCTGCATATAGATGTCTTCCTGAAGGTTTCTATTAAGGAAAGCCATCTTGACATCCATCTGCCAGACCTCATAATCAATATGAGCGGCTACAGCCAAGAGAATCTGAATGGACTTAAGCATTGCCACTGGCGAAAAGGTCTCATCATAATCTATACCCTCAATCTGGGTAAAACCTTTTGCAACAAGCCCAACTTTGAAGGTTTGTACCTCCCCATCGATCCTCTCTTTCTTTTGTAGATCCACTTGCATCCAATGGGTCGTACCCCATCTGGTGGTTCTACAAGATCCCAGACCTGATTAGAGTTTATAGACCCCATTTCAGCATTCATTGCAACTTTTCATGACTCTGCATCTTTATCTTGGAATGCCTCATTGTAGGTTCTTGGGTCCGATTATAGGTTTCCTAGAACTGTGCCCTTAGACTCTCCAAGACCTATCCATCGGTCGGGTAACTGAGAAACCCTCCCACTACGATGAGGTACTGTCTGTACTAGTACACTATCAGTGTGCCGAGTTGCAGTATTATGTGATGTATCTACTTGCGCACCCGGTGGGGAACTGTCAACTTCACCCCTCAACTCCTTCAAGACTAGTGGGCTTGTGATTCATAATATAGTGTTCTTCCAAGAATCTAGCGTTCGTGCTAATGATCACCTTCTGATCCTTGGGACTATAAAATAATCGACCTTTTGTTCCCTTGGGATAGCCAACGAACACTCGTGCTTCCGAACGTTTCTCCTACTTGCCAGCTTCCTGCACTAACACGTGTGCAGGACTACCCCATATTCAAAACTGTGAGAAACTGGGCTTGCGCCCTTTCCACATCTCATAAGGAGTAGTTTCTACCGACTTTGAAGGAACCATGTTCAGAATATACATAGCTGTTTCCAGTGCCAATCCCCAGAATCAATCTGGTAACTTTGAATAACTCATCATCGACTTAACCATTTCCATAAGAGTCCTATTTCTTCGTTCTGCAACCCCGTTTTGTTGGGGTGTGCTGGGTGGAGTCAATTGGGATTCAATCCCAGCTTCCGATAAGTATGTCCTAAACTCTCCAAAGAGGTATTTGCCACGTCGATCAGATCGAAGTGACTTGATACTTCTACCATGAATCTTCTCCACAACTGCCCGATACTCCTTGGATTTCTCAAAGCATTCGGATTTGCGGTGCAACAGATAAATGTACCCATATCTTGAGTAATCATTAATAAATGTGACAAAATACTCGAAACCTCCTCCAGCCTGAATCGACATAGGACCCCATAAATCAGAATGCAATCCTAGCATTTCTTGGCTCCTATACCCCTTTGTCGTTAACGGCCTCTTGGCCATCTTACCTTCTAGGCATGATTTGCAAGTTGGATAGTTCTCTTCCAATGGACCGAGAAGTCCACTGGCCACTAACTTTTGAATCCTCCTAAGGTTGATGTGCCCAAGTCTAAGGTGCCAAAGATATGCTTGATTCATACTCGAAGATTCCTTCCTCTTATTAGATTTAGTCACGACATTATTCAATTCAGTTTGTTGCAGTGTGGTAGAATTTGGTTTAAGAACATATATATTACCAATTAATGAACAAGAACAAATAAAACGCTTTCCATATCGAATAACAACCAAGTCATCAAACGTAAAGGAAAATCCATCTGAAACAAGTTTAGAAACTGAAACAAGATTCTTTCTAAAACTAGGAACATAAAGGCAATGTCTCAAAACCAAAATACTACTATCAAAAGATGAAGTAACGTCTGTTAGAGGTATGCTATAAAAGCTCGATTTTGTAGATTCTATCAATTCCATTTTGATCTGGCCATCATGTTTTGGTCAAAGTACGTATGCTTGCAGTTTATTTATTTATGCAATCATACTCCTTGTCTCACATTGAGATAATGTGGTTTGAAGTATTTCGAACAGAAAGATCACCTATTGATTATTTGTAAGACTAAACTATTCGTTCACAGTCTAGACATGTAGTGAGACCCCTCTTGAATAAAGATTGTAGTGTATTCTTGATTCAATTGGTCTTTGACTGGAGAATTACACTTGCACTAATGATGGGTGTTGAACAGGACCATGGAAGAATAAGATTATGAGACTCACTGATCGTTGTTGTAATCTAGACCTTCAGTAATTGATGCGTACTCTTAAGCTTTAAGATAATATAAAATGGGCATATATATTCATCACTTATTTATTTGATTTATCAAGGTGATTCCTATTTTGCTAGGATGACATGCTCGGTATTTTGGTAAATAAGTGTGTTTATATGATGTGCTGTTATAAATTATTTACGGTCATTGTGTCCCAGTGCGTTGGGTTGATAATGTCCCTGAAATGAGCTCAGGAATGAATATTATGTCAAGCCCTGCAGGAGAATGTGTTCCGGCATAACAATTAAGGATCTGAGTGGTACTAACTTTGGAAATGAATAAAAAGTTGATTAATTATTTTGTTAGTAATTTAGTTAATCAACGGACGTTATATCTTTCTAAAAAAAAACAGACGTTATATCTTAAATATGAGCAGATAAATCGATCAATTAGATTAATATATTTAATCAGTGGAGACGAGTTAATTGTAATTCACAGCTAAATGGGGAGAGCAATAATATTACTCTAGTGGGATGTTTTGTTATTTAATTCCAAGATTAGGAATTAGGAATTAATTATATTCCATATTTCCCTAAGGATAGGAATATTTCTTCTAGAATATTACCTAGGGTTAGGAGACTATGGAGTCTTCTAGAAGGTAATTAAATATTAGGAATATTATCCTAGATGGGAAAAGGAGAAGGAAAATAATAAGGATTCCTAAACTTAAAGAAATAAGCCCATATTTAGCACCTCTTTTAGGTCCCTATTGTAGCCTATAAATACACTAAGTCCCCTAGTGTAACGCCCCACTTTTATTTGCCGAAAATCAGAATAAATTTTACAAAATTTATTTCAAAAAACTTGAGGCGCTACTCATTTTCAAATCAATAATCAATACTTATTATTCATCAATACTCAATCCTCAGTACTCATTCATCAATAATCAATAATCCAACACTAGTTTAGTTCAATAATCAATAACCAATCCAATTATCCAATACTCATACAATCCTAGGGAATACATTCCCTATCAATAATCTAGTAATCAATAAGACAATAATAACAACAATTCAACTTCAAGTGGAAGCAATAACAATTTTTATGACCACCACTCGCTTCCCTCCACCGTGCCCGCTATACTAACATGCATCCATGAAGAGCAGGTGGGGATGAGCACAAGAGGAAACAGTAGTGCTCACCACTATGCAGTAAATGTTAGCCTCAATAATAAACAATAATCAATAATCGAAAGGTATGGTCTCAGCATGTATACGAAGCAATAATCTATCCTATTCTCCCATCAATAATCACAATAATCAGTGTAACGCCCCACTTGATTTTTAAAGAAATTTCGGATTTTTCAAAAACCAGTAATAAATTTTCGAACTCATTTTCGAAAGTT
>CACSLK010023397.1:749889-765368 GCA_902706635.1 Striga hermonthica
GACTTAGCCGTGTATGGATGAGTAAGTGGAATAAAATGCGCATACTTGGTGAGGCGGTCGACTACCACCATGACTCCATTGAACCCATTCGAGAGTGGCAACCCCTCGATAAAATCCATGGTGATGTCCTCCCAAATTCACGTGGGAACCGGCAAAGGTTGGAGCAGCCCACCCGGTCGACGCGCGTCCCCTTAGTGCGTTGGCACTTATCCATCGCCCAACGTAGTTGCGCACATCGCCCCTCAGCCCCGGCCAATAAAAACTGTTCACAATCCTCATCCATGTCTGGAACACCCCTGAGTATCCTCCAAACTTTAATTCGTGGAAGTGCCGGATGATATCCTCGCGCAACGATCCCGCCTCGGGCACGACGACTCGCCCACGGTAAAAGAGCAAGCCATCGTGCATGTCATGGTCCTCGTCCTCATCGTGTCCCACGTTCAGTTTCTCGATCACGTCCCGACAATGCGCATCCTCATCTTGCGCCTTCTGCAGCTCGGCCCAGACAGCCCACGTCGGCCCCGTCACTGCGTCGAGCTCGGCCACGTCTTTCTGGCGAGATAATGCGTCGGCCACGTTGTTCTGGCGACCCGGTCGATACACTATCTCGAAGTCGAATCCCATCAACTTGGATACGAACCTCTGCTGCTCGGGCGTCATGATCCTTTGCTCGAGCAAGTGTTTGAGCGGTTGCTGGTCCGTGACAATCCAAAAGCGTCGCCCAAGTAAGTACGGCCTCCACACGCGCACGGCCTCGACTACGGCCAACATCTCCTTTACGTATGCGGACAGTCCCAAGCGTGCCGACCCGAGTGCCTTGCTGAGATAGGCCAAGGGTCGACCTTCTTGCACTAGAACTGCCCCGATCCCAATGTCGCTTGCATCCGAGTGAATTTCAAACAACACGTCAAATATCAGCATCGCGAGCACGGGTGTGGTCGTCATGGCCTCCTTCAGCTCCTCGAAAGCCTTCTCGCACGCCCCCGTCCACTTGAATGCTCCTTTTTTTGTCATCTCCGTGAGCGGCTTCGCGATGGTCCCATAGTCCTTCACGAATTTCTGATAATAGCCCGTGAGACCAAGAAATCCTCGCAACTGTGTCAACTTGTGTGTTTCGGCGAACCCACCATTGCCTCAATCTTCCTTGGATCCACCTTGACACCGTCATGATAAATAAAGTGCCCAAGGTACTCGACCACCTCTTGAGCAAACGAACACTTGGACGGCTTGATGTAGAATGAGTTAGCCTCCAAGATCCCCAAAACAACCCGTAAGTGCCCAAGATGATCCACCCAAGTCCTTGAATACACCAAGATGTCATCAAAGAATACCAACACAAATTTGCGAAGGTACTCCTTGAAGATTGAATTCATCGCAAACTGAAATGTCGACGGCGCATTGCACAAACCGCAAGGCACCACGAGATATTCGTAGTGCCCCTGGTGCGTGCGAAAAGCCGTCTCGGGCACGTCCTCCTTGGCCAATCTGATCTGATGGTAGCTCGCGCGCAATTCGAGCTTGGAAAAATAGCGCGCGCCACCCATTTCGTCCAGCATGTCGTCGACACTTAGAATGGGAAAGCGATCCTTCACTGTAGCTGCATTGAGAGCGCGGTAGTCTGTGCAAAACCGCCACGTATCGTCCTTCTTCTTTGTGAGCAGCACCGGTGATGAGAACGGGCTCGTGCTATGCTGGAGGAGTCCGGACTAGAGCATCTCGCCCACCTGCCGCTCGATCTCTGCCTTCTGAAAGTGCGCGTACCTATAGGGATGCACGTGCACTGCTCGACCCTCCTCAACCATAGGTATGCGGTGGTCGAACTCCCGATGCGGCGGCAATCCCTTGGGCTCATCGAGGACCTGGTCGAACTCCTCGAGCAAGTCGCGCACCTCGCACTGCCTCTCCTCGACCACCTCCGTGTCCTTGCCTGTTTGCTCGACCACGACAGCGTACAACTGTCCGCCCCCTCGCCACACCTTCTCGATGCTTTTTAGACCAACCTCCTTGGTTGCCCCTTTACTGGCCTTCAAAGTAACGAGCTGGTCACCGAACTCGAACTTCATCACACCTTTCTGGTAGTTAGTCGTCACATCTCCTAGTCCCTCGAGCCACTGCACCCCAAGCACCACATCCGGCCCCACCAAAGGTAAGGCAAACAAATCTGCCTTCACCGTCACCCCTTGAAACTTGAACGGCACACCCCGGTGTATCTCCGAGCACCGCAGGCACTCGCCATTCGCCACCCTAACCTCGAACGGCTCAATCGTGGTCATGGGCAAGTTTAGTTTGTGCGAAAGAGTCGAATTAATGAAATTGTGCGACGACCCATTGTCCACGAGTACTGTAACCCACCGGTCCTTCAACCACGCGAGTAACTTCATAGTCCTAGGGCCTTTAGTGCCCGCCATCGCATGGACCGAGATCTCGGCCTCGTCATTGAGCACCTTAACCTCCACCTCCCGTTCTTCCTCGATCACCGGCTCCTCGTCATCCGAATCCACGAACTCGATCAAGAAATTCTGCTTGCACCAATGTCCCGGCGTGTACTTTTCCTCGCACCGGAAACACAGTCCCTTCTCACGTCTTCGCGCCATCTCCTCCTCCGTCAACCTTTTCACCTCTGTTGCCAGTGGTCTGAAGGTGCCCGGCGGCCTCGCATTCACACTAGGTGCGCCCACGGTCGCCGGCACACGCCGCGGTTTCGGGACACGAAAATCCGCCCGTCCCCTTCGAGTCGCAGCCAAGTGATCCTCTCGTCTCCTAGCAACCTCCATGACCTTGTGCATGGTCTCCGGCCTCTCCAATCGCACTTCGGCCGCGAGATCATACCTAAGCCCTCCAACAAATGCGCCAACAAGCACGCTCTCCGGCCACCCACGAACCCGGCACGCCAATCTCTCGAACTCCTTTTGGTAGTCACGTACACTCCCCGTCTGCCGGATCCGAGTTAGCGCCTTGTCGTGGTTATGTTAGTCTGAGTTCTTAAAACGCGTAAGGAGCTCGCGTTCAAAATCTTCCCAACAGATTGGTTGTTGTCACCCGCGATACATGCGCATGAGCCACTGCCACCACACATTGGCCTCACCATCTAAATAGTACGCAGCATACCGAACCCAGTCACGTTGCGGCATCTCATTTAAGTTGAAGAATTGCACCGCCCTGTTCAGCCAAGCGTCGGGGTTGGTTCCCGTGAACGTCGAGAGCACGATCCTTGGCTTCTCGACGCGGGCTCGCTCTTGTATGTTCGACACCTTCGACCGCTGTTCATATTCCTCCTCCTCCTCGGGGTTGTGCTCAGCCCGCTGTTGCTCCTGTTGCCTTAGACGCTCGCGTGCGTTCACCCGTGGTGGCTCCTGCTGCTGCTGTCGCTGAAACCCGCGCAACACCTCCTCCAGGCGCTGCTCGAGGCGAGCCACGACAGCATTGGTGCTGATCTGTCCCTCGTCGAGCGATCCAAACCGATCCTCCATGCTTTCGCTTATGGCCTTGAATTGGCCTTCCAAACCTTCAACCTTTTCCTTCAACTCTCGATTGGCCATATCTTTTCTGGCTTGCCTATGTTCTCGACTTCCCAAACTAATTTTGATTGATTTTTTTTTTTATTCGCCTTTTTCTCTTTTTTTTTTGTACGAACGAAGATTAAGAAAGAAAAATTAAAAAAATATGAAAAGAAAGACACATGATCGACCCTCTCAATGAAAACACCAATGATGAAGACCGTGTGTCCCGATTGCCGACAAGCCACTCCCGCGCCTTAAATCGCCGATACTGTGCTCGGAGGCTCACACACTTGCACCCTTTCGAACGATAATTTGCAATAGAACACTTAAGGTAAACTAAAGCAAGAGATTTGAACAAAGTTCAGTTTTTGTATTATGAAGAATCAATATGAATAATTGAGAACAAGGCACGCCTATTTATAAGGCTCAAAATAAAGATCTAGTCCTAATCTACTTAGACTAGACTACCTATTCTAGGAAAGCAATAAAATATAACGTATCCTAAACAAACTAGAAAACAAGGAAATAAAATATTAATCAAGCTATCTAAATTATTTCTTGCTTGCGCCCCAAACCGCCCTACCCCGCGTCCGCGTTGCCTAATCGCCCAAGGACTAGGGCTTCATGTTCCATTCCTGCGCACGTGTCCAGCAGCTCGCCTAATCCTCGTGCGCCTAGGCAAGTTCGTGCGTGTACCACGTCGCCTGCGCGTTCAACCCCGCGCTCGTCCCCGACTGTATCGCACGCGTGTCCGTCCGCGTATCGCGCCTCGCCGGCACGACGACTGAGCCTCCTTCGCGCATGCCACGCGCGACTCGCTGCGTTCTTGAGTCTTATCGTCGTGTCCGCATCAGCGACCCTGACGTGCGGCGCACGCCTGTGCCTTGGCGCCACCATCACTCGCGTCCTCGGTCACTCGCCCTGCGTTACCGCACTCCTCGAGGATTGGGGTCTTACGCCTCATGCCGCATGCCTCAAGGATTGGGGCGTCCTGCCCCGCGCGTGATGGGACGCTTCGTGCGCTTCGCGCGCCT
Organism: Striga hermonthica; assembly: GCA_902706635.1. Lineage (NCBI taxonomy): Eukaryota > Viridiplantae > Streptophyta > Magnoliopsida > Lamiales > Orobanchaceae > Striga > Striga hermonthica. The sequence goes on from CACSLK010023397.1 coordinate 754,424, forward strand.
TTACCTTGCGCACCCGTTCCGCACGCAAACGCACCTGCCGTCAGCATGCATCCGCCCGTGCCTTCACGCTGGCCATCTTCGCACGCCCTGCGTGCATTTCTCTCGATAGCATGCATCTCAGCCGTCTCCCATGCTAGCCTCTTGCGTGCGTGGTAAGTGCGACTTGCGGCATTCTTGAGCTGCCTAGCCACTTCTGCATCATTTCCGTCCCCTTCAAGCGCTTCCTTGTACTCAAGGATGAAATTTGGGAACTGATCGCGCATCTCATCAAGATCTTCCCACGTGGCTTCTTCAGGTGGCAACTCTTCCCAATCGACTAGTACTTCCCAACGATAGCGCCCTACTTTTCTTACCTTGCGATACTCAATCGCTCGTTTTGGGCGTATGATGATCCTACCATCGGTCGCAGTTGCTGGCAATTCCTCACAATACTTTTGCGCTTCTCCTAGACTTCTCTTGAGTTGCGAGACATGTATAACTAGATGGATCTACGAACTCTCTGGCAGCTCTAGGAGATAAGCTACCTGACCAATGCGCTTCAGAATCTGATAGGGCCCATAATAGTGGACGCCTGGCTTGGTTGCCGCCCTCTGTGTTGTCGTGCGCTGCCTAAGCGGTCGCAGCTTCAAGTAATCATACTCTCCTAGTGCAAAATTTTCTTCACGCCTTTTTCCATCTACAAAGGCTTTGGTCCGGTTAATTGAGCCTTCGAGAATCTTCTTTAGCTCCCGCAACATGAAATGCCATTCTTCTAGCTCTCGACCAACCTCATCGTTGACCGTACTTCCTTCCGAATAATTGATCAAGGTTGGGGGTTTGCGCCCATACACCAGCTCGAATGGTGTCATTTTGGTTGACTCATGATAGGTGGTGTTATACCAATACTCAGCCCAGGGCAGAAAGTTTTCCCACTTCTTCAGAAATTGATGGACGTAGCACTTTAAGTACTGTTTAAGAGTTCAGTTAGTTACCTCGGTTTGCCCATCCGTCTGTGGGTGGTAGGCTCAACTCATTGACAACTTGGTCCCTTGCAGCTTAAAAAATTCGAACCAAAAGCTGCTCATAAAGATTCGGTCTCGATCAGAAACAATAGAACGTGGTGCTCCATGCAGCTTCATTACGTACTCGACGAATAACCTGGCAATTGACTTCGTTGTGTAAGGATGGGTGATGGGTATGAAATGGGCATACTTCGTAAGTCGATCCACTACGACCATAACACCGTTGAACCCATTTGAACTTGGCAACCCTTCGATAAAATCCATAGTAATATCTTCTCAATCTGTGTCGGGTACAGATAGAGGTTGTAGCAGCCCACTTGGTCGTCACGAATCAGCCTTAGTGCGCTGAGAGTCATCGCACCTCGTGATGTAGTCCCAAACAATGCCTTGTTGTCCTGGCCAAAAGAAGGTATTGCCTATCATCATCCATGTGCGGTAGATACCTAAGTGACCCCTAATTTTAGAATCGTGGAAGTTTTGCATGATCTTCTCGCGTAGCTGTTTACTATCGGGAACAAAGACTCTGCCTCGGTGCAGGAGCAAGTCGTTGTGTAGCTCGTAGTCAGTAGCAGTGGTTTCTCCAGCTTCGATCTTGTGGCACAACTCTTGGCAATAAGTATCCCCTTCTTGTGCCTTTCGGACTTCATCCCAAAATGCCCAAGTCGGTCCGGTGATAGCGTTGAGCTCTGCTACATCCGTTCGTCGGGAAAGTGCGTCGGCCACAGCATTCTGTCGACCCGGCTGGTAGACTATCTCAAAGTCTAATCCCATGAGTTTCGATACAAACTTCTGCTGTTCGGATGTCACAATCCTCTGCTCAAGTAGATGCTTGAGTGGTTGCTGGTCGGTCACAATCCAAAAACGTTGCCCCAGCAGATAGGGCCTCCAGCATCTCACAGCTTCTACAACTGCTAGCATCTCCTTGACGTACACAGATAAACCCAATCGAGTCGTGCCTAACGCCTTGTTGAGATAGGCTAAGGGTCGCCCTTCCTATACTAACACGGCCCCAATCCCGGCCCCAATCCCAATATCATTAGCATCCGTGTACACTTCAAACAAGACATCAAACCTTGGCATAGCCAGTACTGGCGTGGTAGTCATGGCACCCTTCAGCTTCTCAAATGCCTCTTCGCTAGCCTTGGTCCATGTGAACCCTCCTTTCTTGGTCGTCTCCGTAAGTGGCTTGGCAATGGTTCCATAATCCTTCACAAACTTCCGGTAATAGCCTGTGAGCCCTAGGAATCCTCGGAGTTGCGTGTGACTCGTTGGCTTAGGCCAGTCGACCATAGCCTCTATCTTCCGTGGATCAACCTTCACGCCGTCATAGGATATAAAGTGGCCTAGGTACTCAACCATCTTTTACCCGAATGAACACTTGGACTGCTTAATGTGAAACGAGTTAGCCTCCAAGACTTCGAGCACCACTCTCAAATGCTCTAAATGTTCAGCCCATGATTTCGAATATACCAATATATCATCAAAGAAGAACAGAACAAACTTACGTAGATGTTCCTTGAAGATGGAGTTCATAGCGAACTGGAAAGTGGATGGGGCGTTGCACAGCCCGAATGGCATCACCAAATACTCATAGTGTCCCTGATGCGTACGAAAAGCTGTCTTCGGAATGTCGGCTTTGTGGAGTTGGATCTGATGATAACCAGCTCTCAGATCGAGCTTCGAGAAGTAGCGTGATCCAGCCAACTCATCGAGCATGTCGTCGACACTAGAAATTAGAAATCGGTCGTAACACCCCGCTTTTCGTACATTGAATTTCTAGAATAAGTTTTTCTTTTTATAAGACATTTGAATACTTTACTTGAACTCAGGGTGCTACTCACTTTGAAAAACACTGCATACGTGAACCTTTTCATGAACATAAACATTCCATACATGAACATAGAACATTTCATGGTGTTGCCTTGAGAACTTTACACTTTAACTTGACTTGCATGAACCATGACTTATTTTATAAAATAAACTTTGCCTAGCGGAAGCTTTTAAAACATAAGTGTCATAAACATTAAAACATGTGACCACCCTCGCCATCGCTCCTTTGCCAGCTCGCCAGAAACCTGGGTGTGGAAAACAAATGGGGTGAGAATTTCCACTTACTCCGTGAGAGATCCCTCTACGTTATCATCCTAATCAACTATAAAGCATGAAATCGTTTTCGTATACTCCACATAATCTGAGCTCCCCATGAGTGGTGACCCACAAGTCAAAAGACTTTCTTGCTTCTACAACACTATTAGACAACTAAACACTAGAGCTTTTGCATGCAGATGATTACATTCTTGTCACACTCCCACCACTCATCAAACTTCTTATACCACTTTATGGTGGTGGAAGAACAATGCCTCTCGCAAATGGCACGGCCAAATAGGCTTGACGAGAGTACCTTTCAAGGTTGAAGGAGGATGGCCTTTCACTAGGCTCCGTACAGTCTTATCGACGGGGACAACCGTTCGAAGAGTGCACCAACGAAGGTTACACATAATCACTTACACCCTCTAACCCTAGCACTTAGCTACCCTCTAGAGTTATAGTCCGTGAACCTTGGTACTGCAACAAACGACTTGCTCGAATGTTGGAACATTGTATAAACATGGGTACTATGTAAGCTACTTAACTTCATTCATAACATAGATAATTAAAGAGGATTAATAAAGTAGAACTTCCCCCACCTTTTCAGTAGAATGCTCGGCTTAGACTTGAACTTGAAAGAAATCTCGAGGGCTCGACTCCTCGTAAAACTACATTTATTGGGGTCATGTCTTAGTGTCTTAACATGGAACTTATTCTTATACTTATACTTATACTCATACATAAGTTTTAGAAAAACTTTGCTCGCTTGGCTTCGCCTTGCTTGCATTCTTTTGAAGACATTCTTACTATAAAATATTTGGACAATCGAACTCTTAGCTTGCTTGCTTACGGATACTATTCTAATCACCTAAGGTTCATCATGATCACACTCAATGCTTTACAGCTCATACATGACACATAAGCATGCTTTATAAACATAAGACTCACTTAAACAATTACACTTAATCTTTTGACAAAACTTAACACGTGCTGCATTTTTAAAACGAGCATATCTTTCAACATACAAGTCGCATTAACATGATTCAAGTCTCATATTGCTCCTAAGACATAGTAATGAAACTTTTATATAGCACTCAAAAGCAAATAAGGTTAAATACATGGTCCAAAACCAGCAAACATTCAAAGCTAAAATACTGTCCAGAACTTTAAAATAAATTCATGCGCGGTTTTACGAAAACGGGTATCACTCACTACTCGGACAATATTTTTGCTTGATTCCAGAACCACATGAAAGATAACACACAGAAGTACAATTTCAATAAAGACTTCAGGTTCATTTGAGCACATTATCACATCATAAACACACAAAACATCTAAACCTAACTGCAGCCGGATCTAAGAAAAACTGCTCGCGCAGTCAATTTTGTAAAAATCATAACTTATTCGTTTTAAGTTGAAATTGCACGATTCCGAAGCTCACGTAAACACAACTGAACGAACTACATATCATATGAAGAAATTGAAAACCGAAAACACAGTATCAGGGGCCTAAACTGCTCCCGAACAGACAGCACGAAAACAGTAGTTACACATGAAATCATACCAATTTTATCCGAACTTCATATCATCTCGAAAGCAACATATAATCGATGATTCTAGGCACGTTTATCACACAATAAGACACAGTTATGAACACATAACTTGACAACAATTAACCCTATTCACATATCATTCAATTGATTCTTTCGGAAGTCCGACAAGGCTCCGACCAATTCCAACTCAACAATAACTCAAAAATTATTTACTCGGACCTTAAGCAAGCATACGAGATTCGATTATCAAGTCTTAACACATTAATAAATTGTTCTTGATTATTTGAATTCGAAATAACAGTCCAAGAGGGTAAGCAATAGGGTTTTACCGCTCGGGAAAAGGCTAATTCGAAAGAGGGCTTGGTTGATCTTGGCCGTGTACGAGGAGGGTTGTTCGTGGCTGAGGAGGAGGCGGCTTGCTGCGGTGGCTGTGGCTTGCTGCGGTGACGAAAGGTTGCAGAGGTGCTACTTCACAGTGGCTAGGACGCGGCGGACTGCGTCGGCTACGTTTAACGCTCTGATGGAACTCGGCGGGGCTCAACGGCTACGATGGGTACTCCGACGGAACTCCTCGGGTCCCAACGGCAATGGAGCTGCGACGGTGATGTTGAAGGAGCTTGCGGTGGCTGTACGGTCGGAAGTGGTGCTGCGATGATGAACGATGGCTGCTTGCTACGATGCTGAACGAGGAGGGGGCCTGCGTGACGATGGTGGCGCACGGTGGGGAGGAGTTGCGGTGGCCGTCGAGGTTGGTGGGATGCTGTTCGAAAGCATGCTGCGTGAAGGAGGATCACCGGTGGAGGGCTGCTGCGCGTGGAGGTTGATGGCTGACCTTGGCTTCACGGTAGTGCTTCGTGGACGATGAAGATGGTGGAGGATGATCGATGGCTGACTGTTGCAACTGGTGGCGGAGCTCTTCGTGGATGATGATGGTGATGAAGCTCGACGATGACCGCTGGGATGATGGACGGGATGGTGATCGACGATGAAAGCTTCGAGAAAATAATAAAAAGAGGGAGAGGGCCGAGAGAGATGAGAGAGATAGGTGAGAGAGATAGAGATAAAGGGAGAGATACTTATTAAGTGTGGGATTGATACCGTGTTTAAAAAGAACTCTTACATGGTAGAACTAGGTATCTGATAACAATTAGGATTCTTGTTGCTTGGATGAGAGATGAAAATATCGTAAGGTCTTGAGCTTTCATTTGGCTTAGGAAAATTGGACTGTTATTTGAGCTCAATTTATCATCTTAATATTTATTATCTTCATTAATACATTAAAATTATATTAATTAAATTAAGCCATTTCATAATATAATAATTATATCATTATTATTGCATTAATACTTAGGAAAATTAAATAGATGAGGACATCTAAATAATTCCCTTTTTAATCATTAACTTGATAAATAAATGAGTGTGGACATTCACTTAATCATCACATAAAATCGAGCTTACAATAAAAATAAAAATAACTTTATAAATCATTAAATTAAACATAAATAATATCCATAAAAAATAATACTAAACATAAAATGAATGACATGAGTTTGGGGTGTTACAATCTACCCTTCTTAAAAATTTTCCGTCCCCGGAAAAAGGTCTTATTCCTAGAGTTCATCAAACATAAGAAACGGCTTAGCTTCTAATTACTGCCAACACTTCCATTCGAGTTAAGCTCCTCCTCAGCTGGCTCAAGTTCAATTGAGTCTTCTTCAGTGGTCTCCAATACGGTCTCTAGTGAAATTTCCTTCTCTTCCCACAAGCTGCCTACTTTCAGAACTAAGTCGTAAAAGCTGACCACATCCTCCTTCTTTCGATTTCCATCTCCCATACCTTCAATCAATAGCTCTATATAGAGTCTATTGACATTGGCCTTCCACTTCAGTGGCAACACGGTGAGTAGCTTCTTGCAGCCATCCCAATGGGACAGTGCATCTTTCTTGATCTTCCTATCCTTTCCCATTTTCCTTGCACCTTCCCATAACTCGAATATCTCTTGGATGGTTGCTCCAACAGTTTTCTGGAATTCGTAGCCGTACTGTCGGAACTCACGGATCTTTTGAGACGTGCGACAACCTGGTCCTAGAACGGTTTGCGTGGCTCGGATAGTAGGTTTTAAACCCCTTCTAAACTTCTTCGCCCTTTTATCATCTGTATCCACTAGGTGCTCCACGAAATAGCTTAGCCTAGTGAATTCACTCTCATACTCATCCACAGTTAGGCTCCCTTGAGTTAAGTTCCAGAACTTGCTCTCCAGTTGCTCGCGATAGTGTTGGGGATAGTATTTTTCCGCCATGATCTCCTTGAACCTCTACCAGGTCAAATTCGTGCGCTCGTCTACCGGCTTCGTCCTCCAATAGGTGGTCCACCACCTCTTAGCATCCTCTTTCAGCTGGTATTGACCACACGTTATCTTCTGCTCATTGGTGCATCCTAATACCTCGAATATATCCTCCATGGTCGTGAACCACTCGTCTACATGCGCTGGTCCTTCTTTTTCGGTGAAAATTGGCGGATCCATCTTTCGAAAATGGCCCATCATTTTAGCTTGATCCATGCCGGTGGCCGGTGGCACCACATTTTGATTTCTTCTTGCCATTTCTGGAAGATACTAGAGTTAATCATTTGCTTCTAAGCTCACTATGTTTGATCATCTCTAGAGTTCGAATCCATTCATGGGTAGAATCTTAAGCCCCAACTCATGTTATTCTATTATGCATGTAATAATAACTTAACTCAAATAACTTACCTCGGAGTTGGCATGGTGCGACGGTGGCGAGTGGTCATTTCTTGAAAACATTTTGAAAACACTTTACCAGTCTACAGAACCACAAAACTTGGGCTCTGATACCAAATGTAACACCCCGCTTTTAGTACATTGAATTTCTAGAATAAATTTTTCTTTTTATAAGACATTTAAAAACTTTACTTGAACTCAGGGTGCTACTCACTTTGAAAAACATTGCATACGTGAACATTTTCATGAACATAAACATTCCATACATGAACATAGAACATTTCATGGCGTTGCCTTGAGAACTTTACACTTTAACTTGACTTGCATGAACCATGACTTATTTTATAAAATAAACTTTGCCTAGCGGAAGCTTTTAAAACATAAGTGTCATAAACATTAAAACATGTGACCACCCTCGTCTCGCTCCTTTGCCAGCTCGCCAAAAACCTGGGTGTGGAAAACAAATGGGGTGAGCATTTCCACTTACTCCGTGAGAGATCCCTCTACATTATCATCCTAATCAACTATAAAGCATGAAATCGTTTTCGTATACTCCACATAATCATGAGCTCCCGACGAGTGGTGACCCACAAGTCGAAAGACTTTCTTGCTTCTACAACACTATTAGACAACTAAACACTAGAGCCTTTACATGCAAGTGATTACATTCTTGTCACACTCCCACCACTCATCAAACTTCTTATACCACTTTATGGTGGTGGAAGAACAATGCCTCTCGCAGATGGCACAGCCAAATAGGCTTGACGAGAGTACCTTTCAATAGGTTGAAGGAAGATAGCCTTTTACTAGGCTCCGTACAGTCTTATCGACGGGGACAACCGTTCGAAGAGTGCACCAACGAAGGTTACACATAATCATAATCACTTACACCCTCTAACCCTAGCACTTAGCTACCCTCTAGAGTTATAGTCCGTGAACCTTGGTACTGCAACAAACAACTTGCTCGAATGTTGGAACATTGTATAAATATGGGTACTATGCAAGCTACTTAAATTCATTCATAGCATAGATAATTAAAGAGGATTAATAAAGTAGAACTTTCCCCACCTTTTCAGTAGAATGCTCGGCTTAGACTTGAACTTGAAAGAAATCTCGAGGGCTCGACTCCTCGTAAAACTACGGTCATGTCTTAGTGTCTTAACATGGAACTTATTCTTATACTTACACTTATACTCATACATAAGATTTAGAAAAACTTTGCTCGCTTGGCTTCGCCTTGCTTGCATTCTTTTGAAAACATTCTTACTATAAAATATTTGGACAATTGAACTCTTAGCTTGCTTGCTTACGAATACTATTCTAATCACCTAAGGTTCATCATGATCACACTCAATGCTTTACAGCTCATACATGACACATAAGCATGCTTTATAAACATAAGACTCACTTAAACAATTACACTTAATCCTTTGACAAAACTTAGCACGTGCTGCATTTTTAAAACGAGCATATCTTTCAACATTCAAGTCGCATTAACATGATTAAAGTCTCATATTGCTCCTAAGACATGTTACTACAACTTTTATTTAACACTCAAAAGCAAATAAGGTTATATACATGGTCCAAAACTAGCAAATGTTCAAAGCTAAAATACTGTCCAGAACTTTAAAATAATTTCGTGCGCGGTTTTACGAAAACGGGTATCATTCACTACTCGGACCATATTTTTGCTTGATTCCAGAACCACATGAAAAATAACACATAGAAGTACAATTACAATGCAGACTTCAGGTTCATTTGAGCACATTATCACATCATAAACACACAAAACATCTAAACCTAACTGCAGCCGGATCTAAGAAAAACTGCTCGCGCAGTCAATTTTGTAAAAATCATAACTTATTCGTTTTAAGTAGAAATTGCACGATTCCAAAGCTCACGTAAACAAAACGGAACGAACTACATATCATATGAAGAACACCAAAACCGAAAATACAGTATCAGGGGCCTAAACTGCTCCCGAACAGACAACACGAAAACAGTAATTACACATGAAATCATACCAATTTTATCCGAACTTCATATCATCTCGAAAGCAACATATAATCGATGATTCTAGGCACGTTTATCACACAATAAGACACGATTATAAACACATAACTTGACAACAATTAATCCTATTCACATATCATTCAATTGATTCTTTCGGAAGCTCGGCAAGGCTCCGACCAATTCCAACTCAACAATAACTCAACAATTATTTACTCGGACCTTAAGAAAGCATACGAGATTCGATTATCAAGTCTTAACACATTAATAATTTGTTCATGATTATTTGAATTCGAAATAACAGTCCAAGAGGGTAAGCAATAGGGTTTTACCGCTCGGGAAAAGGCTAACGGTTCGAAAGAGGGCTTGGTTGATCTTGGCCGTGTACGAGGAGGGGCTGTTCGTGGCTGAGGAGGCGGCTTGCTGCGGTGGCTGTGGCTTGCTGCGGTGACGAAAGGTTGCAGAGGCAGGGGCGGAGCCATCCTAAGGCTAGGGTGGGCTCTAGCCCATGTAATTTTTTGCTATCCTTATTTTTGCTAATCCTATTTTCTAAAAAAATTTATACGTAAACCCATTAGCCCCATGTAATTTATTATGTAGCCCAATTTTATTTCTGGGCTGAATGACTCAAGATTATCTTCAGGTTAAAATTTGTTATCTGACAACAATGGTGGAAAAATGATGATTATAGTGAGGAAAAAAGATAATCTTTTATTGTCAAATGACAATTGCGACCTTATTAGATTTTTGTCAATTGAGTTTATAATGTGGCCCAACACACTCTTGCCTTTTAAATTTTTAATTGGTTGACTTGACAATTATCAGATGAGTTGGATAATTAAGCTTGACACAGTCTTCTCCAACGGGCTATTTAATTGGATTCGTCTCATTCCACAGTCCGTTATCCATTTTCGTTTTTTTTTCCTCCAATAATTAATTCGACATCATTTCCTAGACAAAGAGAAAACTCGTACAAAGTTGATTGCAAACATGTTCGACTTTATTTGTTTGATCACAAGTTCGAATAGATATTTGAGTTTGACTTGTTTAAATATATAAGTGATTCGAGATTGAGTTTTCCCAATTAAAACCGACATATTTTAGCAGATAATTTGTTTATAATCATAAATAAAACCAATTACAGGTCGAAACCGTCGATACCGGGCTGAGAGTTGGAGGACCCTGAACCGGCGCGAACATATGTACGTGTCAGTTCATTGAATTATCGGTTACTGGTCGTCCGGTTCATTAAAAAAATACAAAATAATTAGAATAATTTTTTTTAAAAAAAAAGCTAAACCTCGGGTTCCGGTTCCAGTTCGGAACCAAAACTGCATGTTCAAAATGTATAAACTATAAAGTATTGTACATGAACCGAACTTGTCAAAACCACGGGTTTGTTCAAGACCCATGGTCAACGGGTCTGTTTGTGTCAGTTTGGGCCGAACCGACACACTGTGTAATATCCCGACTTTTTATCAGTATAATAATATATTTCAGTTCCGATATTATTTTTCGGATTTATTATTTTCAGTTATTTCAGTCAGAATTCC